>CM052898.1:171708902-171762883 GCA_028534135.1 Potos flavus
AACAACTGACATCACAGAAATACAAAGGCTTATAAATAGAGGATACTATGAAAAACTATATGCCAAAAAATGGAACAACCTAAAGAAATAGATAATTCTTAGAAACATGTAACTTCCCAAAATTGAATCAGAAAGAAATAGAAAATTTGAACAGATCAATTACCAGCAATGAAATTGAATCAAAGAACTCCCAACAAACAAAAGCCCAGGACCAGATGGCTGTATAGGTAAATTCCACCAAACATTTAAAGAAGAGCTAATACCTATTCTTAAATATTCCAAAAAATAGAAGAGAAAGGAAAGCTATCAAATTCATTCTATGAGGCAAGCATTACTATGGTAGGAAAACCAGATAAAGACCCTACAAAAGAGAACTATAGGCCAATCTCTCTGATGAACATAGGTGCAAAAATTCTTAACAAAATATAAGTAATCTGAATCCAACAATACATTAAAAAAATCATTCACCACTATCAAGTGAGATTTATTCCTGTGATGCAGAAGTGGTTCAATATTTTTAAATCAATCAATATAATACATTACATCAACAAGAGAAAGAATAAAAATCATACATATGATCATTTCAGTAGATGGAGAAAATGCATTTGACTTAATACAACATCCATTCATGACAAAAACCCTCAACAAAGTAATTTTTTTTAAAGGTTTTATTTATTTGACAGAGAGAGAGAGAGTATAAGCAAGGGGAGCAGCAGAGGCAGAGGCAGAGGGAGAAGCAGACTCCCTGCTGAGCGGGGATCCCAGGACCCTGAGATCATGACCTGAGGCGGAGGCAGCTGCCTAACCGACTGAGCCACCCAGGCGCCCCCAAAGTAAATTTTTTTAAAAAGATTTTATTTATTTGACAGAGATAGAGAGGGAGAGAGATCAAAAGTAGGCAGAGAGGAAGGCAGAGAGAGAGGGGGAAGCAGGATCGATGCAGGGCTCGATCCCAGGACCCTGAGATTATGACCTGAGCCGAAGGCAGCGGCTTTAACCCACTGAGCCACCCAGGAGCCCCTCAACAAAGTAAATTTAGAAGGAACATACCTCAACATAATAAAGGCTCTATATGAAAAACCCATAGTTAACATCAAGCTCAAAAGCTCTCAGGTTTTTCCCCTAAGAACAGGAACAAGATAAGGATGTCCACTCTCACCACTTTTATTCAACATAATACTGAAGTCCTAGCCACAGAAATCAGACAAGAAAAGGAAAGAAATGTATCCACATTGGTAAGGAAGAAGTAAAACTTATCATTTGCTGATGACATGATACTATACATAGAAACTCTAAAGATACCACCAAAAAAACTACTAGAACTAATCAAATGAATTCAGTCAACTTGCAGTGTGCAAAATCAATCTACAGAAATCAATCTACAGAAACCGTTTCTATACACTAATGGTGAAGAAGCAGAAAGAGAAATTAAGAAAACAATCCCGATAACAACTACATCAAAAATAATAAGAGACCTAGGAATAAACTTGACCAAGGAGGTGACAGACCTGTACTCTGGAAATAAAATAAAACATTGATGAAAGAAATTAAAGACAAAAAACAAACAAATGGGAATATATTCCACGCTCATGGATTGGTAGAACAAATAGTGTTAAAATGTCTACAGTACCCAAAGCCATCTACAGACATAATGCAATCCCTAGCTAAACACCAACATCATTTTCATAGAACTAGAAAAAGTAATCCTAAAGTCTGCATGGAACCACAAAACACCCCGAATAGCCAAAGCAATCTTGAGAAAGAAGAGCAAAACTGGAGATATGACAGTCCCAGATTTCAACATATACTACTACAAAGTCGTAGTAATCAAAATGGTATGGTACTGGCACAAAAATAGGCACACAGATCAATAGAACAGAATAGAGAGCCCAGAAATAAACCCCAGATTATATGGTCAATTAATCTGTGGCAAAGGAGGCAAGAATATACAAGGGGAAAAAGACAGTCTCTTCAACAAATGGTGTTGGGAAAACTGGAGAGCGACATGCAAAAGAATGAAACTAGACTACTTTTCTCCCGCCATACACAAAAACAAACTTAAAATGGATTAAAGACCTAAATGTGGGGGCGCCTGGGTGGCTCAGTGGGTTAAAGCCTCTGCCTTCAGCTCAGGTCCTGATCTCAGGGTCCTGGGATCGAGCCCCACATCGGGTTCTCTGCTCGGCAGGGAGCCTGCTTCCCCCTCCTCTCTCTGCCTGCCTCTGCCTACTTGTGATCTCTCTCTCTCTGTCAAATAAATAAATAAAATCTTAAAAAAAAAAAATAAAAAAAAAGAAATAAAGACCTAAATGTGGCCTGAAACTGTAAAATTCCTAAAAACAAACATAGGCAGTAATCTCTTTGACATTGCCTTAGAAACATTTTTCTAGATATATCTCCTAAGCTTCTGCACAGAAAAAAAAAAATCAACAATTTAAATAAAAAGATAACCCACAAACAATAATATATATTGAAAAATATATTTGCAAATTATATATCTGATAAGGGGCGAATATTCAAAATATATAAAGAACTTATACAAGTCAACACCAAAAAAACCCCAAATAATTCACAATTAAAAATGAGCAGAAGACATGAACAGACATTTCCCCAAAGGCATATAGATGGCTAACAGACACATGAAAAGATGTTCCACGTCACTCATTATCGGGGAAATGCAAATCAAAACCACAATGAGATATCACCTCACCCCTGATAGAATGGCTAAAATAAAAAACACAAGAAACAACAAGTGTTTGGTGAGAATGTGGAGGAAAAAGAACCCTCATGCACTATTGGTAGGAATACAAACTGGTTGCAGCCACTCTGGCAAACAGTATGGAGGGTCGTAAAAAAATTAAAAATGGAAATACCATATGATCCAGTAATTGTACTACTGAGTATTTATCCAAAGAAAACAAAAACTAATTCAGAAAGATATATGCACCCCTATTTTTTTATTTAAATTCAATTAGGCAAAATATAGTACATTATTTGTTTTTGATAAAATGTTCAATGATTCATTAGTTCATTATAACACCTAGTGCTCATCATATCACATGCCCCCTTTAATACCCATCACCCAGTTATCTCATCCCCTCCCCTGCTTCCCATTCCACAACCCTCAGTTTGTTTCCAAGAGTCATGAGTCTCCTAGGGTTTGTCTCCTTCTGTTTCTTCCCATTCAGTATCCCCCAACCCCTATTGTCCTCTGCATTATTCCTTATGTTCCACATATGAGTAAAGCCATATGACAATTGTGTTTCTTTGATTTATTTCACTTAGCATAATACCCTCCAGTTCCAATATTAAACAAGAAAAAAATAGTTAATAAGGTGTGCATGAATATTCTGTCAATTTACTAGTCCCACCCTTTACCAGCAATGAATTTTGTGAAAACCCATTTCCTGACACCAAAAAAGCTAAATTACTCTTGACTAGGAATTTTAATCCAGTACTCTTTGGGGCAGTTACTGATGGGGCAGGAAATACTATTGCCGTACTGTTTTCTGTCATTCTTATAGCTTTTTGTCCCTTTTTTCCTCTTTTTGTTGTTTCCGTTTTTGGTTTGTTGGTTTTTTTTAGTGACACGCTTACATTTATTTATCATTTTATTTTGTGTATCTTCTACAGAAATATTATTTTTGTGGTCTGTGATCTCTATTATTTCTTCAATAAGCTTTCTGCTCCTTTGTTTCTCTCTTCTTCTAGGACTCCTGTAATGCATATATGGCTTGGCTTGATGGTATCCCTTAAATCCTGTAGGATTTCTTCATTGTTTTTCATTTTTTGTTCTTTTTTTCCTTGGACTAGATAATTCCAAATGTCTTTAATTTTATTGATTTTTTCTTCTCCACCAAATGTACCACCTCTAATAAATTTTTCAATTTGGTTATTACAATCTTTAGCTCTAGCATTTCTGTTTTTTCCTTTTTAATGTTTTCTATTTCTTTGTTGATTTTCTCATTTTATTGATGCATTATTTTCCTCAGCTTGTATCTATTTGGTGGTTATTTTGAATTCTTTGTTAGGTAAGTTATGTACCTCCATTTGTTTCTGGAGATTTTTTTGTTCATTTTTGATGTAGTTGTTAACGGGATTGTTTTCTTTTCTTTTCTTTTTTTTCCCCAAATACTTTTATTTTTTCACTGTTACAATATTCATTGTTTATGTACCACACCCAGTGCTCCATGCAATACGTGCCCTCCTCAATACCCACCACCAAGCTCACCCATACCCCCACCCCCTCCCCCCCAAAACCCTCAGTTTATTGCTCTGAGTTTGCAGTCTCACATGGTTTTCTTAATTTCTCTTTCTACTTCTTCACCATTAGTGTATAGAAATGGTTTCTGTAGATTGATTTTGCACACTGCAAGTTGACTGAATTTATTTGATCAGTTCTAATAGTTTTTTGGTGGTATCTTTAGGGTTTCTATACACAGTATCATGTCATCAGCAAATGATAAAAGTTTTACTTCTTCCTTACCAATGTGGATACATTTCTTTCCTTTTCTTGTCTGATTTCTGTGGCTAGGACTTCAGTATTATGTTGAATAAAAGTGGTGAGAGTGGACATCCTTGTCTTGTTCCTGTTCTTAGGGGAAAAACCTGAGAGCTTTTGAGCTTGATGTTAACTGTGGGTTTTTCATATAGAGCCTTTATTATGTTGAGGTATGTTCCTTCTAAATTTACTTTGTTGAGGGTTTTTGTCATGAATGGATGTTGTACTTAGTCAAATGCATTTTCTACATCTACTGAAATGATCGTATGTATGGTTTTTACTCTTTCTCTTGTTGATGTGATGTATTGTGTTGACTGATTTGCAAATATTGAACCACTTCTGCATCGCAGGAATAAATCTCACTTGATAGTGGTGAATGATTTTTTTAATGTATTGTTGGATTCAGATTACTTATATTTTGTTAAGGATTTTTGCACCTTTGTTCATCAAGAGATTGGCCTCTAGTTTTCTGTTTTGTTTTTTTCTTTTTCCCATAGAGACACCTTAATTTCTTCCTGGATTTGCTGGGTTAAACATATTTTTTATCAATCGTAAAATTTACCATAATAATCATCTTCCTACTCTCTTACTCTACTATACTACTTATAAAAGTCTTTTTATGATTTTAGGTATTAATATACAAGCAGGGAGAAGAGGACCAGGGATTTCTCAGTCCACACAAAGTTCAATATCCAAGCATTTAGTAGTTTTTAATATCCTAGAGTTGACTCCCTTTGGTCAGACCTCTAGAGATTAAATCTGGTCTTTGCCAGAAGTGTTTCCTGGCTAAGCAACAGAATATTATCACTGAAATACTTATTCTACATAATTTGTCTGTGTTTAATGCCAATTAGTACTTTTACATTCAGAATGCCTGTTATTTTTCTAGGCTTATGTGACAAAAGTTCAGGTTCCTGTTGTTGGCTTTGCCTGTTTCCTGTGCTGAGACTTAGATTTCAGCTTCTTCTGCTCCATTATGTCTGTTGAAACACCATTTTTCTCAGTTTCTAAAAATACTTGATTCCTTTCCTCTCTGCAATATAGTAGACCTTATGGATTTATATTTTTGACACTATTATTATGATTTAATGCAAACACAAGAGGGAAAGAGAAGCAAAATTATGTTCAATACATTATGTTTTTCTTCCTAATGCCAACCAACTCTTAAATTATTTACCTTTTCCATTCTTTTCTGTTTGCTTAAAATTGAATTATTTCGTTTTCTGAATATGGTCCCTGTACTTTGGTTCACATTCTCTCTTTCCTTTCACAACCCTCTTAGCTTTTATCCAAATTCCAGATTATTTCACATGGTACAAGCTCCCAGGATAACTTTATCTCCCAAACTGACTACTATATTAGTATCTTCTTAATACATGATATTAAATGATTAAACTCCAAAGAGATAAACCATGGAGAATAAACATTTGTTGTAGAAATATATGCTGTACGTATTTGTTTTTGTGTATATGTATTTGTATTATTTTTGTTAGTATATAAATGAATGTTCCTATTTAAGTAAATAGTTCAAAAGGAAAACCAAGGAAAAACTTAAATTTGAGAACGTATCTCCTCCTTACCCTAGATAATAGTAAAAGGTAAAAGTGCTAATTTAGGAATTTCTTAAACTTTAAAAGAAAATTTCTAGAGATTTTGTAAGGAAAATTAAACTAGAATTGCACAATGATAAAAAAGAAAAATTCATAAAGAACTAGTACATTTATTGGAAAAAATAAGTGATTAAGTAATAATTAAGTTTTAAGTGTGCAATTAATTTGCCACAGCTACATGTAAAAAATAAATGTGATATAAGGTATGTAGAACAAGGGTTGAATGTTCTTTTGGATAAGGGAAACACATATTAGACTCATTACTGCATTGTAAAAAACACAGAATATTAAAAAAATGATAGGTATATGATTATGTATTTGTACATGCATATATATATGTATATATATATATGAAAGCAAATTATTAAGGAGAATACATTCTCTAAAGGACTTGTCTAGCACACAGATGTATTTAATCCTACCTTTTGTTGTTGTTGTTCTAAGGATAAAAGCAGTGAAATTAATTGCTTTGACAGTTATAATAATAACTAGTGGGCAACAAAAAATATGGAGGCTGGAAGCAAAAGATAATGCATGTATTTATAACATTTGTCGAAAGTTGTTCAATAAAAAGACATCACATTTAATTGTGACTAGTACATTCTATTCAATTATAAAGTAATTTTAATGTTTGATTATTCTACAGCTCTTGAAAATGCAATTTTGAAAAACAAATTATTCCATAATGCCACTTTTTAAATTGATTTAATGGGCTGTGAAGCATCCTACAAAAATACTAGTAATGAAAAATTATTTGATATATAGATTGAGTCTTTGGTCATGCATATAATTTGCCATAATTCTTTATTTATCCATTTAATAAAAGAACATTTTAAATATAAGCAGTAGGATCCCATGGTAAAAGTTAAAATAGAGCTGACTGGCTGTTAAGATTAATTCTAAAGTTATTACACAATCTTTTTTATTATAAAGCAGACAAGCCAAAACAATAACAAAGAGGTTAACAGAGAAACATCCAGAGAAAGAAGTGAGAATTGGGAAAGTGAAGACTGCTTTGACTGACATGAAAAATAAAAAATGGGACAGTGATTAGTCTTATCCATATTAAGAGAAGCGAGAAGACATTGTAAACTCATTTTTGTGTCAATCTTACCTTTTTCATATAGTCTTTCCTTTCTTTTATTTTACTTTTGAGACATTACTGAAACATAATTCTTCAGTAGCTTCTTGCCTCGGACATTCAGCTAAAGGTTAAATCTCTACTTTAAAATTTCTATTAATGGTGGTGATTACTTCCACCTTAGGTGGCAGTATTAATATTGAGTTCAACATACTGAATTCCGTAATTACCCTTCATAAATAGTGAAAGAAATGAAATCAACCAGTAATAATCTTCTACTATTGACTTAAATAAAACTGAGTGTGTTAGTTTTATCCTCCTCCAAAAAACCTGTCTTTTACACTGAGCAGTCATAACTAAATAAATTTATATTGATAAAAGGTGAAAATAAACTTAACACCTTTGTAAAAAATTAAATTATATGTGTACAATATTGCACTACTATTCTTCTTTACTATTAACAAGTATTTTCCAATTGTGCTCATTTTAATATATTTCATAATTCTGTAATTCTACAGGATTTTTCAATACTAAAACATCATATTGTATTATTAACTCATAAGATAAGAGCATTGATTCTGACTTAAAATTAACTGAGGGTTTAATATTTATATTTCTCTGGAATTTCAAGTATTTTAGATAGGAAAAAAATCACAGGTTTTAAACAAACATAGAGATATAAATAAATATATTATGGATAACTAATTTGCTAATTATTTTTAAGTGAATTTCCTAAAAAATTTTTTTGCATTTTTTCAAAGATATTATTTAATTTGATATATCTGCCTATTTCAATTAAATATTATTTAATTATCATTAGAGATTTACACCTCAAGAAAATAACAGATTTGATAACACATATGATTAATTTTTTCTTCTGGATAATTATTGTCATTATGGGAGATTTAACCACTTTAACACAAAATGTTTTTTGGAATAAAAGTAGTCTTTTTTACATTTTATAAAGGCTAGACACCAAGCTCAGTCTAAATTCCTATTTTGATTGCACTTTTTTAATGAACTAAACTCCACACTGTATTCAAATTTGACAAGGTTTTACATTAATGTTCTTTTTCTGCTCTGAGATACAGTACAGATTGTCACATTGCATTTAGTTGTCATGTCTTTTTAGTCTCTTCTAGTCTGTGATAGTTTGCCTGATTTTCCTTGTTCTTCATATTATTTGTATTATTATGGTTGAAAAGAATTCCACAGAGGCAAAGTAACCTTCTCATAGCATCATATTAAGGATTTATAGGATATCCATATGACATCACTTGTGATATTAACTTTGATCACTTGGTTAATGTAGTGTTTGCCAGATCTTTCCAGGATTCTCTTTAGAGTCCTGTAGAATCCCTTTTCTATACTCCTATAATTTGGAAGCAAGTCACCAATGCATGACCACACACTACAGAGGGAGATATTAAGTGCCTTTGGGAGGGGGATTCCCCTACATGTATTATTTGGAATTGCCCTGTAAGAAATATCTGTTTCTTCCTTACTGTTTATTTATTCAATAATTTGTATCAATTTGTATTTATTTTATAGTTAGTATAAAATAGTTAGTATAAAAGTAATATGTTATTTTTTTGCTCCAGATTTGATCATCTATTTTATTTTATTTTTATTATGTTCAATTAGCCAACATATAATACATCATTAGTTTTTGATGTAGTGTTCAACGATTTATTAGTTGCGTATAACACCCAGTGCTCATCACAACATGTGCTATTTTAGGTTGGCTCCTGTGTCCTTTAACATATTCTCATTCTTTTGTTTTTTGAACACTTCCCTATGTTTCAGCATAATGCGAGACAGTCCAGATACATTTTGTATTTGTCCTGTCCCTCCTGTAGAACCAGCCATTTCTCATAGATGTCTTAATTCTATTAATTAAAGAAAGATATTTAGTGCCTAGATCTGGGGATAAGGAGTGCCTATTGTTACTGGCATGTCATTGATTCAAGGTCCTCTGAGCAGACAGAATTAGTAATATATTAACATAGACCAGTCCATGTATACATGCATATTTATAATTGTTTCTTCATCTATTCATGTGCATTTATATTAAGCTAAGTATAAATTATTACTGTCTTCTGTTTATTCTAGCCTTCTCTTTTTGCTTATCTGCAACTTCTATGCCAACAGTGAAACTTGCTTCCATCATAAACCATATATTTACACATTTGTTCAACCAAATATACATGTAAATGAGTTTCAGAATGTTAAAATTGTGTGGCTATAGGAAATTAATTTACAACATTAATACAATATTTACTATGCACAATTCATTTTGTCTTTAGCCATACGGATTCCAGTCAAAACGACTTTTTCCAATATTACTTAGGCCAACTCCTTTTTCCCCCCTAGAAGCCTTTTAGGGTAGTTATGTCCACATATTTATAATACAATTAAATTCATTTCTCATACTATACATTCTATCCTAGGATCCCAAACTTCCTGGTTGATTTTGTTATTGTTGTTTGTGCCTGTTAAATTTCACTATTTATTATGTACAGCTCTGTGAATTTCAACAAATGCATAGTCATGCATTTACCACCCCAACATCATAGGTAACATTCCCTTTACCTTAAAATGTCTCCTTCACTAGTCTTTTGTAATCACTTCCCACCCACCAAAATCTGGCAAACATTGACCATCTCCCAGTCTCTAGAGTTGTTTTTCTTCATTGTGATATCATTCACAAAATCATACAATTCACTTTTTTAAAATGTATAATTCAGTAGTTTTAATATACTCACAAGGTTATGCAACCATTACTAATATCTAATTCCAGAACATTTTTATCATGACTTAAAGAAACCCTATATCAGCATCATTTCCACAATCTTCCCTCCAGCCAGCCACTGGCAATCACTGATTTACTTTTTGTCCCTAAGGATTTGCCTATTACAGACTTTTCATGTAAATGAAATTATACAATATGTGTTTTTTCTTTGGTCAGGCTCTAATTTAGCATAAATGTTTTCAAGGTTCATCTGCTTTTAAATATGTATCCATACTGCATTCCCTTTTATGGCTGAATAATATTTCATTGTTTGGATATATCATGTTTTGTTTATCCATTCATCACTTAATAGGCATTGGGCTTTTACTATCTGGCTATTATGAATGATGCTATTAAGAGCATTCAAGTGAAACATTTTGGTGTTAACATATTTTCAATTCCCTTGGGAATTTACCTAGGAGTGGACTTGCTGGGAGAAAATGTATAATGGTTCCAATTTCCCCATATTCTTATGCACATTCATGGGGTTAAGTAACTGACTACGAAGGAACACAGTGGAATTTGGTGGGTTGATGGATTTTTCTTTATTTTGATTGTTATAGCGGTTACAGAACTATATGCACTTATTAATACTCACAAAACTTTACACTAAAAGAGGATTAAATATAGTGTATGAAAATTATGTCTTAATAAAATAGTATAATTTAAAAATGTCAATTTAAAACACCACAATAATTTTGTAACACAGAAACATTACTGGGAAGAGATTGATATAATTAGATATACACGGTTGAGTAGTTCATTCACTTTTTGTGATAGTTGTAAATTTAAAAAATTTTTTTTAAGATTTTATTTATTTATTTGATAGAGAGAAAGAGATCACAAGTAGGCAGAGAGGCAGGCAGAGGGAGAGGGGGAAGCAGGCTCCCCGCTGAGCAGAGAGCCCGATGCAGGGCTCGATCCCAGGACCCTGAGATCATGACCTGAGCCGAAGGCAGAGACTTAACCCACTGAGTCACCCAGGCGCCCCTAAAAGATAATTTTTATTTGAAGTTCATGAAAATTTCCCTAAACATTTGCATTTGTTTAATCTAACTTACTCAGTGTTGCATAAAAACAAACTGAGCAAATATTTGTATGAGGGTAATTAATAATGCCCGTCACATTTATCATCACATTTCCACAAATACAATATATAACTTAATCTTTTATGTGTTATAAAACTTGTTTTTTCTTTGGAATAAACATGAAATACTTCCAGATTTATATGTATAGCATCCAAAAGAAAAGGAAACTCTTTGTAGGTTGTGACATAAATATTATTAACTTCTCTTCAGAACAATGTGAAATTTTATCTATGTTTTGACTATTATGTAAAGTATCTAGGATAGATATCAATAGGACTGAATGTGTACTTCTGTGTGTGCGTGTGTGTGTGTGTGTGTGTATGTGAGAGAGCAAGACAGTGTGAGAGAGAAATAGAGAGAGGGAGATCACATTTAAAATGCTTCTCTAAGTACAAAAGGGCAGGAATACAAAAGGGCAATTGTTAATATTTAATGTATAGTTTAAGTCTAAGCATATCCATTCCTATGCAGAATTGCTGAACGGGCAAAGTTTCAGTCATCTTAAATTGCTCTTCATTCACAGTTTTAAAAAAACAAATATATTGAAAGTCTTTCATAACAGACTCAGTACTAGTCACTGGAGCTATTGTGATATATAAATCAAGCCCGTGACGTGGAGGCATTTATAGCACACTGAAAGAGAGAGGTTTGTCATTAGATAAACTCACCAAAAGTCATAAGTGCTTTAAAAATGGCAAAGGTGGGGGCGCCTGGGTGCCTCAGTGGGTTAAGCCTCTGCCTTCGGCTCAGGTCATGATCTCAGGGTCCTGGGATGGAGCCCTGCATCGGGCTCTCTGCTCGGTGGGGAGCCTGCTTCCCCTCTCTTTCTGCCTACCTCTCTGCCTACTTGTGATCTCTCTCTCTCTGTCAAATAAATAAAATCTTTAAAAATAAATAAATAAAAATAAAAAATAAATAAAATAAAAATGGCAAAGATGAAACTGGAGAGGGCCAACTAATCATATTGTACCCACTATTTTACTGAATGCCCTCATCATTTTCCAAATTCAACTCATTTTAAAAATACTGATGACATTGTACTCTGACTACTATACAAGTCTGAGATTACTTAACTGTGTAAAACTATTCATCAAGAAACTCATAGTTAAATCACTTAATTTCTATTCAAATGATGTCTATACAGAGTACCTATTTACTGTATATATAAACCAATTTTCCCCAGTACAGCATTACTATTAGACAGATGTCTAGCCAGATAAGCTTTTCCTTAACATGGCACTCCTCCCTACAACATATTGAAGAAAACTATTATGGAAGAATAGAAAAAAAGGATTAGAAATAAGAATACCAGCTATCCATCTTGAATAAGTAAATGTATATATGTGAGCCTATTCATCGATTATTTGCTGTTATAAAAAAAATGTGATTTATTGGATAGACACTTAAAGCTATTCTATGTCCAGAGGAGGACAATCTTCCAGATTATGTACCTGATTCTAGTCTTCCATTGCCGTGCTCACTTCGGCAGCACATATTCTAGTCTTCCATTGTCTTTACTGTTTTATAACTCTGCAGTGGTAGTGACAACCAAGCAGAATTATTCCTATGGATATTTAAATTCTGTTATGGCAAGATTTTCAATTAACAAACTTCTTACTACCCTCTAAAGAAAATAAAATGCCTTCATTTATATGTTCAACATTCCTGATTTATAAATGTGTTTCTTTGGATTCCTTTTTCAATCAGTTACATCATCAGCTTGATCCCCTCATGCGTTAATAAAATCTCTCACAGTTTCAATATTTTATCAGTATGAAAGCCATGGTTTTACTCTTTTTACAAATCATCTTTTAACACTATTGATAATACCCTCTCTATGTGCCTCAAAGCTTTGGGTTTTTTGTGGGTGTTTTGTTTTGAATGTACAGTGAACTGGACAGAAGTTCACTAGAGGCAAAGCCTGAGACAGGGCTCAAGGTGCTCCTGAATCTGGGGAAAGGAGGGTAGTGCTCTTCAAGGAAAGAATCGAAGCAGGATAGGGAAGCGTAAAAAAAGAGCAAAGATGTTCTGATCCACGGGGGAAAGAGTCTGGACTATTCATCACCCCACAAGATCGTCCCTCCTTTAGGTCAGAGAGTGGAGCTTTTAAATTCCCATTTTTTAAATCATGGGCTACGGGCCAGTCCCTAAAAAGGGGTGGTGTTTTAAGTTTCCTAGTGATGTATCAGTATAACTGATGTATTTCATCAGTCAAGGGAAATTCTCTAAAAATACATGGTAGCTGTGAAGCCATTACTAGTCAACACCCATAACAGCTGAGGGCTGGATGTAATGGTCGAGGTTTGACAATTCTACACCTACGTCTGCTCATAAAGATTCTCTATGTTTAGGCTGTCATACAACACAGTCTGGACACAGTAAATATTTATTCTTAGAATATTATATTTATATTTACTTGGTAATTATATTTATTTGCCAAATAAATATATTTTAGCAAAGGATTTCACTAATCCTATATATAAAGACACCAACTTTGTCCACTTTTACATTAAACTACTTCAGAACTTACACTTTTTTGAAAAGCTGCTAATCATTCTTCCTAAAACCCAGAAGCAGACCATTCAAGCCAGAATATGTATGGCTGACCTCAATACAGAAATGGTCAGTTGGGGTGCCTGGGTGGCTCAGTCTGTTAAATGTCTGTTTTGGGCTCAGGTTCTGATCGCAGGGTCCTGGGATTGAGCCTGCCTTGTTGGGCTCCCTACTTAGCGGGGAGTCTGCTTCACATTCTCCCTCTGCCCCTCTCCCTGCTTGAGCTCTCTCTCTTCCTCAAATAAATAAAATCTCAAAAAAAAAAAAATGGGAAGAAGGAACTCACAAAAGAAGAAATATAAATTATCAATTAAAATATAACTCAACATGTATCCTCTTCAGTATTTTTCCTATTTAACCTACTAAAATTTTACTTTCTTGGGTTAATGAAGGTGGCAGTGAATAGACAACTTCACGTGTAATTGTGAACCTTTACTTCAGTATGACTTTTCAGAGCAATGTGGTAAACAGGAGAATATTTTCGAGCCATCAACTCCACTGAAGAAATTATCCGAAGGAAATAAATAGAAGCTATATAAAACTGAAAGTCATTGCTAGACAGGCAAGGGTGGAGGAAAGATACACTCTAAGGCCCAGACTGAAAATACATGTGGCAAATTTCTACAAGAATTAAGTTCTTTACTTTCTATAAGGAGTTCTGTCATGGCAGGGGTAGGAGGTGTAGATGACAAAATTATATACTGTAAAAAACTGTTCATGTATAAATGTAATACAAAGAAGGAAGGAAGGAAGGAAGGAGGAAGGAAGGAAAAAAAGGAGGGAGGGAGGGAGGGGAATAAAAGGAAAGGAAATAAAAGAACAGGAAGAAAATGAAAATCTTGTGCATTCATGGATATAGGACTATAGAAGTCAAATCTTTCTTCAGAAAACAGTGTCAAGATAATAAAATTCCAAACCAAGAGTTTAGGCCCAGTTCCATTTCCTTCATTCTCATCCCTGTTCCTAAAGTGACAACATGGTACCCATGATACATTAGGAAGGTAATTCTTCTTAATGTTGGTCCTCAGAAACCTTTATAATTGACAGTACAGTGCACAATATTGAACAACTCAAGTTAACTTAGTCTTTATTTCTTTTACTAACTAGAACTATGCTCATCTTTCTTGATCAAATAAATTGTAATACCAGACTACATTATGAACAGCACATAAAATATAATTGTCAGTCCTAAATTTTTTGCTACTTTAAACATTTAATAATAACCTTTCATCATAATGTCAATTTCTTGTTCCCACAGAACAGTGTCCAAACAGGTACAGAGGAAAGGATATTTCATCAGAGGGTCCAGTGTGGCCAGTCTTATGTGCATCAAAAGATTACATTCAAATTTTAACTATTCCAAGCCTAAGGCCTCAGTGTATAAATTTTCCATGTTTCCAAACATCCCAGGCAGAGAATAAGACACATTATATTAGTACGGCAATAGCTAAAAGTCCATATGTTCTTTTCTGATCATTTAGGAGCCTTAAAGAACTTGTTCTTCACTCAAGTTCAAAATAGTCCTGCCTTCTATTTCAAGCCTAGTGAGGCTTGAACCCTCAGTAGCTCTGAAAAATGACTTAGACTCAAGACTCATACTTTTTTTTTTTAAGATTTTATTTGAGGGAGAGAGAGTAGGAGCAGAGGGAGGTGAAGAGGGGAAGGGAGAGGCGGAGAGATGCTCTCAAGCAGACTCGATGCTGAACATGGAGCCCCATCTCATGACCCTGAGATCACGACCTGAGCTGAAACCAAGAGTCAGATGCTTATTTGACTGAGCCACCCAGGGTCCCAAGACTCACACTTTTCTTTGGGAACTTCTTGCTCAAGTGTAGTATATAATTTCTACCATGCTAACTTGTATTCAGAAGCACAAATTGTCCTAATTACAAACTGCAAATCAGATAAGTCTCACTGTCCGAGTAAGGAATTATTCACAGCTCCCAAGTTCTCTAGTCAATCATTCCCATCCCAATCTGCTGCTAATGGAAGCTCCCCACCCCACAAAATGAAAGGAATTCAGATACATGTTTGTCTTTTTACAGGGCACTGTGATGACATATTTTCAAAGAATTAGCAATATTAGTATTTTGGATTCTCTTCAATCGTTAATACGTGAATTTTATTTCACTACGTAAAGAGTATTAGAAAAGAATTATAGAATTAAAAAATTCTCTTTAATTATGAGCCACTGGCTCCTTTCCCTTTATAAAAAATAATAGCAATAAAAACAGTAATGCAAATCAGGTTCATAACCTACCACTTTTGTATCCCTTTTCATACTGTTATATGTTACAGAAATAACTGTTTTGAAATAACCAAAGCCATACTTATTGAACACAATCATAATTTTATCTATTTTGAATATCTTTGAACAGCCTCACAGTGGGGTCATGGTCTCTAGCAAAGCTTATTCTCTGCTTTAAAGAAATACCTAAGAGCATTTGAGAAAAAGTCAGACATTTTCATGCCTTTTACACACAAAGAGAAAACACAGTTATACTAAAAGCCTGCTAATAATTAAATGGAGATCTAAAGGACCAATTTGCAATAAGCTTTTTAAAGAGGAAAGTGCATTGTGCTGAACTGAACTTACAATTGTTCATGAAATAATTGCATATGAAAATTATCTACATTCCTCAAAACAGTGGGTTGAAATTGGAATTCTCTTTCAATATATTTGAATGCATCTACACATGCATGGTGATTTAGAGAAACATGGTTAGTTATGGGTAATTCATGTCCTGGGTGTCACAAATCTTCATCCAAATGTATTATTTTTATAGAAAACATGAAATTTCTGTTCTATTGACTCCAATATCATTTAATAAGCATGCTTCTGAAAAAGCATCCAAATATGTCTACTATTTGTAATGACTTTGTTATGGCACCCCATTAGATAATTCCATTATTTTTATCAGAGATTTTACTATTTTATGCATAATTTTAATTGAAAATTGAAGGTGACAATAGGATGAGAGAATCTCAAGCAGACTCTGCACTGAGCATAGAGCCTGACCTGGGCCTCGATTTCATAATCCTGACACCAGGTCCTGAGCTGAAACTGAGTTGGACGCTCAACTGAATGCAACACCAGGTGCCCCTTGACATATTGCTATTAACTGAAGTCCTGGATTTATCAAAGTTCCTTAGTTTTTACCTAATATCTTTTTGTTCCTGGATTCCTGCAACATACCACCTTACATTTAGTTGTCATATCACCGTAGGCTCCTCTTAGCTGTCAGTTTCTCAGAATTGCCATGATTTTGATCACTTTTTATAGATTACTAGTTTGAAGAATACTGGTCAAGCATGTTGTAGGATGTTTTTCTATTAGAAATTGTCTGACATTTTTCTCATGAGTAGGCTAGGGTTATGGGTTTTGGGAGGAAGATCATAGTTGTACAGTGCTATTTCCATCACATCATACAAAAGGCACATACTATCAAGTTTTATGACTATTGATATACACCTTGATCTGGATGAAATTCAGTTTGTCAAGTTTACTACTCTAGAATTACTCTTTTTTTTCTCCATCTCCACACTGTACTCTTTGAAAGGAAGTCATTACGTACAGCCCACATTTACACGGAGAGTTATGTCCCTCCTTAAGAGTGGATTATCTACATAAATTATTTGGAATTCTGCATGGGTCATTTGTCTTTTCCACTTATTAAATTATTTAATCATTTATGTGTATCAGTATAAACTCATGGATATTTATTGCATAGTTTGAGTTATAATCCAATATTACCTTACTTATTTTTTGCTCAAACTGTTCCCATTTTGATCACTGGGAACTCTTTCAGTTGGCTCTTCAGCCCTTTTGACATACCCTGATTATCAATGTGAATATTATTGTTTTTTGCTTTGGTTTGGGTTTTTTAAATTTTATTTTAATTTTTATTTTTTAAAGATTTTATTTATTTATTTGACAGAGAGAAAGAGATCACAAGTAGGCAGAGAGGCAGGCAGAGAGAGAGGGGAAACAGGCTCCCTGCTGAGCAGAGAGCCCGATGCGGGGCTTGATCCCAGGACCTCGATATCATGACCTGAGCTGAAGGCAGAGGCTTAACCCACTGAGCCACCCAGGTGCCCCTATTTTATTTTATTTTATTTTATTTATTTTTTTGAGTTCTTCTTTATTTTTCTGATACTACAAGATGCTCCAGGTCCACATCTTATATTTCCTGTCCCAGTCCTAGAATAAGCCATTTCTCCAGGGAGTGCTAGTCATTTTATTGAAGAATTGTTTTAGAAACTAACACCCGGGTGCTAGGTGTGCTCTTTGTAACTAAGAAGTGATTTCTTCTAGGACCTGTTAGCTGATGGAGAAAAGTATGTGTGTATATGCCAACCTCTGGATATGTACACAGACCTATGAATATTCTTTATATAACCATCTGTATTTATATTAAACTAAATACGAATTCTGTTCATCAACTTGTATTCATTACCACATGGACTAATCTAGCTTCCTCTACTGTAAATTCCCATTCCAACAGTGAGAAATTTGGATCCACAATCTGCCATGATTTATTTGATTCTTAAATTTCAGAACACATTTACAGCAGTAACAGAATTTTTAACTACAATCCTATGGGTGCAACTTTATCAACCAAAACATATCAATTATCCTTTCTTTTTACAGATTGCTTTAGCATTTGCAAGATTTATTTAAAATTAATCTAGGTCCACTTTCAGATAAGTCCAAATTCAAATTCAGGAGTAGTATAGTTACTTTATAATATAGTATTCCAATTTCTTCCTCACATTGTCTATCACATTCCAGTTCCTATTAAACCTTATTTTAACTTTTATTATTCCTTCTCTGACACTCTACCTTTCTTTAGATAGAGCTGTGTTACTGACCTCTATACTGTCTCACCTCTCTAAAAAAGAAAAAAAAAATTAACATTTCTTAATTCCTTCCATTTCTACTGGCTGAGAAAGTAATTTTTTTACTTTACAATTAAAGAATAATTTTGCTGGATATAGAATTCTTAGTGGGGGGGTTGTTTTTCTTTTGAGGTTTTTGAACACTTTAAATGTTTCAATCTATTCTCCTCTTTTATGCATGGTTTCTAACAAAAAGTCTTTCATAATTTTACCCTTGTTTCTCTATAAGAAAGGTATTCTTTTTCCTCTGGCTTCATTAAAGATTTTTTCTTTGTTTTTGGTTTCCAGCATTTTAATATGATATGCCTACGTATAGTTTGTTGTTGTTTGATCAGTTGGTTGGGTTTTATTAGCATTTATTTTGTTTTGTTCTCGGAGCTTCTTGGATCAATGGTTTGTTTTCTGACATTAATTTTTAAAAGTCCTCAGCCATTATTACTTCAAATATCTTTTCTGCTCTGTCTTTTCCTTCTGGTGCTACAATTATGCATGTGTTACATTTTTTTAAGTGCCCCACAGTTCTTGGATGTTCTTTTCTGTTATTAATTTTTCTCTTTGTATTTTAGTTTGGGAAGATTTCTACTGACCTACTTTTAAGCATAATTATCCTTTCTTTGGCCATGTTCAACCTACTGATGAGTATATCAAAAGTATTTATTACAATGTTTTTTATTTCTAGTATTTCCTTTTTATTTTTTCTTAGTTTCCATTTCTTACATCACACACTGGTTCCTGAATGTTCTCTTTTTATTCTGTTAAGGTTCTTAATGTATTCATCAAGGTTATTTTAAATCCCCTAACTGTTAATTCGAAAATCTGTGTCATTTCTGAGTTTGGTTCTGATGCAGGCTTTGTCTTTTCAGAGTTTGGTGTTTTTTCTTCCTGTCTTTAGTATGCCTTATATTTTGCTGTTGTTACTGAAAGACAGGCATAATATATTAGGTAATAGGAACTGGGATAAAAAAGCCTTTAGTGTGACGTTTATGTTAATGCAACTAGGCTGGGCTGTGTTTCATGTTTGTTGTAGCTGTCATGCCAGAGGCTTCACCCTCCTCCAGTATCCTTGCTTTTTTCTTCACTATTTTCTTCAGGTTACCCATTCATTACTACTGTGAAATTTGTGGACTCAGTGAGCCAAGAGTTTATATTTGATCCCAACATTTCAATGATATAAAGATTATATACTACCTGTGCTGCTATAATATGTCTCTAGACTTGAAAATGCTTATAGCATATCTTGTATTCTCTGTGTCCTTTTCTCTGAAATCAATGTTTCTTTTTCTTTCTTTCTTTCTTTCTTTCTTTCTTTCTTTCTGTTAGTGAGTAAAGCGATAGAAGTTTATTAAGTGAAGATAAAGAAAAAGCTCTCAAGAGTGAGAGGGGTCCTGACAGGGTTGCCTCTTTTTTTTTTTTTTTTTTTATGATTTTGTTTATTCATTTGAGAGAAAGAGAGCACGAGTAGGGGGAGGGACAGAGGGAGAGAGACAAGCAGACTCCCCACTGAGTGTGGAGCCCTATGACACAGGGCTCCTTCTCAGGACTCTGAGTTCGTGATCTGAGCCCAAGTCAGAGGCTTAACTGAGCCAACCAGGCTGAGCCAACCAGGCACACCTGCAATTTCTTTTATCCCTCAAACCAGAACCACTTCCCTTAAATTATGTTTTTATTATTCAGGCACATACCCATACATAAAACTAGCCTGTAAATAGAAAAATATAAAATACACAAAATCACCATGCCAGTTCCCTCATGTTGCTAATAATTCTTTATAGATGTAGTGTTAATGACATGAGTAAAGAAAGAAAATTTACCTGTATAACCATAACCATTTTGCTTATTCTGGTATGACATCCAATCTCATACCTTAATGTTACTGCTTCTTAAAAATGTACAATTATCAACATTAAATAAATCCCAGTGTCAAACACAGTCTTTTATGCTTTGTTACATCCTGTATCCACCCACTAAACCTCTGCAGAAACAGTGAAAGAACAAAATATGACTAGCACAGGGATCTTATGTATGTGCACAAAGCAGATTATGGAAAATAATAACCTAAAAAGAGAAATATGCCTGGATAAAGCACCAAGCTGGGAGTCTCAGGGCTGAGTTACCCATTGTCTGCTATCAACTCACTACATAACCACTTGATGTCCATGCCTGATTTCCATCTAAAAGTGTGTAGGTGGTTCCAGGGAAGTGAGGGTTGACAAAGGAAAAAGATATGACCACAAGAGGCAGCAATTCACAATTAACTTTTACTGGGTAATGCTTGGGCAGGATTTCATAAGAGGGGAAGTCCCTGAGACACTGAGGCTATTCAGAAACTTAAGGTGAGGGGCCACCATTGGGAAAGGGAAGAGGGTAGTGGAACTCCCAGGGAAGAGGGGGTAAGAGAAAGCACTTATATGTCTAACTAATGTTGCTCAGGGTAATGGCAGAAAGTATCTGCATCAGAGAGCTACAAAGTGCCATAGAAGCCTGGGGCCTTAGAACTCCAAGGTATTATCAATGGACAGCACACGCAGGGTGAAGTTTCACAGGTGTGCAAAGTAGGCAGACTCTAAATGGCTAAAAATATGCTTTTTGAGACTACTTTTGAAATAATTGGATGTGTAAAAGTTTTGAGTCTGGTGCTGATGGGCTTTCAAAATAATGAGTTTCAGCCTGCAGTGAAGAAATAAACAATCTAGGGACCAATACACAAAGGCCATCTTTGGCTCATTTATATAACAAAGTGAGATGATAATTTTCACTACATACCTGCCACAAAACAGACTATTATGGCAGGATACTTTTCCCAAAATAGCTTATACACAATCACTGCTGGTATAGTCATTGCAAATGAAATAAGCTGCTCATGATGATTATGAAGAGTAAAATTATTCTTTTAGATTTTATTGGGAGAGCACTGTTTTCCTATTAAAGATATCTCAGGACTACTTTAAAAATTCAATTTAAAGCATGGTTTAAATAGAATTATAGGGGCGCCTGGATGGCTCAGTGGGTTAAAGCCTCTACCTTCGGCTCAGGTCATGATCTCAGGGTCCTGGGATCGAGCCCCACATCGGGCTTTCTGCTCAGCAGGGAGCCTGCTTCCCCCTCTCTCTCTGCCTCCCTCTCTGCCTGCTTGTGATCTCTCTGTCTGCGTCAAATAAATAAAATCTTTAAAATAAATAAATAAATAAATAAATAAATAAATAAATAAATAAAATTATAAAATGAATATTTGGATTTGAACACAAACATATAAATGATTAGTTTTCCAAGGATTATTTCTATTTAAGTAAGATTTTTGTTAAACTTAGGGAAACATTCTTAATATTATAGTAACACAAAACATTGTTGGGTCAATAATTGTGTTTCAACATATATATAAACTAGTGCTATACAATGTAACCTATATCTACATCTGTACCTATCATCCCTTTAAGGGAAAATATTTTATTTGACATTTTAAAATATCATTCTTCATATTTTAAGTCATATTCATATTCTTCATCTTCATTCTTCATATTCTTTAAATCACCTTAAATAAGTCACACTTTATAAAATAGGTGTGGGTATATTTCTGGTCAATTTCTCTATTTTAAAGTCATAAATCATTTTAGTATGTTATTATTCTAAATCAGAAGAAGGGGTGCCTGGGTGGCTCAGTGGGTTAAAGCCTCTGCCTTTGGCTCAGGTCATGATCTCAGGGTCCTGGGATCGAGTCGCACTGAGCACCACATCAAGCTCTCTGCTCAGCAGGGAGGCTGCTTCCCCCTCTTTCTCTGCCTGCCTCCCTGCCTATTTGTGATCTCTCTCCTCTCTGTCAATAAATAAATAAAATCTTTTTTTTAAATAAATAAAATCTTTAAAAAAATTAAATCAGAAGAAAATTCTCTCTTTACACACACACACACACACACACACATTTAGTGAGATTAAATGCACACATTGAAAGATATTGTCTGATTAGTATACCAGATGAGCAAATATATAACACTTAATGCATGCTTTTTGTATGGTTTATTTACATTTGTAGTTAATGTTAGCACAGCAAAGCTGAGTGAAAAGTTAATTCAACTAATCCCACATATTCTTATTAGCCAATTGTATATATTTTTCATTATTAACTCTTTATCAAGTAAATACTAAAAATGATAACTGAGGTTTGGATTCCCTCTCATTTTTTAATACATCTCATCTTTAAAGTGTGAGTTTATGAAAAGAAAAGCAAACATCTAGGCTGTAGAAAAAAGATACGTAAAAATTGCATAATCTAGTCCAATAGATTACTGTTAAAGTATTGTTTAATAGTTACTTACCCAAGATGTTAGTTTTCCACTTTATTCTCCTGTATGAACTTCCTACATACTACCTTCCATGCTCTAGATTCCTGTGAAACAGGAAAATGGGCATCTATATTTCTGCTTGGAGTCTTGACCCTGATTTTATCCTTAATCATTGGTGATCAGGCCTGAACAGTAATTAGTGTCAAAAATGTCTATTGTTAGAACTGCCCTATGATCAAGCAATTGCACTTCTAGGTATTTACCCAAAGAACACAAAAATACTAATTCAAAGGGATACATGCACTCTGATGTTTATAGCAGCATTATTTACAAAATTATGAAAACAGTCCTAGTGTCCATGACTGATGAATAGATATAGAAGATGTGTGTGTGTGTGCATACATATCTATATATACACACACACATATATATACAGACACACACAATGAAACATTACTCAGCCACAAAAAAGAATGAAATCTTGCCATTTGCAATGACATGGATTGAGCTAGGCAATATTATGCTAAGTGAAATATCAGTCAAAGACAAATACTGCATAATTTCACTCATATGCATAATTTAAGAAACAAAACCAGTGAGCAAAGGGGAAAAAGGAGAGAGAGGCAAACCAAGAAACTAACTCTTGACTATAGAAAGAAACTAATGATCACAGGAATGGAGGTAGGTGGGGGGATGGGTTAAATAGGATGGGGATGAAGGCATGTACTTCTTGTGATGAGCACCAGGTGTTGTATGGAAGTGTTGAAATTACTACATTGTACACCTAAAACTAATATTACACTGTATGTTAACTAACTAAAATTTAAGCTAACACCTAAAAAAAGACATCTATTATTGTAAATATGGATATATTGGGTAATTTAAGAAAATAAATTGAGTTAAATACTTTAACTCTTTTTCTGTATTTCTACTAAGCCATTAAACATATCCTCCAGTAACTAAAATTACCAGATATTAACAGGAGAAACAATCTGAAATATATAGTATAGTCAATTTAATGGTTAATGATCACTATAACGATAGATAGAGATGGGATAATTTTGCCTTTTTATGTTTTAATCCAGAATATTGATTTTAATGAGCAAAACCTATTCATAGTCAGTTGTCCCAGTGGAATCTAGGATGAAGCAAATGACCAAAGGCCAGGAAAGAGATCCAAGAAGATCTGAGATGGTATCTAGTAAGTACCTTATAAAGTCATGTTAGCCCATTCAGATCCATTTGTGCCCTTATTATCAAGCTAGTATCCAACTCTGTAGAAACTTTAAACTTTATAACAAATAATATACCTTCACTTCTTACCTCCAAGAGTAGATATACAAATCCAAATCATCACCTAACTTCCTTCATACTGGTGATCAGCCAGAATATCTGAAAAGACAGTTAGAGCATTAGTGAAACAATCCACAATCCTTACTACCGCAGCTGTTCCCAAGGGTGTGAATGATCTTTTTCCACAACCCATTAAATATTTCCTACACTTTCAGCCAGAATTTCAACTGGTCTGGTTTCCTGACTAGTAATGGGTCTCAACTTCCATCTTGGAGAGGTTTCTTCTTTTAGTTACCTTTCCCTTGTTAATAGGTAGCTGCTGCACCTTACTAATGTGACAATTTTGTTTTAATTTCTGGCAATCACCAACACAAATCCCTAATTTGTCTGTAAGGGAGCCTTACATCTATCCCTTACTTATTTATCCATCTATCATCACTTAGTTATAGAGAAGACCCCGATGAATCTCTAGTTTTGAGGTAAGTAATACAGTCATTTGGACCTCTTATCATATAATTTACTCATGCCTTCGAGACTGTTCTAGCCTGATTTCAAACAAACCACTTTCAATGGACAGATGATTATTTCAATTTTTGTTTAACCTTGTCACTTGGTAATTCTAATACCCATTTCATGAAGGTCTTATATAATTGCATAATTTGATGTGCCATATTTCAATGCCCAGTATTAAGTTTGTAGCAGTGAGGAGCTGTTTTAGAAATGATGGTTAATTTTCTGGTATAGAAATCATACCCTTGCTCTAGAATCTTTAGATTCTATACTTTACTAGCTAGCTGGGATCAAAGTATCCTCATCAATGACACATCTCTTCTAGAATTATCAGGTCTGCAGGGTTATACGGCCCAAGTAGTAATGCAGTTTGTAACACACTTTCAACTTTCTCAGGATCTACTGTTGCTCTGGGATCTTCTTGAAACTGTCAGCATTCTAACTCTACCAAAATGTCCATAATAGTTTTTTGAAATGCATTATACTGTCTCTACAGTACAAAAAAGCTCATTTAGTGCTGTGACTTAATGATAGGAGAGTGAGGTTAAAAAAAAAAAAATCCCCTACCTTAGAAGTCCTAATATGTGCTGGACAACTGGATTCCTAAAACATTTGCTTATATAGAGTACACTTCTGAATCTTCACGGAATTTATCTTCTATGTCTTGGAATGAGTTTGTTTCATAAGAAAATTTAAAGAACTCATCCATTCCTTCTTACCAGAACAAATTAGCATACCATTAATATAATGTGCAAGCAAGCTATTATTTGGAATGTCAGGGTCAAGGACTTGAACTATATTATGACAGAGAGAAGGCGTTTTTAGTTAGTTCTGTGGCAAGACAGTATATATGCACTCTTGCCCTTGCCATATAAAGATGAACTGAATTTGATCCTCTCTGATAATAAAGATTAGGAAGAATGGATTCACCAGCTCAACAGCCAAATATTGGGTGGATCTCTTCCAGTTAGGGGACCACATCTACCACAGAAGATATAATTAGGGCTACATTTTTGTTAGGATTATGTTTACTATCATTTTTAGTCATATACCATAACCAGGTGGTTTGATAGAGGCCAAAGAAATAAATGAATAGAGACTGATGAGAACCACCACTCCTTCATTCTTTCAAAATGTTGGTGATGGAACTCAAATCTGAATTCCATCTGAAAATTGATATTGCTTTTGATTTGTTATTTTGCTCAGAAATAAGCCATTTCCTAAAATAATGTCCTTTTATTCCACAGGTGAGGTAACAGACATGAAAATTCTATCAGATCCTAAGTATATCCCTCCAAGTTGAACTGTGTGTGATATAGGCTTGAACCAAAACTCTACTCATCAAAAAACTAACCAGAAAATCTGGTAGTATTTTAGGGCCTGGTATAAGATGCTCTTTTACAGCTGGACTGGGACTGCCTTTTGCTTATCTCTGAAGAAACTTGTTATTCTGATACTTACCGTTGGCCAAATTAATATCAAATAAACTAAATAATAATTTATAATATGGTTTTTAAGGATCTAAATTCCCATATGGGCTCCCAAGGCTGGCTTGTTTATTGGTGGCTAATGTGACAAGAAGGATATAAAACATCCTCCTGAAAACTGTTATGGAGTTTTCCTAAAATTCACATTGTTCACACAAACCTTAGTCATTCAAAATCTAAAGATGAAGAAATAAGTAGCTTTGTAAAAAAGAACACTAAGTGATATGTCTGGGAGTCTTTTGGGCCTCCAAACTTGTCCACACTCGTTTTCCCTTCCTGTTCGTATCACTTATCCTCAATAGAGCCTTATAATAGCATGCTTTGTGGGGTTTAGCAAATTTATGTAATTCTCTGATATGTATAATATTTGTGGCTCCCTAATAGCAGTGTCAACTAAGATTCAAAATCTAAGAGTTCACAACTGGCTATTGATTTTTTCAGGCAGGACGCAAGGAATGTCTGTTACACATACATGCACCAGCATGTGTTTGTTTTCTTTCTTGAGAGGACTCAGCACTTTGTGATCAAGACACTGATAGATTTACATCTGGGCACTTCATGGGAGATAACTTTTCATGAAGTGCTAAACTTTAGTTGTTTGCTCTGGTTTTTTGTTTGTTTGTTTGTTTGTTTATCTTGTTACTAATTTATTATTATTGAATTCGGACAATTCAAGAAACACTGTAGTTAGCTGTATACCTATCATGCCCCTAGGAGCACCATGATGAATCAGCCTGTTTTATCAGCTCGCTGGTGGTCAAATACCTTGGTTGTAACTCTGGCCTTTCTACCTTTTATGGCATTCTTTTCACCTCACTTTTGACATTTACATGCTGCCATTCTAAGTCTCCAGCGGTACTATGGATGAAAGTTCCATGACAGCAGTGACCACTACTAACTCTTAATAGAGAATAGCCACCATGGAGTCCATCAAAGATAACAGTAGTCCCCTCAACTACATTACTTATTTTCCAGTGAAGGGAGTATTTTCTGGGCTTATCCAGGAAAAGAACTCTTAGATATTATGTGCTAAATATATTCTGAACCTACTTATTCCTTCCTCAATACTCCAACAAGATGGTACTGTCATTTTCACCTCACTTATTCTAGGGTATCATCATGCTTAACTTTCAAGGAGGCATTAAAGAAAACTATGAGGACCAGGTCCAATTTCTCTTCCAGTATTTAGAATTGTGAGCAACACTTGTGGCCATATCAATGAATTCTCTACAACCCAAACCTGCATCTCACTTGCTCTACTCCTACACTTTCCAGTCTACTTACACAGTGTTCCCCCAGGTTTTGAAGGACTTATTTACCAGATTCTATACTCTCTTTGACAAATAACCCATTTCTTTTAGATGGATGAACCACACTGCCCTTCCCTGAGCTCTAAGGAATGATCCTGATTAATGGCCTAAAGGCAATGAGAGGTGATATAGACAGACATTAAGGAGAAAAACCATCATCATGTGGGGAACTTGCTTCCTGTGATGTCACTGTACATGTTTAGGCATGAGACATTCCTCACACGTAATACTGGAAGTGGTATTTTGTTTATGTTGGCCCAGAGGGTTCAGAGGAATATAATGGTTCAATATTTTCAGGTTCAATTTCCTCAATCTCTTTGCCAGGTTGAAAGTCCCCAATATTTACTTATCAGAGCCTTACCATAACATAGGAACACTGTCAAGGCTAGCTATTAATTTTAATTGTCAGCTTTGCTACTTTTACAATTAGGTCTGTGGCTTAATTTTCAATAAAAGCTTAAAAGCTGCCCTAAGCCAATAAGAGATGACAGTCTACCCAACACTGCCACAGAAGCTCTTTGCTTTTACAGTTTTACAGCACACCTTCGATTTCCAGTTGGCTTTCCCTGAGCCTATAATTTTCTTTCTGCAGGCCTTCCAATGTCATTAACAGAAGCCCATCCACTCTTCAGTCATTACCATTATCATTGCCCTCATACCATTCAAGAGCCACAGTTCCCATAAATCCAATACCTCTCCATCCACTTACACCTAATCCCAATTAATCAAGGTGAAATCCTTAACACTTGTGAAGTGAATATATGCCATATTTTACCACCAGTTTATTTCTGGTATCAGCTCTTTTATTGTGGGTTCTTCACAAAGGAGACCTTGAGGCAAACACTCAGAGGATACTACTTTATTAGGATGTACTATCCAAAAGAAACCAGAGCAGGGAACAGGTGAGCAAAGCAGAGAATGTCAGAGAGAAAATAAAACCAGATGTTACCAGGGTAGTTACCATGAAGTTTGTATCAAGTGAAATCATTCTTTTAAGAAACAGTATGTGTTACTCTGCCTATCAACAACCCAGCCCTGGAGTGGAAAGATAAGCATTTATCTGCTGGCTTCTATCTCTCATTGGTCAAAACTTTGCTTTAATGTCTCTTCAATGTCAGACATGTGAGGCTGATATGCATGGCCCATGGATTTGCATGTCTCGAGGTCACAGGAAAAAATTAAGGGGGAGGTGAGGGACACTTGCCGTGGACATAAGGAAAAGCGACGCTGGGTTGTGCCTGCTACTTGGGCTAAGCTTGGTTGAGCAAAAGAGAGGTTGTCATAACGGTTAGTTGGCAAAAAACAAGTTGGCAAGAGCTCCAGACATATGTAAATCACAAATTTATGGAACAGTGTAAACTAACTGGCTTAGACAAACAACTACCAAACCTAAACAGAACAGCAGTTCTCTTCCCCACACACTTCTACCCCTTTGATTCTTATCTCCTAAAGGCAAAACTTTCAGCTTTTTTTAACTTTTTCTTCTGGTACTTAGCAAAACAGTTTTAAATAACATACTTATTAGTATTTGGGCAACATTTAAAAAATAACATGTTTCCACCATTCTTCCTTTTTTCCCTTTTAATCCTTTAAAAAATAATTTAGGCATTAATTCACGACTTCCTTCTGAAACTAACAATTAGGTCACTTGCACTGCACTACCACCTCCAACACTTATACATACACACACACACACACACACACACACACACACACACACACACACCTGTCCTACCCACTTGATAACTAGGATTGCATAATAACTAGTTGAACTGGGGCGCCTGGGTGGCTTAGTGGGTTAAAGCCTCTGCCTTCAGCTCAGGTCATGATCTCAGGGTCCTGGGATCCAGCCCCACATCCAGCTCTCTGCTCAGCAGGGAGCCTGCTTCCCCCTCTCTCTCTGCCTGCCTCTCTGCCTACTTGTGATCTCTCTCTCTGTCAAATAAATAAATAAAATCTTAAAAAAAATTTTAAAAAAAACTGGTTGAATTAATATTAAGACCACCAAAATGCTGTTCACAGCTAGTCCACATTCCTTTATAATTTTTTGGTTTCTGTTCCATTGTCTTAGTTTTAATAATTGACTAATTTATTTACTTGCATCATTTCGCCAAATGTTTTTACTAATTCAGCATCAAAAAAAAATTTTTTTTTAGCATCAAAATTTTTTTAAAAAGATTCTACAATCTGAAGCAGAGCAAGAGAAGATCATACATACCTTCTTTTGTGTGTAATTATTTTTAAGAAAATACAGGTATTTTATAGGATTCATGAATTTCATGCGACTTCACTTCATTCACAACATTTTAGACACAATAGTTTGATATGACAGAAGGCGATTTACAAAAAGTGGTAATTTTCTTCTTCTTTAAATTTGGTTTTAGAAAATAAAGTTTTTTAATGTGACACTCTAATAAATTGATGTTGCATTTTGCCCTGTACACTTTGCAATATATTTTAAATGCAGTTTCAGTCTGTGGCTTGAGATAGCTGTGTATATGAATTATTAAAAGTGAAAAGGAGTTAAATATTCCATTGCTAAGACTATAATTACAAATGTGAGACATTTTTACATCAAAAGCTCCTTTTAGAGAAGTAAAAGCATAATAAAGAGCTCCTTGTCTAGAAGAGAACAAATATGTTCAGTAATGGAAAGAATGAGAAGTAGGAAGTGCTGTAACCTGTATAACCAATATTAAAGAGATTAGACTTGGTTCTGTAGGAAAGTCAAATTACCCAATTCTACTTTTCAACAAGATTGTGCTAAAGGAATTTAATAAGAAACAGCTGAAACTTCTTGATGTCCTTAAAAATCACAATTTTTTGTTTTCAAATGGGTTATCAAATAATTTACCCCCATATATTCTGTGTTATCTGAAACTCTAAATTGACTTCCTTTCCATTTCTAACTAACTTTATTCTAATCCCTAATGTTTTCCTTTAGTAATAAATGAATTCTCATTTAAGCATGTTCAACATTGATTCAATTGTATCAGCTAGTTTTATTTGAGGTTTTCAGTGGTGTTTTTTAATACATAGTCTAATGATTTATTATATTGCAATGACACTGGGAACAATAATAATGGATCTAAAGGTCTATGGCCTTTTAAAGTATATATGAAAACCTTTTGGGTGAATGATTAATACAAAGTACGTACAAAGACAGATGGTGTAAGATCTTTGACATTATACCATGTTAGTATTTCAGGCCAGTTTGTTATAGAAAAAGGTCACTCAATATTAGAGACAGGTTGTAATAGAAAATGCAGCTTGAAAGACAAGAAATAAAAGTTGAGAATGTGGTAGGAACTCTCAAAGTACAAGGGGTGTTATTATTGCAGATTTAAGCAAATATATTTAAAAATCCTTAAAGTACCTAAAGATAAAAATGCGCTGTCTTTGATACAACTACTAGAGTATTTTCAAGTATTTTCACTTCCAATTAACTCAATACCTAAGCTGATATGATTTTTAAACAGTATTTTTTTAAGCAAAAATTTGCCTTTGCTTCTCTAACTTTACCTCTCTGAACACATTTTCCCATTTCTGTAAATACCATACATACTACTGACACCCAAATCTGTGATTTTTTTCAGCTCCATCATCTCCATAGGGCTTAGATGTACAAATTCCCTTGACATCTGCCTTTGACAACCTAAAACACATTAATGTTAACATGGACACAAACAGAATGATTGATTCCTGCCCTCCCCAGTGATTGATGCCTCCTCAGTCTTTCCTGATTCTGTTTACCTATCACATCTACCCAACATAAAAATCAAGGATGTATTTTTGGTTCTTCCCTTTCCCAAACCTTTATCTCATCCGTCATGAAATTCTTCAATCTCTTTCTTTAAGATATTAAATTCCCTCACATATTCCATCTCTATTACAACCATTCACATCACTACTCTCTGTCTCCTAAGCTACTCAATACACACATTACGGCCTCTCTGCTTCTTATCAGGCCTTTACAACTCACTTTCCACATACAGTTATTCTAAACAAAATTATTTATGGAATTTCCCTGCTTAAACTGTTTCAGTGGTTTCCCAAGGCAGTAAGAATAAAACCCCACCTCTTTAAATTGGATTACAGCACTGTCTACTCTCCCACATTCTCACTATTTTCCAATGGCAGTGGCTTTTTAAAATGCTCCAGACAGTTCCTGCCCCAGGATCTTTGCAATACTTGGTTGCTTTTCTTGAAAAATACTTTTCCAGGATGCCTGAATGGCTCAGTGGGTCAGGTCAGGATCTCAGGGTCCTGGGATCCAGCCCAGCATTGGGCTCTCTGCTCAGCAGGGAACCTGCTTCGCCCTCTCCCTCTGCCTGTCTCTCTGCCTACTTGTGATCTCTCTCTCTGTGTCAAATAAATAAAATAAAATCTTTAAAAAAAAAAAAAGAAAAATGCTTTTCCTTGGTTTTCATGTAGCTGACATCTTATCTTTTCATGTCTCAGCCTTAATGGCCCCAATGCAGAGTAACTTTTCCTTAACCAAACACTAAGTAATGCATTATTACATCCTTCTCTTTATCTGCAGAACAGTATCCACTCTCTAATAGATATTTTGATTTATTTTGTTGATTTTTAAATTAATTTCTGGCTTCTGACCAAAAAATGGCATATACAAAAATGAAATAAAAACTAAAAAGAAAATATGGGACCCAAAATATATGCAAAGAATAAAAGGGGAATCCTGGAGTTATACTGAATAGAAGATGCAAAAGATTAATGCAGAAGCCTAGACTTTAGACTTATTTTTCAAGTATTTTCAAATTCACTTGGATGTTTTATAGCAAATTACTGATTTTTTGCCACCATGTCAAATATGTCTCATATTCTTCGTGTATCAGTTGATGGCTAATACATCCTACTAGTTCCTCATGTAAAATTCCCTAAAGATCATCTTTGACACCCTTTTTTTCTTTCATAAGCTATATCTTATCCTTTTTATTTTTTTTTTTAGTTATACTTTTCTAATATATCAAGAATTTGATGACTTATTAACACATCCATTACTCCATTTTGGATTAAATTACCATTCCATATGGCTATCTGCAATACCCTCCATAGGGATCTTAATAAAAGTAAGTCATATTATATTTCTCTTCTGCTCAAAAACCGTCCATTCCTATCTCATTCAAGAACGAATGGCTATTAAAATGGATAACAGGGATGAGAGGATCTGGCTTCCCACTCGGATCTGGTGCCATCTTCCACTTATTCTCTCTGATCTTGTCACAAAGACCTCACTAATATTTTAAATCAAACCAAGCCTGCACGGGCCTCCAAGATTTGTCATTTCCTTGGCTCTCTGCCTTAAATACTCTCTCCCCTGCTATTCACCTGGATTGTTCACTCATCAGCTTCAAATCTTTTCTCAAATTCTAACTTCTCAGTGGGAAATACCTAGCCATGATGTCTAAAATTAAATTCTCTTTCCTTATTCTTCCCCTCCCCCATCTTATTTTATAGCACTTTCACTATGTAATCTGTAAACTTAATTTGTTAACACTCTTGTTCTAGCTCTCTTTCAAATAAATATAAATTATGTAAGGGTAGGGATTTTTGTCTGTTTTGTTTAATTCTTTAATCCATGAATTTAGTAGAAAGGATGGAGATACTAGATGTTAAATAATTACATAAATTAACAATTAATGAATACATCTAACACACAATATGAGCACTTTAAAAGAGAAAAAAATTAAACTTTATGGAATGACTTTAAAGGATGCATAAAATCAACATTTAACCCATTTTCACAGATAAGAATGATCAACATTACAAACATCAATCTTCAAATTGGTTCACAGATTCAATGCAGTTTAAATCAAAGTGGCAATACACATTTTATTCTCTTGGAAACTTGGTAAGCTTATTAACATTATATAAAATAATAAAGACCTAAGGCTAGCCAAGATACTCCCAAAGAAGTATACATTGGTTGCACTTCCCTGCCAGATAGGAATTCTAATTATAAATACACCTGTGGTAGGCAGCTTCTAGGATGGAGTTCAATGTTTTGCACTTCTTGGTCTTCACACACTGTAATCCTCCCACCTTAAGTATCCCTAGATTTACTGACTTATATGTAATAAATAGCATAGGGCAGATATAATGTGATGCTAATTTATATAATATGTGAAAAAATAAAAAGACTGTGGCTTTTGTCTTGAGTGTACTCTTTCTCACTCTTCCTCAGATTGCTCTCTCTGTGGCATGGGAATCTGGTTATCAGGTCATGAAGCAGCCTTGTGGAAAGCCCTTGGTGGTAAGGGACCAACACAGATCAAACCTGGATGTAGATCTTCCCCCAAGTTGACACTATAGCCCAGACAGTACTTGGACTACAATCTCATGAGACCTTGACAGAGAACCACATGATGAAATCAGATTTAGATAGCTGACCCCGAAAGAGAACGAGATAATAAACATTTGTTGTTATTCTAAGCTTGGGTATAATTTTTAATGCAGCAATACATAACTAAAAATCATAGTTATTAGGAAATGATGTATTGGAAAGAAAATTTATAAATTTTAAAAGAAGAGAACAGGGTACAGAAACATAACTATGCATGTAGAAAACTGATATAAAATAGATATGGAATTGCAGATTAAAAACAAAAGAAAAGAAAGAGTACTACTTATTGCTGCCTTGTGTCTAATTAAATCTAAAATGTTACTTTTTTCTTATAAAATTGCCAAAGTAAATGGAAAATTACTAGCCAATCCAGAGAGCCACTTGTTTCCTTGGAACTGATGCACTGAAAGTTTATTCCTAGCTTGTGGAAGGTCATGTTATTATGGCAAAATTCTTATTGTTACTAGACTATCAAATGCTATAACAAATTGGTACTGACAGAAGGATTTGATTGAATTATCAAATGCACTCAGCCAAAATTCTAATACAACAAAGTCAATTGCATTTCTGTTCCTTTGTCATTTTAGCTCATTTATCTTAAATAAATGGGGAAAGAAATGGAAAAAAAAAAACAAAGTCAGGAAATAATTTCACTCATTCACCAGAATATTCCAATTTGGACAGAAAAACACTGCATAAATTACCCAGTTTTGATGCTGGCAGTAGTCTGAATTTCCTGCTATAAAAAACAGGACATGAAAACCTCTAATTATTTCCCACTATCTTAGTGCATGTATATATATATATATATATATATATATATATATACACCCAAGTAGCTAATTAATCATCAAAAGCCACTGGAAGATACAGTGGTAACTAATACCAATCATCAGACATTTTACACAGAAGGTTGCCTGAACAACAGAGGTTAAGTGTCTTGTCAAAAGTCACATATAAATCTGTTAAAAAATAAAAATCTATCTCATCTCTCATGATGAAGACAAACTGCTCTGTTATCATTATACAAATACTTCTTGAATAAGTGACGATTATGTATAACCAATCATTATTATTGGTCACTACCCTTTCTATTAATGTCAATTAAATATGTACTTGAAATAGAACTGTTTTCTTTCTATACCTGTTCTGACTTTTTAGCCTCCATATTTTCATAAAATAAGATATAAACATCAAGATGATCTCCAACAGTATATTGTTTCTTCATTTTGATCACTAAACTTATGAGCTATATAAAAGGAAGAGATTAAACTATAGATTTGTCAGACCATAATGAAAAAGACTCAAAGTATCTGACCTCATAGACTTTGTATGAATTAGTATCCATTAAGGATGATGAAAAGCCATTAATTGAAAAATATGAGTATATCATAAAAGTTCTAATAGAAGCTTAGGGTTCCCATCATCTGCTGATAATACATAATTTTAGGAATTTTTTTTGGCAAACTCTCAGACTTAATTGTGTGATAGGGTTATTGATATGCATGTAATGATCTTAGCAATATATTTTTCAATTAAATATGAAGTGAATTCAATTTCTAAGATTCCTTAAGATAAACTTCTGGTAGTTTATGATCATATGATCATATACGTTATATATATGTAGCACCTTTAATTCCCATATGAAATATTTGAAATGTGGTGAGGCCTCAGGGTTCTATCATTTCATCTCACCATATTATGCATAAATTACCCTTAAAAGATAGTTCTGCCATCAGTCATTGATGGAAATTATAAGAATTAATGACTGTTAAAACAGGTTATTTAAATTTCACATATGATACAAATTCCAAGTTAATAAAATATCAACTACTCATATATTGAAGTGAGATATACATATAAGATATCTTATCTGCAAGATAAGCAAAGAAGTTTCCCAAAAACCACTTTGTGACTCTTTCAACATCACTCACATCAGGCCACATCAGGCCACTCACATCAGAACTGGAGATTAAGATAGAAATAGGTTCACTAGGGCACCTGGGTGGCACAGTCGGTGAAGCATCAGACTCTTGGTTTCAGCTCAAGTGGGATCTCAGGTTCATGATCTCAGCGTTGTGAGATTGAGCCCCCATCAGGCTCTGCACTCAGCGTGAGGTCTGCTTAAGACTCTCTCTCTCCCACCCCTCCGTGTCTTTCCCATCCCTCCCACACTCCGTTTCTCTCAAATAATGTTTAAAAGAAAATAGGTTCACTGGAGAAAAACCAATAAATTATATGTCATCCAAATTAGAACCTTCTGCTCTACAAAAGACCTTATGAATTAGATGAAAAGAAAAGCCATAGAATGGGAGAAAATATTTGCAAATTACATGTCTGACCAACGATTTTTACCCAGACTATATATAACCCAGACTATACATATATACTCAACAGTGAGAAAGCAACTGATCCAGTTAGAATATGTGCAAAAGAGTTAAACAGACACCTTCATTAAAAAGGATAGAGTTTATGGGGCGCCTGGGTGGTTCAGTCAGTTAGGTTCTTGATTGCATCTCAGGTCATGATTTCCGGGTCCTGGGATCAAGCCCCGCGGTGCTCTTCCCATTCACTGGGGAGTCTGCTTGAGGATTCTCGCTCCCCTTCTCCCACTGCCCCACCCCACTCATTCTCTCTCTCAGTTTCTCTCTCTCAAATAAATAAACCTTTAAAAAAAATTAAAAAAGGATAGAGTTTGGAAAATAAGCACATGAAAAGATGTCTAACATCATTAGTCATTAGGAAAATGCAAATTAAATCTATGTTGAGATAGTACTACACACGTATTAGAATGGCTAAAATAAAAAAATACTGATTATTCCAAATGGTGGTGAGAATGTGGAGAAGTCGAATCTCTCATACATTCCTGATGGTGAGTAAAATGATACAGTCATTCTGGAAAACAGTGTGGCAGTTTCTTATAAAAATAAAACATGCATTTGCCATACAACCCAACAATGACACTGTTGGCTACTTATACTAGAATAATGAAAAATTACACTCATAGGAAAACCTATTCATCCATTCATATTCATAGCAACTTTGGGCTTATACAAGCCCCAAACTGGAAATAATCCAAATGTTCCTTAATGAGTAAACATGAAAACAAATTGTGGTACACCCATGCAACTGAATACGATTCAGCAGTAAAAAGGAATTGACTACTGATTTACACAACCACTTTGATGGATTTCAAGGTTATTATGTTGAGTGAAAAAAAGCCAATCTCAAAAGCTTACATACCCAGTAAATCCACTTATAGAATTTACTTAAAGTTATACAGTTATTGTAATGGAGAACAAATTAGTGTCTTTCATGTATTAAGGTTTGGAGGAAGTTGTAACACAAGGGAGCTTCTTTTGGTAATGAGACAGTTTTTGTTTTCTGGTTGTGATCATGCTTATACAAATCCACATATGTGATAAGATTATATAAAATGATACACCAACAAAACTGCCATGCAAAAACAAGTGAATGTGAATAAGGTCTGTAACTATGTTAGTCGCATTATGCCAAAGTTAATTTCCTAGTTTTGAGATTGTACCGTGGTTATATAAGATATTACCATTGAGGGTATCTGGGTGAAAGATAAATAAGAACCCTTTGCATTATCTCTGCAGTCTCTTGGGAGTCATTTTCAAAATGAAAAGTTACAAAAAACGACTCTAAAATTCAACAGAACTATTAATGTAGCCATGATGGGGATATTTATGGTGGCACTGACTCTCCTGATTACTGCCTTTAATTCTGAAAAGTTTATAGTAATAAAATACAGCCATTGATTGTGTTTGCACCCCACTCTCATTTCTCCTCAGTGCCAACAATAAAGGTTGGGAGGTACTTGTGCCTCACCTCAACCCTAGGAAATGGAGTTTCACCAAAACCCTGAAGAACATTTGATATACTTTCTTTGTGTTTTCGAGAACTTGGTAGACTTGTATCAGAGTCATCCTTAAACATGTTTAAGAAAAAAGAAAGTAGGTGGTGGGTGCCATTACATGGGGCAGCCAGGAACGCGGACTGTGCTATGACTATCCTGTAACACAATAGGGTTCCAGACAGCCATCTCAAGTGACAGAAGGCAAAAGGCACTAGGATGGAGGCTGAAAATAATTCATGGGATATGAAGTTCTAAAGATTTCCAAAGTTATTGCCTCTTTGACTTATATTTGGCATATAAAGCTAAAATTGTCATAGTTCACTTAAGGAGTGATATCTTTTTTTTTTTTTTTTTCAGTGTGGCCACAACAGAAATTTCAGACATTAATATATTCTCTGAAAACCTAAAAGGATTAACAAGGAAATGTCCTACTAAGAGTATTATGGAAATTTCTTTGTCCTGACTCAGGTACTCCAAAATCCTGGGAATCTTTCCCCTCTTGCCTGTTCTGCTACTCCTATCCCTAGAAATCTAGGGTTTCTTCTCAGTCTGCTTGCTCTGGATTCTGCACCCCATTTTTTTTTAATACACACTTGTTTTGTTTTGTTTCAAGTTTTGATTAAAATTCTAGTTAACATATAGTGTAATATTGGTAGAGGAGTAGAATTTATTTATTTATTTATTTTTATTATTTTTTTTTTTAGAGGAGAATTTAGTGATTCATCAGTTGCATATAACACCCAGTGCTCATCACAAGTGCCCTCCTTAATGCCCATCACCCAGTTACCCCTTCCCCCAACCGTTCACCTCCAGCAACCCTCAGAATATTCTCTATAGTTAAGAGTCTCTTATGGTTTGCCTCACTCTTTTTTTTCCTTATGCTCATCTCTTTTGTTTCTTAAATTCTATATATGAGTGAAATCATAGGGTATTTGTCTTTCGCTGACTGACTTGTTTCACTTAACATAATACTCTCTAGGTCCATCCACATTGTCCCAAATTCTGCCCAATTTTTATTGGTTCTATTGTCCACAGAGAGGTGATAAAAGCAGCTTAGTGATGTCCAAATGCTCTGTTAGGAGTGCAGAGGAAAGCTATAAATACCAACATACCGATATTTTCATCCTCACAGTATTACTTGTTAATTGGTCAAATTTATAGAATTTTTTATGTAAAATAATTTTAGTGGTGGGGCACCTGGGTGGCTCAGTGGGTTAAGCCTCTGCCTTCGGCTCAGGTCATGATCTCAGGGTCCTGGGATCGAGCCCCACATCGGGCTCTCTGCTCAGCAGGGAGCCCTGCTTCCCCCTCTCTCTCTGCCTGCCTCTCTGCCTATTTGTGATCTCTCTCTCTCTGTCAAATAAATAAATAAAAACTTAAATAAATAAATAAATAAATAAATAAAATAATTTTAGTGGAGAATTTTAGACCTTCATACTTTCCACATATCAGTTCTTATTCACCAGTAAATATGCAAATATATTAATCTTGAAAATAAATTGGTGTTTGTTAATGTCTATTTCTAACGTTTGCCACTGAGTTTTTTGTTTTTGTTTTTGTTTTAAGATAACTGAATAGTTAATGTCTATTTCTAACGTTTGCCACTGAGTTTTTTGTTTGTTTTTGTTTTTGTTTTAAGATAACTGAACAGTTACAAGCCATGGTTCTTTAGCCAATAAAAACATGACTCATTTATAAGTATGATTCATATTAACAGTTTTATCACTTCTAAGTAAATTAAAATTTCCCCACCTCATTGTTAATAGACATTTCTTAAAAAGTCTTGCTAAGTCTACTCCAATTATCATTTGGGTCTAGTCCATATTAAATTTTTATATGTATATTCTTTTGAAAAAATATTTTTGATATGTAAGTTTAATTTGGTAAGGCCTTAATTAGTACTATAAGGCACTAATATGAAAATTAAGTGATAAAACAAAGCTACTTAGAGAAAAGCTAAAGGAAAATATCATAGTATCTTATAGAGAATTCATGAAAATAAATTCCATGTATTCAAAAAATACTTATTTTTCTAATTATATAAACCATTACTAAATAAGCTGCTAACATTTTATCTTTCTGTTTGCAACTTAACAGAGAATGAATACTTTTTAAATATCGCTTTAAATATATTACTGTGTTTTGTTCTTAAATTTAGGATTTGTTGTTGCTTTCCAAGAAATGTTGAAAAATAACTATTTCTAGGTAGCCCTTTCTGCCCATGAGTCTTGTCCCTATGCTTTAATAAAACCACCTTTTTGGACCAGAAAAAAAGAATGTTTCTAAGTGTTTATTTTTAGCCATCTTAAAAAATAGCAACATACAAAGAGTGTTATGTGTAAGGAAGCCAGGAAGCAGTATCCTAAAACTGCAAATCATTTCTGGTTTTATTAGCATTCCAATTACATAAAACTAAGTATTAATACAAATCAAAATTTCTGACCTTGGATGTCAATTTTTCATTATAGCAGTTAGAAAAATATTTTTTACTCTTATTTTTTGTTACATTCTATTTATAAGGAAGAAGTAAAGGCCGAATTTTTTAAAAATGTAGAAAGTATGGGTGATATTCCTGACCAAAAGAAATCATTAGCAAAGAGGACTATTCCAGAACACATGGAACCTTAGCAGTCATGGAGGTACGACTTATGGGGCCTCATCCACCCATCTGCTTCAAGCTAAGCAGCCTTACTTCAATCTCTATAATCTATTAGCTATGATATGCAATCCTACTTGAAGAAAGACATCTGCTGTTGGGGAAAAAAAAAAAAAGAAAAAAAAAAGAAAAAAAAAATCAAACTTTCCCAATGGCTTTAGAGTTAATCACTCTTTGTGTGATAGGCTTCTAGAGTTTATGTAGAATCTGGAGCAGCCAACTTTTACATTATATTGACCTAATTCATTTCCCGCCTTTTTCTTTGTCCATGCTTTCTGCAGTCTTTATTTCATTCATTTCATTTTTTTATTTCATGAATTTTTAACAAATATGAGAGATTATTTTTTCCTTCTGCTCATGTTACTTTTCTTTCTTTGAATAGTTAAAAGAAAAATAGAGCATTATAGGAGTTACAACACACAAAAACTTCTGGGGTAATTTTGTTTCAATTTGTTTCCTTTGTTGTTATTCTAATTGTTGGCTGTACTTACAAGGAATTGGAAGAACAGGAATAGGAATGTAAGCAATTTAGAGGAAAATATTCTCTCAGGAACACAGGTGTATTAAGGCACTAAAATTCAGATAACATTATCTGTTTAATCTATAATGGATATTCTTCAATGTTCTCATTTTATTGCTTTTGTTTATTTAATTGTTCTTCAGTGGATAACTTCTTGTGACAATGGTACTTCTGTGTGGTTGGTTGGTTTGGAAAATATATGCATGTATTGTCTGTCTTTTGGTTCAGTTAGGGAATGTAGTTGTCCTTCACAGAAGAGTAGCTAAAGTTCCCTTAAATATGTACTAACCAATCCATTGCATGCATCAAAAGTTATGTTCTCTTTTTGTAAAGCTTATTTCAAGCGTGTGTGGCTAGAACAAATTAAAACAGAAGTCTGACATGTTTTCCTCCATCCAGTATCATCAGTCTCCTGTGCTTTTATTTTGATCTATTATATTATGGAAACAAGAAAACTTAGGGCTTAGATATTGTCAAGTCCGTCCTCACTTAGCATTAGTGATGACACCATACACAAGAAAGGGTGCACAAAAGTTCAAATCACTCATCTTTGCCTTAATATAGTGTGAGCAGATATTGTCATATGTTAAAGAATAAAAATATATTGGTAGTCATTATTATTTAAGAGGTTTAAATAACTGTCTGTGGGACAGGTTTACAATATGAAAATGATATAAAAATTTCCATACCCAAAAGAAACAGCTCATTAAAAACAGAAATATATATGCAAAGTAATATAGTAGAGAAGTTATTAATATTAAATGTATGAAAGCAATGTACTCAGTTCTGTATATACTGTGAGAATTTAGATGCCACATATTAGAACACAAAACTCTAGCTTCATGTTTTTCTACTTTCATTATTAAAACAAGTACTTGCATTTTCTTTCAAATATATTTAAAAGTTATTTTCTAATATCAAAACGCTCAATTATTCTTTACTCGAATACTTTCAGTAACATTTCCAAAAACTATTTTAGTTGTAATAGCTTTCTAATATACCTATTGTTTCCTGTGCAATCTAGCTCCAGCAAGTTCTATATCATTTCATTTCTCCCAATGCAATCAAAAGGGTATGAAGCAGTAAGATGTGACAGAAAGTGCTTTTCTGGGGGATGGTTTCCTATCTCCCAAGTCTTATAACCACAAAACCGAAGGCTTTTTCCTCCTATTTTAAAGCAAGACAGCTGCTTTTGGATAACTTCCTTAAGGGGTTCAGATAATTAGGTATGTGGGCGTATGATCACAAAAATAAAATATACAGCCAATTGGCAAAAGTGAAACAAGAATGAAAAAATTAAATGGAGAAAAAAAACAAGAATTCACCAAATTAAGTGGAGAGAGAACAAGAAAGAACAAGAAAGGCCCAGAGGTGTACTAGAAAAACCTTTAATCCACAAAAATGCAGAGGATTATCGATTTTAAGAATCTGAGTTAAGATAAAATTATATTCCGATGGTCTCTCTTTCAAAATCTTTGCTTGTGAGATATGCAGCAAATTAAGCTTTTGAAAATTAGCTTCAATGTAAATCAAAATAGAAGTCTAAAAATGCAGATATATATCACATGTCAATAAAATTAGTTCACATATATTATATATACAGGTACTTGAAAAATGTGTATATAGGGGCGCCTGGGTGGCTCAGTGGGTTAAAGCCTCTGCCTTTGGCTGAGGTCATGATCTCAGGGTCCTGGGATCGAGCCCCGCATCGGGCTCTCTGCTCAGCAGGGAGCTTCCCCCTCTTTCTCTGCCTGCCTCTGCCTACTTGTGATCTTTCTCTCTCTGTGTCAAATAAATAAATAAAATCTTTAAAAAAAATGTGTATATAAGCCTGATTACTTATGATTACAGACAGCACTAATTACTCTAAACAGTATTAAAATTATCAGGTAAATAACTACGTATTTGAAACAAAGCAAGTATTTAAAAATTTTTCCAACCCTTGTCATACTTTATTTTAACCATATATTTTACCACACGAGTTAAACTCCCAAATTTTTTGGTAATTATGAATGAGGCTGCCTTAAACTTTCACATTAAGGTGATTTTATGGACATAAATTTCCAATTCTTTGTGTAAATACCAAGGAATGCAATTGCTGGACCATATGGTAAGGATGTTTGGTTTTGTAAGAGATCACCAGACTGTTTTCCCAAGTGTCTAGATCATTTTATATTTCCACCAGCAATGAATGAGAGTTCCTGTTGCTCCACTTCCTCATAAGCATTTGGTGGTGTCAGTGTTCTGGATTTTGGACATAATAATAGGTGTGTAGTGATACTCACTGCTATTTTTTTTTTTTTTTTTTAAGATTTATTTATTTGTCAGAGAATAAGAGAGCAAGCTAGTGACCACAAGCAGGGGGAGTGGCAGGCAGAGGGAGGAGCAGGCTCCCTGCTGAGCAAAGAGCCAGGTGTGGGACTCGATCCCAGTACCCTTGAGATCATGACCTGAGCTGAAGGCAGACATGTAACTGATTAAGCCACCCAGGCGTCCCCCTCACTGTTATTTTAGTTTACATTTCCCTGGTGACATATGATGTGAAGCATTTTTTTATATGCTTTTTTGCCATCTGCATATCTATTGTGGTTACCTGTCTAAATAAGGTCTTTGGCCCATTTTTTAATAGGATTGTTTGTTATATTATTGTTGAGTTGTTCAGAACTCTGTGTATGTTGGATAATAGTACTTTAGCAGATATGTCTTTTGCAAATATTTTCTCCCAATCTAGGGCTTGTGTTCTCATTTTCTTGACATTGTTTTTCACAGAGTAAGAGTTTTGAATTTCAATGAAGTATAGTTCATCAATATACTGTTTGTGTATCGTGCCTTTGGTGTTGTATGTAAAAAGTTCTCATCATATCCAAAGTCATGCAAGTTTTCTGCTATGTTGTCATTTGGGAGTTTTATAGTTTTGATTTTTACATTTAAGTCTGTAATACATTTTGAATTGACTTATGAAACATGTAAAATCTGTGCCTGGAATCTTTTTTTTTTTTTTTTTTTGGCATGTGGATGTTGATGTTTCAGAACACTTTAAACTTAGTATCAATGCAAGAAAGGCATTTTATTATATTTTTGTATATAATGGGAGATAACAGTAACAGGATCTATTATTTTGGGGGATGTGCATTAAGGGAATCAAAATCTGGATTATATTTCTTCCTTGTGTCACTTGGTAGCTTAGCTATGTGGCTTCTTCAGACCCTAACTTTTTATCTGTACTCTGAAAATAGAAATAAATATTGTGTGATGTTTATTTGGTTATTCAATGAGATTACGAATTTGAAACTGCTTTATACATTCTTGGATCCCCTACATATCCTCAACCCACTTGAAACTATTGAGGACTCCTTGAAATACTTTTATCTGGTTTCAGAGACACCATGGTCCCCTGGTAATCCTCTCATTTTGATGAGTACTATTTTTCAATCTTGTTTGCTGAATTTCCTCCTCTTTCTGACCCTAATTATTGGAGTGCTCTAGGAATCTGAGTTCACATTTTATGGCTTCTCTGTCTACCCACTACTTGAATGACCTCATCTAGTTATACAGTTTTAATACCATGCATATGCTTCCAAATGCCCAAATATCTCTCTCAAGTCCTGAAATGGTCTTGAAACTGCAAACTCATTATCCAGCTGCCTGGATGACTAATGAGTAATTTTAAATGACATGATTCACCGACCCAAACCGGTGATTCTTTCAGTTTCTCTGTTGTGGTGTTTGTCCAGGTTAAAAGCTTAGAATACAGATTATATTCCCTCTTGTATAGTTCATTCCATCAGCAAATCTCACATCCTCCAGTTGTATTATAAACCAGATCACTTTTCACCAATTCCATCCCTAGGACCCCAACCCCACTCTATTATCTTCTCATACCTGGTCAGCCTTAATAGCCCTCCTACCAATTGCTCAGCTTTCATTTTTTACTTATTTGCAGTCTCTTCTCCACAAAGACCTCAGTATAGTCTCCATACAACGTAAAATCAGGTCATGCCAGTTCCTGCTTAAAGCCAAATGGCATCATATTTAAAATAAAATCGAGGTTCTTCCCATGTGCTCTGGTGACTCTCCAAAAAGACTAAAGAAGAATTTTTAATAAATATATTATACTTCTTCAAAAACAAAACAAAACAAAAAAAAAAATCATTGCTCCAGACCATGCTTCTACTCTTCCTCTAATTTGTCCTAACTTTCTTAGTCTTCTTGACATTCCTCTAAACCCCAAACATTTCCATTATGGCTTTTTAATTTGGTAAATGCTATTTACTATGGTTTTCTCTTACATATTTACAAAATAGGTTATCTTTTCAATAGTCTAAGAAGTTCCACACTAAAAATAAACTGTTAACATGGATGGATTTCCAAAAATCTTTAGTTAACCTCTGCAGTCAGATACTTTTCTTCAGAGTCTACACCTCCTTACTAATGAGCTTCATATCTGCTATTGCTTTGCCTTACCATCAGCCTGTCACACAAGTGGTAGTTTACATAATTGTTGGATTATCTGCCTCAACCACTAGAATATAAACTCCATAACGACAGTCTTTATTTATTTGTTTACTGCCTTATTCTGAACATTTAGCACAATGGCTCACATGTAGTAATATATGACTGTCTCTTGAGTGAAGATGTGTATGTGAGAAAGAGAAGAGAGGAGAGGGGAAGGGGGAGGAAGAGACAGATTGAGCGAAAATAATTTAGAGTACTGTGGAGTCATTTTATGTCCATATTCCACAGCCAATAATTATGTTCTGTTTCTCTTTCTAAAGTTCACATCTTACATGTTATAATTTGCATTATAATTTAATTATATGCTTAGTGTATACATTAGTTTTTAATTGTGTAGGGTGTTAATTTTTTTTCTTGTTTTCTATACATGTTAATGATTCAAATCAGTTTCCAGAATTTGGTACATGCAAATGCGTAACATAGTAAAATTAAGTTGCGCTAGTTATACATTGAATACTGCAATGAAAGTAAAGATGTGATCGGGTTGAAAAAAATTTCATGTTCATTGATTTTTTTATTCATGCAGCAAATATTTATTGAGTGCCTAGTATGTGCCAGGCATAATTTCAGCCGTTGAAGTAAAATAGTTAACAAAACTGATAAAATTATTATTGACATGATCTAGAGAAGTAGACATTTTCATATATTTGAATGCTTTGTTATCCCACAACTTCTTTCCATGATATACAGGCTTAATTTGGTTTCTTTACCTTGTAAGAGAAATTCTTTTTGTAGTTGGAAATACATTTCTAATTATGTCAAAAAACTGTAAAGAACTGTATCACTAGTTGGATAAATGAACACTAAAAACTAGTATCAGTAGAAAGTAGGAAAAAGTCAGCAAAATCCAATATGAAATGTGCTGTATATTTTATTTTTGAACTACTTGTAAGATTTATAATGTGGTTATTTACAAAGAAATAATTCAAATATTATTTCATTCTAAATGATACAGATCTTAAAAATACTTGCTAAAACTGAGAAGACAAATACCACTCATACATGAAATCTAAAAATCAAATGAATAAACAACAAAGAGGCAGAATCAGACCTACAAATACAGAGAACAAACTGAAGGCTGTCAGAGAGGAGGGAGGTGGGGGGATGGGCAAAATAGGTGAAGGGGAATGGGAGATACAGTCTTTCAGTTATGGAACAAATAAGTCACGGGAATAAAAGACACAGCATAGGAAATATAATTATAATATTGTAATAGCATTGCATGGTGACAGACAGTAGCTACACTTGCAGTGAGCATAGCATATAGAGAAGTTGAATCCCTACATTGTACACCTGAAACTAATGCAACATTGTGTCAACACTCAACTCAAATACAAAATTAAAAAAATAATAATCTGCTAGGAAAAACAGTACTGTTCTTTTTTTTTTTTTTAAAGATTTTATTTATTTATTTGACAGAGAGAGAGATCACAAGTAGGCAGAGAGGCAGGCAGAGAGAGGGGGAAGTAGATTCCCTGCTGAGCAGAGAGCCCGATGCACAGGACCCTGAGATCATGACCTGAGCTGAAAGCAGAGCCCTTAACCCACTGAGCCACCCAGGTGCCCCAACAGTACTGTTCTTATGTGTTGGTTCTAGCCTAAATTAAATAGTACTTTCCTGTATTGTCCTGTTTTATCTTTATGATGTTGACTAAGTAATTTGTGATGGTTAAATGAAATGCTTTCTTTCTATTGGGCACACTGGCTACCATTTTTTACAAGAAATAATGTCAATAATATAGATACTGAATATTGTAGGAGAGTTTCCTGATTTCCTTGGTGCTTAATATTCTTAAGTATATGACATGTTCTTGTATCCAGTAATGCTCAAAACTACTTGTGCTCAAGATTATGAAGTCTAAAAAGTTAATTGGGGAGGAAATAATGGATTGGATTCTTTCTTGGGCCTATACTTACACAGAAAAAACTCATTATTAGTTATAAAACAATTCTATATTGGAGAATTCCAATTCTAAATTGGATAATTCATTAATTACTTGAGCATAGTTGAAAATAAAGCAAAACTATCAAAATGACAGACTTTACAGATTAGAAATCTATTCATACTAATGTGAATGACATTATGTCTGCCTAAAAAGAGTTTCCAGGTATATTTTGAAATTTCACGCCATTTTATTTAATAAAAAGTTTCTCAGGTTAAAATTTCATTTACCCAAACTTGTGATGACTTAAGAGAACTAAAATACAGAACCAGGAGATTTACTCCTCAAGCCTATAAGTATTTACACTTACATAAATTACTTAAAAGATCAGGCGTTGATTTACACGGTCAGCCTAAGAGGTTAAATTAATAATAAAACCACCAATTTTTATGTATTTAGATTTTTCTACATGTCATGTTATTTACATGCAATGAATCTAACCTGTATCTGAATAAAGATGTATCCAAATTCAAAGTTTTGCTGCTATAATATTTCCACACCAGAGTGTCTACTGTAAAAAAATGAAAAAGGTAGATAAATTGCTAATTTTTGTAAAACTTGTCAAATATTTATTTTTCAAAATTGAATGACATAAATTAAAAAATATTCACCCAAGGTATTATGAATATAAAACATGCAATTAAAAAAGTTATAAAATGTTGATATAAAAGCTTGAAATCACAGCCATGTTTAAAATATTTGATGGGTTATGACTTATTTTGGGAAGTGTTAAATCAGAGAACATAAAATATGTATACCTTTAAAAAATTTATTTTCAATCTCTGAAGCATATTAAATAGAAAACTACATGAATTTTAGCAAATACATTTTCCTTTAGGATTGATAGTTACCGATCATTTGTAATATGAACCAAGAAAACTGATATTCTGCAAATTCAGATGGTATAAACAAGCCACCCTTTATGCCACATTTCCTTTTTCTCATTTTATAGTAAAATAAAATCCTACTTTGCTATTCCTTTTCGGGATAAGTTGATGGAGAGGACTGGAAATATAAGAAACCAGTGAAATAAAAGTATCCCTGGAAACATACTTAAGTAAAAACTTTAGTTTTAAAGATCAGTCATTTTGATTTGCATTAAATTTATCATTAAGGAAGCTTCCATATTTGTCTACAATAAGGAAAGATACTTTAGTCAGACATGATAAACAAAGATGTCCAATTCTAATTTAAAATAAGATGAAAAAAATAAGATGAAACAAACTAAAAAAGTAATAACAAGTTATAATGTAAAGATACTGCCCTCATCAGAACTTGGCAAAACAAATAAATATAGACCCATTCTTTTATTTTTTATTTCTGCTTAATATTCAATTCCAGTACTACAACCATTAAGTAATATTGCTGCTTTTATGTGCAATTGTAGTTGGGTGAATGATAAAATTGTCCGTTGTTTTTTTTTTTTTTTTTTTTTTATGTTTCTATAAACTTTAGTAGTTGCTTATCTTATTTTTTAAATATTTATTTATTTGAGGGGGAGAGGGCACAATGGTGTGAGGGGCAGAGGGAGACACAGAAAGAGAAAGAATCCTCAAGCAGACCATGTATGTGACTTAGAGCTTGATCCCAGGACCCTGAAGCCAAAACGAAGAGCCGGGTGCTCAATCGGCTGAGCCACCCAGGTGCCCCAGCAGTTTATTTTAGATCTTCATTTACTTTTTCTTCTTTTAAATTTTAAAAATTAGTCAGTGAAGCCTGGTCCAAGCTAACTTCCTATACAGACTTCAATTAAAAAAAAAAAGAATCAGAAATGACAGGAATCAGCAATCATCTTTCTATTTACATAGAAGTGTCCTTTATAACTTATTATCTTTTATAATTTGTCAAAGAATATGGTCATAACAAGATCTTACTATTTTTAAAAGGCCTACTTTATTGTTTGGAGACCTGTAACTACTAGGAGGTTTTTTATCGTATACTGAGATTGTTCCCTGCATTCTCAGCCACAGGGCACTAGCTACTGGCAGGAATTACTAGACCACATATAGCCTGGGGTTCTATTACATTCCCAGTAGGAAGCTTTGCTGACTGAGAAATCTTATCTTTGTATGATTAGTTGGTTGCTTGGAAGTTTCACCCAGTGATATAATAAATACTTTCTATATACTTACATTCCACCCATGGTATCTTCTGCCTTTATTTTTCATGAATTATTAGTTTCAAATACTGTCTTCCTTTCAATTGGCTTTAAGAAGCCCTTGGCATTATGCTGACTTATGATCCATTATCATTCTAATTCCTCCAGGATCCCATCTGTGGTCTTGTCAGTCAAGCTTTCTTTCTTGTCTCCAGTACCCAATGTGTTCTAATGATCACTGTATACCAAAAAAAATAGCCTCTATATATAAACTACATATTGGAATCAAAGTCTGCAACTTTCTAAGATGCAGAAATCCAATGCATATGAACATATTTCAGAGTAAAGAGAATGAGCATTTAACAGATTATGTTATAAATCATGTATGACACATATTCAAAACTATTTAAAAGAAAAGCTTTGCAATCACATTAATAAATATTAACAGAAAAACTTCAAATAAAACATTAGAAAACTGAAGCCAGAGTACTAGAGTATTTTCTATGTCATATTAGTAATTATGATGAGATATGTGGAGAATAAAAAATAACATATTAATGTATTTAATCAAAATAATATACTATATTAGAGTCATATAGAAAAATCTAAAATTTGTAAAATTTAACTAAATATATGTTTATGATAAAATACATAAAATCATAGAAATGTACTCTACAAAACATTTTTATATATAAAGCAGGATGATCTGGAATAAAAATTTAGGATAAAAGACATTCAAAGGCATGGATATTATCAATGAATAGTATTCCTGAAATTTGAGCCACTAAAGCAACATAATTACATATATGGAAGTTTCAGGATTCAGTTTGTATAAATCCTATGATTATCTACTTATAAAATACAAGGAGGGGGGGCACCTGGGTGGCTCAGTCAGTGGAGCGTCCAACTCTTCATTTCCTCTCAGGTCATGATTTAGGGGTCAAGGGATCAAGACGTTCAGCAGAGTCTCCTTGAGATCTTGATCTTTTTTCCTTTTTCTTTTTTTTTTTTTTAACACTCATAGCTTACTGAAAACCCTGTCACGTATTTGTTTGCTTTGAACATGAATTAACATTTTCTTTTATGCCATTTGTGTTTGTGTGTGTCTGAGTGTGTGTCAGGGTGTATGTGATATATTGAAATTAACTTTATTTTCCTGTTTACAAAAACAGGTCTGCTTTATTTCTGCACTTATCTAGATTGTTAACAAAGGATATGTTTAGCAGAATGCCCTTTTCCTTCCTGTAGACCTCTCTCCTAGTGTCCTGTCTTCCACCTCTAATTTGACCTATTTACTCTTCAGAGTTGCACTAAAGCTATTGCTCTGGTATTACACCCTGCACTGCTTCCCACATGGGAGTGACTATTTCCTGGTTCTCATATCCTTTCTCTTCATATCTTTGACTTATTTCAATTTTTGTGGACTTTAATATAATCCGCATGCAGTCCATTTTCATCCCAAAGTTTGAAGAGCTGTTGCATGGTTTTCTGGCATCCAGACTTGCAGATAACAAGACTTATGCCAACATGACACACATTTCTTTGTAAATGACATGAATCACTTGGGTTCTCTTTATTCTTGTAGACAGGAGACTCCATAAGTGAGTAATTAGCATGGGTCAGATTATTTGATACAGTATGCAGTGGACCCTTTTTCTTAGAAAGCTATTCTCCAAATGTTCTTGGAAACTTTATTATTTGATTGATAATCTCTTTTCTTACAGGTTCTTAGATTGTTATTTTCAGCTACTGTATCTTTTATCTGTGACCATTTCTCATATATTTTCCTTACTTGTATCTTTGCTCCTAATTTTAAGAGAATTCCCTTGTAGATAGTTTTTTATCCTTCTTTTGAATCTTTGGTTTCCTTGTCAATCATTTTTACTTGCATCAACTCTACATTTGTCCTATTGCTTATTTCTGTATAATATCCTTTTAATCCTATACTTCTATAATTCTTATATTACTATATCCCTACATACTAAAGAGTATATAGTAAATACTATATATAGTATATACTTTGATCTCTAAGGAATTTTTTTCAAGTATTTTCACCTATAAATTATATTTTTTCCACATCTTTAATCATTTTTTTAAATTTGTAGTTTATTTTATCTATATAGCTCTCTTCACTTTTTATACTGAAAGCTATCAGCTTGGTTGTCCAACGTGTGTTTCTTCTGCCTTAGTCTACATAAGTCTATTCCCCTGGGGCACGTATTCAGATAAAGCTGCATGCTGCATGCTTACTAAAAAACTAATGCCACCTGCCCCACACATGGTATTTTATAAATAAATGTTTGCCCTGGATGACCAAAGACACTATAAAAACATTTGCTCTCCCCCGAAGAGTGTCTACTTTTTTCAGAGAATTACTCTATATTTTTTTAATTTCCCTGGGGTTAAAGTCACTTGATGTATCTTTACATTTAAATCCTGCTATCAACTGTTCCTGCCAAATTCCTGCTAGAACTCTGCTAGCATTTCAACTGGGACCATAATACCTTATTCTCTTTTAGCTATCAAAACTGCAGCTGCTTCTATTGTGCCTATATTTAAGTAATATTTATCAATACTTCATATTCATGAATATAGGTAAACGGATTTATTTAATGTTGAAGGTTCATTCTCTCTCAAATCCTTATATCCTCTTTATTGTTAGGCTGTTTTTACCTTATTCATTTGGTATTGTTATTTAGTAGAAGTATTGATACTCACAGGGTGTGGACACTCATATGATCTTTTTATTCAATGGTTGAATTATATTGGACTCCAGTATGTCAAATATATAATTTTATGTGGTTGTGTGTGAGTAAATATCTATGAGCTATATACGTATATGTATGTATATTTGTGTGAGGTATATATGCATGTGTGTGTGTGTGGGGGGGGTGTGTGTGTGTGTATATATATAACTAATGGCCTATTTATATAGCTGTGGAGCTCAAATTTAATTATTTTATTAATATTTTATTCAATACTATTTTGCATAACAATAAATATAAAATATATTCTGTACTTTATATTTTTGTCAAGATTAAATAAAATTAATGCCATCTCATTCAACATTAGTTCTAAACTGTTTTATTGCTATTCAACTGATCTGAATTCAATATCCAAATTAACTACCTTTAATTATCTTTTATAATCTGACTCTTTGGGGCTAAGAGTAAAAACTTATATGAAAACCTAATCTAAGGGGCGCCTGAGTGGCTCAGTGGGTTAAGCCTCTGCCTTCGGTTCAGGTCATGATCTCAGGGTCCTGGGATCGAGCCCCGCATCGGGCTCTCTGCTCAGCAGGGAGCCTGCTTCCCCGTCTCTCTCTGCCTGCCTCTCTGCCTACTTGTGATCTCTCTCTGTCAAATAAATAAATAAAATCTTTAAAAAAAAAAAAAGAAAACCTAATCTAAGAAACTCTAATGAAGTCTTTCATAATGCATGGTGGTTTATCTTATATAAACTATATAGTTAAGAGTAAAAAAAAATATCAAACTAAGCAACAAGAACAAAACTTTTATAGGTTAGTAAAAAAGACATGTCCTTCTAAAGGAGCAATTCATTTTAGCAAGTATTTGCTTAATTATTATATACTAGACATACATAGATTTTTTTTTTTTTTAAACAAGCTCACTAACAGTTTATTTGTAATAAATTAGACTGGTTATACCTAGCTACACCTATCCTAAGTAACAAATAACGTTTCCATTAGTCTTCATTCTCCTAGCATATTTTATATTTAAATTGTTTGTTTTCACTATTAAATATATATTTTTCATCTTTTGATTTCTTGTGACTTCTGGTTAAGTGAATTTCTATGTTCTATTGTGTAATATATGGCAGTATTTTTTTAATGAATAAATTAGTCAACTTCGAACTTTTTATTTTATTTTTTTTCAAGATTTTATTTGAGAGAGAGAGAGAGAGTGCACATGAGCTGGGGTGATGGGCAGAGGGAGAGGGAGAAGCAGACTCCCAACTGAGCAGGGAGCCTGATTACAACAAAGGGCTCCATTCCAGGACCCTGAGATCATGACCTGAGCCAAAGGCAGACACTTAACCAAATGAGCCACCCAGTGGCCCCAGCTTTGAACTTTTTAATACTTCTTGGCTTTTATATTTTTTATATCCCATGACAAAAGTCTTACTAAAAAAAAAAAAAGTTGCTTCCCCCCATCTGCCATTGAAAAATGATGATTACAATCAGATTAAGTCCAGAAACTCGTATATTAAACTTTTAGAAAAAAAAAATTACTTCTAATCCTTCTTCAAAATAAAAATTCACCTGTGACCATGAAGAATTAATTTGAAGACATTTTAAAGTCATCTCTGTCCTTCTCAATCCGCGATTATTTTTTAACTTATTTTTTGGAAATACATCTAATTCTTTCAAAATATCATCACTTGTAATCTACATCAATCTTTGGACAAGAATGCACATAAAATAAATGCATTATGGAAATGAAAGCTTCAAGTGAATTAAATAAACAATATTTTACATTTCATGTCCTTAAGCTCATTGTTATATTTAAACTCACTGCATTTTCAGAGTGGCATATTAAGAAATGATAGAAAATCAATGTTTTCCTTCATAAAACATAATGCCAG
>CM052898.1:171762983-171779335 GCA_028534135.1 Potos flavus
TGAATCTGAACTTTTATTTTCAATCAGTGTGGTGGTTACAGACTAGCTCCATATAGTAAACATACATTGAAGGCTGGGGCTATTCAAATTTCTCCCTACATTAAGGAATGCAAAGATCTTTTCCTTTGTCACTCAATTTTTTTCTTCAGCTTCCTTAATTGCTGTATCTACTGTATTTCTCAACTTATACAACTTATGTTTGTGGTGCAAATCCGAAAAAAAATTAACTACTATGATGTCACTACTCACACATTTTTTAACTGACATATGCTGAAAGGATGACAAGGTGAAGAATATAATCTGTGCAGCGACATGACTTTTATTGACACATAACATCTATCTTCCAACTGTAACAAACACTTTGCTTACCTAACATTCTGGCTGGCACCTCTGAAAAGTCACAGGACGTATTTACATAGTGTTATAAAATCACAGTTCACACTGCTGGCAAGTTTCTGCTGGTAGTAGGCTTCATTATTTCTATCTGCTATAAATTTTATTTGTATTTTTATAAGGGTTTCAAAGTGTTCTATGATACTAAATCTTAGAGGCATCTTAGAAGACACCTAATTTTTTAATATTTACCTGATTTCTCTCTTGGCATTTTAGAGTGAGTCAAATAACTGTAAGAATATCTCCTTTTCCTTTTTAAATAAAATTCTAGTCACTTGATCACTTTCTTTTCTTTTTTTTTCCCCACTTGATCATTTTCAATCTAAAGATCCAGGCTACATCTCACTTCTTACAATGCTGATCTACTGTGTGTGTGTGCGTGTGTGTAATAATCCTTCTACTCTAGTTTCCTTCTTTTGCGGGATTCTTTTTATATATTGACTCTTATTTATTGCTTTTATATATGCTTCTTTTCTCTCATATTTTCTGGGATTATTTTAGCAGAGAAGCACTGCTAATTTTAATAGTTGTCGCTGAGATTCTAAGAGTAGATGTAATAAAATTATTTCATTTTGGCTACATGGGCTTTGAATATTCTTTATTTATATGTGCTCTAGCTACAAAGAAGTAACACCTACCATTCTGACTCTCACTGTTTCAACACATACTCTCTTTAAATACTAAGAACAGGTTGAGATATATATAACATCTTCCCCCCTTTTATAATGAAGAAACAGAGCATTATTTAAGTTAGTTAACTGCCATGATCTCACTGCTAGCTATCCTATTACAATAAAGTGTCATGGGCTACAATTTAAGTAACTTTCAAAGGCAGTGTAGTCACAGAAGTCAGGAGAAGTTTCAGGTGTCAATGTTTGAATAATGTCTGAAGAAAGACATAATTTTCCAAGAAGAGAAGTCAAGGGTGGGAGGAGACATAACTAAAAGCAGGAACAGAATGAGTATTCAAAGCTTCCTCTTCCATCATTCCTACCAGTGAATTTCCAGTTTCTCATTTTAGTGATTGCCAGATATAGGTTCATGTTTATATCAATGAATTAACAACTGAAAAGTGCTTTAATCAATTGCCCGCATTATTAAACAGAGCACCTCTTAGAAGGATCTGCTAGCCTGTTAAATTTTTCTCTACCTGAATTTTTACTTACTGTGTACTTCTAAATAGCGCACTCAGAAAATGCTTATGTACATAATCTTTTTTTTAACTAATTTATTTGAGAGAATGAGAGAGCGAGCACATGCACTTGCCTGCAGAGAGAGCAGAAGGGGAGAGGAGCAAAGGAGGATGGAGAGGGACAAGTAGACTCTGTGCTGAGCACCGAGTCAATTCAGGGCTCAGTCTCATGACCCTGAGAACATGACCTGAGCTGAAACCAAGAGTCGACAACTTAACCGACTGAGCCACCCAGACAATCCATTTTTTCAAATTCCTTTTTGGTCTAGCAATTCTTTTGGATGGCAATTTCTCTCACGTTCTGTTGTCACATAATGCTTCCTTTGGTGCTTTGATAATACCAGCAGATATATTTCTGAGGTCATGTAAGATCAAAACAGAATGAAGATGGGATGTATTTTTGAGGAGATGGATAGAAGGTTATCAGAAATGCCTAATATTTGATTCCTCCAAGTATTTAAACTTCAGTAGCCAGGAACCTGGTATTTGCGAACAGAGAAGCCTAAGGCAATAGAGGATTCAAGCAGTGCTGCAATTATGCACCATAGAAGAGCAAGACTGGACCAAGTTTTTAGCAATCTCAGAGTTCTGGCTATACTGGAAATGGTTCTTGCTATAGCAATGACATCACCATTAACAGCAGCAACAACAGATACTAACATTTGTTCTGTGCTTATTACATGCTAGGCTATGTTTAAGATTTTCATATGTACAAACTGGTTTAATTCAAATCCTACTTCCTTATGTACTTATAGATAGATGATACAGACTAAACTGGTCTGATTCCTGCAGCAAATTCCTTAGTCAAATTTAAAACTCTCAAAATTTTTACCTTAAAATTGCTCTAAACCACCAGCAAGAAAGTGAGTTTAGATCCCAAATGATAACTAGCAAAATTTTATTAATTACATCAACAACACAAATTGTGGGCGACTAGCCTGATCTCCGGCCACTAGGAGATCCCCCAGACTGCTGCTCAGGGTTATACCTCAGCTGGTTCAATAAACCCTCTGTGGCCTTGTTCCTAGACCCCCACCTTTTTGTGTAACTTCGGCCTGACTCCAAGAAAGAGTCTGATGCAGTAATAATACCTACAAATTATAACCCAATAAATAAAGTGAGAAACCATGTATTCACACCTAAATAAATAAATATATAAAGAGGGAGAAAGAGAGTTAGGCATTTAGATTTGAACCCCACTTAATGTGCAAGAATGATGGCATGATGGAGATTTTTAAAAACTGTCATTTAGCAATCATATTAATCATTGTTTCAGGTAAGATTCAATAATTGATGCTAAGATCCACTGATAAAAAGTTGATGAGAAATGGCATAAAAATTACATATGTATAATATATATATATAAATTAAAAATGGCAAAATTTTTAAATCTGGGTGAAAATTATTTTACTACTCTTGCAACTGTGCTGTTAAATATGTAAAAAGTTATAAAAATGGGTAATTGTTTGACACTCATGACCTCAATTTCATTTGGTATAAAGTGGGATTTATAATTTTGATTATAAAATTTATTAAGTAACATACTACATAACTGAACCATTATAGAGTATAAATCCCTAATTTATATATCAGTTTTTCCCTCTTCCTCAAAGGTGTCAATATGGTGAAAATATATTTTAATCAAGTCATAAACAACACATCATTTTATTTCTGCAGTGGATGCTATTACTAACTTCTAACAAAGTTTCTCTGCTTAAAAGTGAAGGCTATCAGAAACGCTTTTCTAAAATGACAGAAGATGTATGCCATGAAAGTAAGAACTAGTTTCTGGAAGCCGACAGACGTGCGTTCAGATTCCAGCTCAGCCACTCTGAGCTCTGTGATACTGGAAAAGTTACGTAGGTTCTTTAATTATCAAAGGATAATTATTAATAATCACTTTATGGAGTTCCCGTGGAGCCAAAGGGGAAAATTCAAGAAAATACTTAGCACAGTGTCTGTACCAAATTAGTTTTTTTAATACGCATTGGCTATTATAATTAATAAGGATTACACATAATAAATAGATTTAGGTACTATTTCTCTTGAAACTACTACATATGAAACCCTTCCATAGATATGAAATTTGAATCAATTCACCATCTAAAACTAAGTTGGTGATTTATTTTGCTCACACATTAAAAGAGAATGAATATATTTCTTTTTAAATACTTTTCTTATAGAAAAAAAACAAAAGCAAAACTATACCTAAAGGAAGTTTTTCGAACTGACACTTCAAATGATTTCCACTGCTTTTCATTTCTACTTGCATTAGATATGCTCTGAAAATATTTCACTGCCTGAACAACTACTTAACAGTTTATGAGTGCTTTTTTATATTATTTGAAGGACAGAGATACATTGTTCAATTGAAAATGCCAAATACTGCTTACATTTCTTTTACTTGCCATTCTGTAATTTATTAAATATCCATTTTAAAACATCTTTATTGTTAGTTATTAAACTTTACTCTGGAAGCTCAAATGCTTTATTTTATTATTGTTTCACTTTGCTAAATAAAGTCAGTATTGGAAAAAAGAGGAGAGAAAATCAGTTTTCTTCTGAAATTTTCAGCTTCACATGATTGGACTGCTTCCCTGCCTTTGGACATGGCACACTTTGATGAATACTGACTTGAAGAGTTTTAGAACAAAAATAATTTTTAGTAAAAAATAAAGACATTATTTATTCCATGTCTGGAATAAAGATATTATTTTAAAAACATCAAAATTATACAAAATGAAGAGAATACTCATAGAGGTTTTATTATGAAGTTAGGAGCTATGAAACTAACAGACTGCTATGGTGCTTAATTAATTTTGTTGACTTAATTCTTTAACATATAATTATAGGAAGAAGAAAATACTATTTCAAGCAGTTTAAAAAATGAAGGTACTATCTAAATCTGTTACCATTTTTTTGGTAATAATTAAAATATCTTTATTGTTTTAATTATTTCACAGTCGCTATTAGTAACATGCACTATTTGAAAATATGCAAATCCTGATTTAAATGAAGTTATATGTTATACTAGAAAAACTAAGTTTTCTTTTTTTAAAATTTTATTTATTTATTTGAGAGAGAGTGAGAGAGAGAAAGCAAGAGAGTGGGGAGGGTCAGAGGGAGAAGCAGACTACCCGCTGTGCAGAGAGCCTGATGGAGGACTTGATCCAGGGACTCCAGGATCATGACCTGAGCAGAACGCAGACACCCAACAGACTGACCACCCAGGCACCCTCTTTCTTTCCTTTTTTTTTTTTTTTAAATAAAACGTATATTCCCTGAAAAGACGAAAGGAATTATCTTATAGACTCTTTCTTCCAAGCATCTCTAATTTTCTCTTGAGTATAGCTGTAACCACACTGATACTTTGATATCAATATCAAGATAACTTATAGTAATTCATCAATTTAACAAAATATCACTGGGCCATTTAATAAAGGCTTCAGTATGTGTGACTTAACACCTATTTGCCTATGAAGCATAGTCTGAGTTTGAACAACTGGAGACAGTTTAAAGTCTGCAGTTTTCCACTTCTTTGATTTTTATAGATCTGTATAGCCGTCTTTATCCTAGAAAATTAGCCATTGAATTCATTTGGGGCAGCATGTGCCCTGAGAAATGTATTTTCAGGCCTTAGCATATCAATAATTTAAAATAAAAGGGTGAAGTTGTATTAACAATTAAGCTCTTAAAACGTGCCTTTTAATTAGAAAAAGATGTTAAAATAGGGCAGCACTTTAAAGTAGTAAAATGAAACCCATTTGTAACATATTGGCAATTAAACTTATTCTTTTTTTATTATTCCTTAGACACCCTGTGTTGCACTTATAAGGCAATCCTAATTCTTTAATGCTAGTTTTGAATCACAAGTTTAAGCTGACAGTTACTAGGTTTCTTATTCCAGGTCTTTTAAGTTCTTATGTGCTGCTTTTAACAACTAAAAAGCTATTTTCTTCTTTAGGTCTTATGTATTTCTTTAAAAAATGTTCTTTTCTTGATTTGTTAACAACCCATCTTCTAGATTGTACCAAGTATGTTCAAAATACAATGAAGTATTAAGTAAACTTTATATTTAGAAGTCTGGTGCTCTTAATGAGGGTCTGAGGATTTTTATGTATTATATTTAATACACTAAAATGAATAAACCTTTTCTAGAGGCAAAATGTAACCTAAACATTGCTAACAAAATGATTTTTAACAACTCGCTTGCGGTTCATTTTCATATATTCAAGTACAATTTAATGAGTGCCTACTATTTGGCAGCACTGAGAAGTGAGTTGTGGCCATAATATATTATTCTTCTTCAAACGAAAAATTTTCTGCAGGGGAAAACTCTTTAGTTTACATTGCATTTTTAGAAAACACATCAAGGTCAATACCTCCATTTCAAAAAGGTAACTGAGATTTGTATTTTTTTTACTGTGTTATGTTAGTCACTGTATAGTACATCATTAGTTTTTGATGCAGAGATTTATATTTTAAACCACTTGGGCCACTAATAAATATAGAAATATGACCATACTTAATGTATCAAAGCAGTAAGGGGCTTTTATCTAGAATATCTGTTTTGAAAGAAAATACTTTGTGCTCAGCAGAAGAAGGATTATTCAGTAAAGCATACTGCCAAGAGTAGCAGGAGTGAGTATTTTGTAAAAGACATAGTAGTCTTTCTCAATCACATGAGCTAATATGAGTTAGAGTTCTACTCCTCAATAACTCGATTTTCCTCTATATCCTGATATCTTTCATAATTTATCAGAATCATTCTTGAGGCTATTCATATTGAGGGGTTAATTACTATGGGATTAACAAATGTCAAGGATTTATAATTCTATCATTTCTTTATTTGACTAATATTTAATGGGATCAATTATGCCCCTAGCATTTAGTTACATTTGCATGCCTCTTTCTTTTGGTGTAGATTTACTCTCATACCTCTGGGCCTTCACATGTGCCATTCCTCTTGTCTGTAATGACCTTTTCTTATTCTTTACTTGGATTATTAATTTACTTTCCAGTTTTAGGCAAAGTTTAACCTCAAGGAAGCCTTCTCAAACTCTCCATTCAGTACAGTATGATTTAAATGTTCATCTTCTCTGTTCACAGATGATTCTTTTCTATATCTATAAATGTATTTACTATAATACAGTATGATTATTATTTAACTTACCTATCCTTTAGTCAGATTCTCTACAATTAATAATTTATATAACAGTTAATGTTTTCATTGTTATTCATTTAAAAAAAATTCACTCCATATATCAGATAATCCTCGAAAGTACTCATAGATTCAGTATTTTGCATGATTCTCATTTCCATGTAGTTTTAAGGGTGTTGCATTATTAAAGTGGCTTCTACAATGTTTCATAAAATTAATACTTCTTGAAGAAGTATGTGTACCACATACCTTGTTGGGTACTGAAAGGGGTCAGGAAAGCACATAAAGAGACTATGACAAATGTCTGTTTCTGTACGTGAGAGAGCAGCTGATGTTACAATAATCCTTTCACTGAGAAAAACTCTAAAAAATTACCCCCAGTACCTCCAGAAAAATCACTCTCTTTATTACAAAGAGCAATCAAGTCAATCAAAAGGCTGAAGAGAGAGGAAGAACAATACAGTAAGTGGAGAGAACAGAGGTCTTCTGGGAAGCAGCAGCTTAGCTTGGTGTTTCCTTCACTGCAACTAAATTGGGAAGGCTGTGATTGAAGTTTAGACTTTGAAAGTGGCTATGAGCTGAGGAGCCAAGATCCCAGAGAGAAGAGTTAGAAATAACTAAGTTTGAACTAAGCATGAACATCCCCTGGAGATATCTGCTAACCCCCAAGTGGTATTTGTATATCAATGATCCATGCATCTGTACATATTATATATGCATCTATGTACATAAATGTCCTTCCAGAAACAACTGGAATTCAAGAGTTGCTCTCCTTAAAAGTTTCTTAGGTCCTTCTTATTCTTCAAAGTATAAAAATACAAAGACACATAATATAATCATTAGAGTAAATATTTTTAAATGATTAAAATTATTATTTTTATTGAAGTATAATTAACATACAGCATTATAATAGTTTCAGATATATACAATATAATTATCGTATGTATATAATATATATTATATATACATATATATGTATATATGTACATACATTATGTATTAAATATAATATATATACTATAATATATACAATATAATTATTCAATAATTCTATATATTACTTAGTGCTTATCAAAATAAGCATATTCTTGGTCCCAATTATCTATTTCACTCATTTCCCCACCAACTTCCCCTCTGGCAACCACAAGTTTGTTCTCTGTACTTAAGAGTCTGTTTTATCATTTCTTTCTTTTTTTCTGTTTGTTCATTTGTTTTGTTTCTTAAATTCCACATATGAGTGAAATCATACGGTATTTGTCTTTCTCTGACATATTTTACTTAATATATCTTCTAGGTCCATCCATGTTGTTGCAAATGGCAGACCTCATTTTTTATTATGGCTGAGTATTATTCCAGTGTGTGTATATATGTGTGTACATATGTGTATGTGTGTGTACATACATACATATACACACACCACATCTTTATTCATTTATCTGTTGATGGATTCTTGGGTTGCTTCCATATCTTAACTATTGCAGATAATGCTGCAATAAACATAGCGGTGCATATACCTTTTCAAATTATTGTATTTATTTTCATTTTTGGGGTGAATATTCATTACTGGAATTAATGAATCATATCATACTTCCATTTTTAATTTTTTTTAAGATTTTATTTATTCGATAGAGAGAGAGACAGCAAGAGAGGAAACACAAACAGAAGGAGTGGGAGAGGGAGAAGCAGGATTCCCACTGAGCAGGGACCCCAATGCAGGGCTCAATCCCAGGACCCTGGGATCATGACATTCAGTAACATTCAGTGTACATGACAACAAGTGTCCTCCTTAATGCCCATCACCCATCTAGCCCATCCTCCTGCCCACCTCTTCTCCAGCAACCCCCAGTTTATTCCCTAGAGTTAAGAGTCTCTTTTATGGTTTGCCTCTCTCTTTTTTTTTTTTCTTTTCCCTATGTTCACTGTTTTGTTTTTTAAATTCCATATGTGAGTGAAATCATATGGTATTTGTCTGTCTCCGACTTATTTCATTTAACATAATACACTCTAGCTCCATCTGCATCATTGCAAATGGCAAAATTTCATTCTTTTTTATTCTCTGCCCATTTTTTAATCAAATGAACATTACTCTTTTTAACTGGATCTGACTAAAAAATGATTAAAATTATAGTCACAATATTCATAAAGGGATAAATAGAATAATAATAAGTATTTGATTCATCTAAAAGAAGATAAAGAGAGGGGCGCCTGGGTAGCTCAGTGCGTTAAGCCTCTGCCTTCTTCGGCTCAGGTCATGATCTCAGGGTCCTGGGATCGAGCCCTGCATCAGGCTCTCTGCTCAGCGGGGAGCCTGCTTCCCCCTCTCTCTCTGTCTGCCTCTCTGCCTACTTGTGCTCTCTCTTTGTCAAATAAATAAAATCTTTTAAAAAAAATAAAAATAAGAGAGACAAAGAGAAAAAAAACAAAGAACAAATAGAAAAATAGCAAACAAAGAGTATAGCGGTAGATTTAATCTAAAAAAATGTGTATCAAAAAAAATAAATAAAAATTAAAAATTAAAAAAAACGTGTACCCTTAAATTTAAATCAAAGAAATGTTTCACTTAGAAATATTAGAAAACAAATTATCAACCAACAACTGCATACTGTAACTATACTACAACAAGTATACCACAACTATTCACTGCTTATGAACTATGTATTTATAAGGATACACAGCATTCGAAGCAAAAAAATAATAAAAAGATATCTCACACACACACAGACACATACACACACACATGCTAGCATAGCTATATCAGTATTGCCTACAACAAAATGTTAGGCAAGATATGCTACTAGAAACAAAAATGATATTTTATATTTTTTAAATTTTTATTTATATACCTTAAAAACTATATTTTACTTATTGTATTCATAAAATGTGATAATTATGATAGAAGAACAATCCTTAATTATACTGCAGATTTTAAAAAGTATTTGTCAGTAAATTATAAAATGGGCCATAATATCAGTAAGTAAACAAAGAATTTGACACTATGATTGACAAGCTGTACTTTATTTTTATATATGAAGCATTATATGAGCAACAGCAGAACATTTTATTTTTAAATTCACAGGGGGCATTCACCAAAATAGGATATATACAGCCCAAACTTAAACCACAATAGGCAATAAATCAAGTGTTAACAAAATTAAAAAAAAAAAAAAAAAAAAAAAGTGTTAACAAAATTTAAAAAATAAAATTTTTAGAATGTGGTATCCCAGCACAGAATTAAATTCAAATTTAATATAACTAAAACACCTACATATGTAGGAGTTAAGGACTAGACTTACATGTAAATAATATAATGCAACTTGTAAGTTAAAGATTAAATCCAAATTTGAAAAAAAATTTTGACTTGATATGGAATGAAAATATGACATTAAATTTGTGGATGTGCCAAAGCAACTGTTACAGGGAAATTTACAGTTAAAACGAATTTACCAGAAATAAAGAGAGGCTAAAAATCAATATCCTACATCAAAAAGGATATATTAAAGATGAGAACAAAAAGCAATGAGTTAGAAATTGTTCGTATAAAGGAGTAACCCAACAGAGCTAAAAGTCGGCTTTCTGAAAAAGTTAATAAAATGCCCATATCTCTAAAAAGATTGATCAAAAATTAAATAGAAGCTACAACTTATAGCTTATCAGAATGAAAACAAATGAATTCTATCAGTTAGATCTTAAGATACCAGAGAATAACAATTTTATGCCAATAAATTTTTAAATTACATGAAATAGATTAATTTCTTGAGAAACAGATTTTCAAACTAATTCTGTAAGAATTAGAAATAAAACAGTAGTATATTTATGAAAGTTTAATCAATAATCTACAACCTTGCCAAAAAAGTTTCATTAGAGAATTTTTAAAATATTTTAAGGAAGCATTAATACCAATTTCTTAGAGACTCTTAGAGAATAGGTAAAAAAGGAACATTTCCAAGACATTCTACGTGGCTGACATGTCATTAATATTTAAACTTTACAAAGACAGTACAAGAAAGGACACTATGAGGCTATCATGTTATTAATACTATAATCTTGCAAAGAAGGAAAGTGCAAGAAAGGAAACTTACACTAAGTCTCTGGCATAAATATAAATTCAAATATTTTAAGGAAAATTAACAAATTGAATTCAGCAATACATAACTAGACAGTATATAATGGCTAAGTTTACTTTTCTGCAAATCTGAATTAATGTGAAAAGATAAATCAAACTTGGATGTTTATAGCAGTTTCATTCATAACTGCCAAAACTTAGAAGAAATCAAGATGTAGGTGAATGGTTAAACTAAACTATGGTACAACCAGACAATGCAATAAGAGTATTCAGCAATAAAAAGAAATGCACTGTTAGGACGTGTGGGTGGCTCAGTTGGTTAAGAGTCTGCCTTTAGCTCAGGTCATGATTTCACAGTCCTGGGATCTAGCCCCACACCAGGCTCCCTGCTTAGCAGAGAGCCTTCTTCTCTCTCTTTCTCTCTGCTGTTCCCCCTGCTTGTGCTCACTCCGTCAAATAAATAAATAAAATCTTTAAAAAAAAAAAAAAAGAACAACAACAAGAAAAGAAATGTACTGTCAAGTCATGAAAAGACATGGAGGGATCTTCAATGTTTATTACTAAATGAAAGAAACCAATCTGAAAAGGCCACATCCTATATGATTCTAACTATATGACATTCTGAAAAAGGCAAAACTATAGAGACAGTAAAAAGATCAGTGGCAGCCAGAATATGGGGAAAGGAAGGAATGAAAAGACCAAAGGACTTTTAGGACAACAAAATCATTCTGTATCATACTAGAATGATGGATACATGCCATCATATTTTTGTCAAAACCCATGAAGTCTATAACAAGGAACGAACTCAATTGAAAACTATGGTCTTTGGGTGTTAATAATGTATCAGTGTTATTTCATATTTGTAACAAAAGTACTACTGTGGTATGGGATATTGATAGTGGGACTGTGCATGTGTGAGCACAGTAGGTATAAGGGAATTCTCTGTACTTTCCCATCCATTTTGTGTGAACCTAAAAATCACATATCTCTCATTAAATCAACAAAGCACATGCAAGATCTCCACACACAAAAAAATATGCAACAATACCTAAAGAAAACTTAAAAATATATAAATAAATAAAGGGATAGATCATATACATAGACTAGAGAATACTTTATGTTGATTCCCTAAACGCATTTATAGATTTTTTTTAGATTATTTATTTATTTATTTATTTGACAGAGAGAGAGAGATCACAAGTAGTCAGAGAGGCAGGCAGAGAGAAAGGGGGAAGCAGGCTCCCCGCTGAACAGAGAGCCCGATGTGGGGCTCGATCCCAGGACCCTGAGATCATGACCTGAGCTGAAGGCGGAGGCCTTAACCCACTGAGCCACCCAGGCGCCCCTGGAGATTTAATTCAATACTGATTTAAATTAATTACAGCAGTGTGTGTGAATGACAGACTGATTATAAATCGTATATGAAAATGTAATGCCCAGAAATAGAAAAGATATTCTTAAAGAGGAACAAAGTTGGTGGGCTTGCATTATCAAATAGAAAGACTTACTTCTCACCATTATTCACAAAATATTTTCTTATAACTATGATGATGTACTTTTTTATATACAGTGTTTGGAGCATTTTGAAAAGTCAAAGGGATAATTAATTAAAAAGTGAAGGGAATGTTTGTCTACTTCTACCAAATAACAAAACATGTCTTTTCCTTCGTCTCTTAGGAATTCTAGAAATTCTACTCCTAAATCCCCCTTTTTAAGGTTTTTATTCATATTATTAGACTTTTCTAAGTGTAACACTTCCTACTGTTCTCAGTCACGTCTCTCTCTTTCTCTTATCCACAGAGCAAAAATCAAGGGGCCATTTTAAGTGTGGATAGTAAGAACCGTTTCAACTTAAACTCTGATTTCGTGACATATCATCAATCATGTGAGGCGTATTTCTATAAAGGGTAGGCAGGGTACACCAGCATAATGATGATGTTATCTTCTAAAAAGATAAGGCTTTGTATAACAGATTCTTCGTTTTTCTGCATCCCACCTTGAGGTCAACCTGTTTTCAGTATGCCACCTCAAGTGCATGGTATACATTTTTCTGCTTTCTGCCACAGGTTCTTTACTGAAACCATAGACAAGTGCAGTTGGGAAGTGAGTTAATATGTCTCCTTCCTCCCAACAAGGACAATTAAAGGATGGGAGCCCAGTGATAAATGTCCCAGACAACCTTCCTTTGAACAGACAATTCTGGGAGGCAACTACAATTCTCAGATGTCCTGGATGAACTGAGTCCTTTACAACTGGCATGAGAAGTAAGTTGCAGATCTCCACCTCCTCTCCTGCCTCTCTCCCAGACTTTTCCTTCCCGCAATCCTATTCACCCCCCACGACACATACAGCCTATCTCCTCATCCTGTTTCATACTGTGCTTTTGAGGTAACATAAAATAAAAACTATGCTTCAGAACAAAGCAAGAAGCAGCAGCCTTTGATTTAATATGTAAAAGGCAGAGAGAAGTTTAAAATCACTCAGAGGTTTATATTTCAGGATAGCACAGAGATAATTATAGCATTATAGCAGGAATGGAAGCATGCCCATCCTTTTTCTTTCATACGTTAATGAAAATATAGGTCATACTGTTTGCCATTTTGCAGATAATGAAATGCAAGTAGGAGAGTAGAATCTGTTCAGAGATGGATGTAGAACTGAGAAATCCTTAATCCTTGTCTGGTCTGACAGAAATACTTCTCTTCTGTGAACCACTTTGTTTAAACCTCTGATGAATGCTCTCATTTAATTGGAAGATAAAGCAATAATTTTACAACTGAACTCTTAATGTTTTAGTGCTATTTACAATAAATGTCACAATCTGAAACTCACTGTGATTTGTACGCAGCCCTCAAGTTTTATTTTTGAATAAATTCCTTCCATTTATTTATCTCTTCTATTCCCCTACAACATTACTGTATAATTTAAGTGCATAGACCGATGAGTTTAAAAATAAAATCTTCTTGGTGAAAAAATGAAAATTCTTCATAATATACTTTTCAATACATTACTGCCACAAGTACTTATTTATGTGATACTTTTGTTTTATTCCTATTGCATAAAGCAGAAAATATATAGAAATCAATGGACCATCATTTATATTTTCCTCCAATTACAATATTTAGAGAGCCTTAGAAAATTTTATTGTACTGCCTACCTAATGTAATGTGCTCATAGTAATCTTTTTATTACAGTGTTGCTTAAGCTACCACTGCTTTAGGTGTTAACAGCCATATTATTTAATCAATGCCATCAAACTCTGGTGTTGAGAGTATAACTGTACTTCTTCATAAACTGGTAGGTCGTAGTGCTGTGTTAACTAAAACAAAGAACAATTTACATCTGTTGTTACCACATATTTTTACTGCTCATTTGCTCTTAAAGTCTTTTCTGTTAAATCAATGGCAGGAGAGCATGTCATACTAATTTTTGTTTTTAGTTTCTACTTTAAATTACATTAATGACATCTCCTGGTTTCCCTACTGGGGCTCCTGAAATGGAAATCTGACAGCTAAGTGTAATATATAGTTCATTCAGTTTGAAAATAAAGTGAATATCCGTATATTTATAGTAGTACAATAATGGATTCATCCTGATAATTACTAAGGTGTTCTGAGCCAAAAGTATTTAAAATATTCAGAAAGGTTGAAAACATACTGGTATAAATATTCATTTTTTGGGAAACAAATTCAGGGAAATTGCGAAATAAAATGAGTCTTGGATATAAGTGCAAAGTAAGTCTGATAAGCAAAGGTTTCTGGAGTTGAGCAATTTCTTCCCGCAAGGCAAATGTAACTGTTTCAGGAGAGCAGGGTATTATGTACAAAGGTAGAAAAGATGATTAACTAAATTACCTGCTGTCCTGGGGAAATTAATTTGCTTCACTGGGAAAGCTATTTATTCTCAGAGTATTTTACTGATTGAGATTCATGATAGGGTTGAATGCATATCTTCCTATTCATGAATCAACCCTACATTAAAGTATTTATGAAGGATAAAAGTAAATTCATTATCATTTATTTTTCAAGTTCTTTTGAAGGTAGAAAGTAAATTAAATTGAGAACATGGAAGAGTTTAGGCTTCAGATGGAAAATATTACATCCTTCTTAATACCTAAATGTGTAATTTAAATCAAAATCTTTATTCAATTTAATGACATTTCCAATTTTTGGTATTTCAGTGACTGACACTGAAAATAAACATGCAATATCTGTGTCTTCATAACCACAAACAATAAAGCTTGTAGTTCTATTATTGTCATTATTTTTGTTATTATTATATAACATACTGAATTGTGTGGTGTGGTATCTTTTAAAAATGAGAAGTAACTAAACATTGAGATGGGTCTACTTGGGGCAATACACCCACATGGACTGCAGTCACTATTCAAACCAACAGGGCACCACCTGGATGGAAACAGGAACAAACCACAACAGCCAGTATATTGAACTCAGTGGTTTGGCTAGTGATCATTAAGGAGTTCTGCCATAAACCCTTTACAATGACAGTTGGACTGCTCTAAAAGGATTAACCTTATGGTTTGGACCAAGGGAAGCCAAGGGATGGATGATCACGAATAAGCCAGAATATGTGGAAAGATATTTGGGTTGACTTGCAAGAGCCTGAAGCAGTCCTCACTGCTTTCCAAGTCCTGGCTCATAAGGTACTGCCACTCCCTGACACTCAGGAAGCTGATGCCCTAGCCCAGGTATAAGCCTGGGCAACCAACAAGTCAGTAAACAGAGCAGCCTGAGTGCTTAGAGAAAGAGCTGGCACCTTAGCACCTGGGTGGGATGGCATATTGCCAAGAATGCTGGATTGCCCTTGAAATACATTCACTTGGTTAATCAAGTAACAGCATGTCCTGTGTATTCTAAACAATATCGAAAGCAACTGCCAAAGGAGTCTAGGGCCATCCACTAGAGTTTTCAACCATTGATGCCTTGGCAAATTGATTATATTGGCTCCCTCCCTCTGAAAGTTCCAAATATGCCTTGGTCTGTGTGGACATTGCATGTGCCCTAACCCAAGCTTTCTTGCTGCCAAGCAAACCAGGCTGCCACCATTAGGGGATTAAAAAAGCTGAGTACCACATATGGATAACTCCATTGAATAGACAGTGATCAGGAGTCACATTTCAAAGGCTATTATGTGCAAGAATGCAAAAGAACATGATACTAAATGGAGATTCCACCTCCTCTATAACCCATAAGCAGCAGGTTTGGTAGAAAGGAAAAATAGAATATTAAAGCCTTTAACATTACTAACAAGTAAAACCACCTTGGTTGGCCTAATGGACTAAAGTACTATCCCAGGCTTTATTATATTCGAATGATCAGCAAGTAGGGCATGCTGCCCCAAATGCCAGATGGGAACTTCAGCCAAGGCACCCAACACCATAAAGGTATTGAAGTTGAGGGAAACGAGCCATTGCTCTCTCACTATGGATCAATGGGCTGTGCTGCTGAGAACACCTAAGGCCCTGGGAAAGGCATTACCATCTGGGGAAGGCATTATCTACTTGCCGCTTCCTGACGGCGCAC
>CM052898.1:171779835-171853731 GCA_028534135.1 Potos flavus
AGATCGTGTATCTTCCCCTCCACCTGAGGCCTGCTGGACTACCATGTTTTTCTCAAGGTTATCTTTAAGCATGCTTGCATGACCAGCACAACTCCTCCTGGTTATATTTTCAAGAGTATATTATTTTGAGGGATGGTTACAATCTACTGGAATTTGCAATGGGATGTTCAGCGAAGTGGGTGAGTTACAGTTCCCCTGTGTGAAGGGGAACTACTCAGTCTCCAGTGGAATCCTGTTCTCTTGCTGGACCTTTGTTGGACCTTTGTAATGCACTATACATTATGGAATGGAACATACACCATTGAAAAAGGAAAGAAGGTAGGGGTTCTGGTCTGGTATACCTGATGCTCAGTTCATCCCTTCGTGCCTGACAGTGATGCTTCTTCTTGTCAACGTGTATGGCATGCACAATAGGTTAAGTTCCTAAAGCTGCAGCCACATTAACATCCAAGGATAAGGCCACGGATGTAATTTTTTATAGAAGAAAGACCTTCTCATACAAGTTCCTACTAAATAGCTGTCTTTTTGACCTTAGACTCTGTGACTCATGTGGGGTACAGTCAAGGGATGGGCCCCTGATAGAAATATCTTTCTACAGGGGGTCCACCAGTAAGCCCAGCAAAGGAATAAGCCCAACTATTGGGTATATGGACAGATGCCCCTCACTAGTTCTTCACGATTGCCATAGTAGGTATCACCACTCCAGGGAGGAGACTGGAAGGCATTACTGCAGTACATTAAGGAAAACAAGCTAGGATTAGTACTCCCAATTCATTTTATATTACACTGTGCATGTGTATTCTTTTCTCCTATCTATCAAACTACACAGGCAGGACATCAAGTGGCTAACTGGAAGGGTCCTAAAAATACCATCATCAGAGCCATGAGTGGCTACACTCAGATTTGGGATGGGTTCATGTTGCTTACCTCTGGTTATGGATGTTTGATCACTCCTATATTGGGAACAGAAAAATCACTCTAAATAGAACCAACCCAATTGCACCAGTAATATGGGATGGGTATCACTGGAACTGTATAGTCATTTTTCCACATTAAAGGATAGCAACCGGTTTGATGCTGACTAGTAGCATAGCCCAGATATGTACTGGGTGGTCCAGAGTGGTACCCAATGATTGTGTGGCACAAATCTTTGGCCCTGGCTTCTACCAGGGTGGCTGGGCCACTGCACCCTGAGTTTTCCCTGGGCACAGGACAGAATCTGCCCCACTATAACAAAAGCTTCCAGCCTCTTTCTCAAGGCCAGATGGGCACATTCTATTTCCCACTTGTATGATCATTTGGTCACTGCCTTTGTTTCCTCCACTGGCCTGGAGGAAATTATTGCACACACAGAAGCCGTTAGTAAATTCACCCAAGCACACTTTAAATTATGGCCAACAAAGCCTGTCTTACTAAACACTGAAATGTCTCTAATAGAAAAACTGTCCTCCACAATCGGGTGGGCTTTGGGTATTATTACTGTCTCATAAGGAGGCACCTGTGCCATTATCGAAACAGAATGCTGTGTGTTCAAAACTGATGAGTCTGCTAACATGTCATCTTTATTAAGTCACATGAGGACACAAATGAATGCCAAGTGTTCTGACCCCCACCTTAGGGGACTTAATAAATCAGTGATTCAGATCATGGGGCTCTTGGTAGAAAAAAAAAATTGTTACTTATTTTGGAAATCATTATCTTAATCTGTGTTTTCTCCCGCATGTGTCTGTATTGTTGTTGTGGCATCTGCCTCCATTGCAGCCAGACAGCCAATACAGCCACCAAATGAACCACCTCCATGCTAATAAAACCCTTTACTGACTGATCAAGTCACACTGTCTAAGATGGGGTGTGTAAGATTTTATGAGCTGGTCAAAAGGCCATCAAGAGGACCTGACAACCAGCTGACCAGCGATCTGGAGCCAGGCAATTGGAGAAGTTCCTTACCCTGCCACCCTGCCCACCTCTCCCACCCTCACTGTCCTTGGAATATGCTTTTGGCCCACTTTTCCTACACTAGCAGTCCTTGAGATAGCGATGTATTATTGGGACCATCCGGACCCCATTAAGTCCTCTATATAAATTCAAGCGTCTAGTATGTGGATGCAGAGATTTCCTCATTTTGCAGCCACAAAGACAAGCCTCATATATAAGTTCCCTTTGTTAAAAACAAACAAACAAACAAACAAAAAGAAACAAAAAAACCACAGGCCCCAAAGTGGTGTCACTTGGACCAGGTTCACGAACTGGGGCTTGATACCTCATCTAATTGCAATTCCAACCCCTGCCCCCAGAAATGTTATCTTAATTGGTCAGTCTGTAATTTTTCAATCGGTGCTAATGAGTATGCCACTTGGGCCATTTCCATCCCCCAAAGAAAGAAGACGTCATCTGCACAATACCTCCGGCTTTTCCCCCTAAGGGAAAGCCATCTTGCAAGTAACAATCCTTTTCTGCTATTAACTTTCTCGCCCCACCCTCCTTCTATTTGTTTCTGTTTGTACAGAAACAAACAAACAAAACTTCCATTTTGTACATCTCCTCAGAGTGCCCCTCTATTTCACAGTCACGATGCTGATCAATTCAAGAATCACTTAATAAAGCCAATTCGATCTTTTAAAATGGACTGAGCTAAATTTTTGTTATTTAACCTCTTGCTTACTAAAGTGCCACCTACCAATCAGGAGTGCTCTGCCTCTTCAGTGTCTTTGTCCTCCGTGTACTGGGGCCAATTTCACACTTCACTCGGCAAACTCAAAGCTGTGAACTTACGGATATCAGGGAGAACATGGTTTGGGACGTCCTGAGCATGAGGAGCGTCGGGAGCAGCGGCGAGAACTGCATAATCACCGCCGAACCACTGCAGACTTGAGCCCTCTTCCGCAAAGCAGCCCAATCTCCCAAGATCTCGCGGGATCTCCAAGATTCTACGGTGGCTGGCAGGAGAGTCCTGGAACCGGAACATCTGGCTGCCCCGGATGCTGGATGCCCCTGGTGCCAGACTTATCAGTGAGGAGTCTGGTTCCCACCGCTTGTCATGCAAACCCCAGTTCTCCTGGTCTCCTGAAAGCACCCCTCTCAGAGGCGCCGCACCCCGTCCTTTGCCAGAGAGGCTTGCCCAGGTATGGGAGAATATTCTTTGTCAAAGACTACGCAGGGTGGGGGCAGGGAGGCGGCTTTGCAGGCTTGTAGCACCAACACCGGGCCCCTGTTCCATATTTGTAATGGTCTGAGGCCACGGCAACCTGAACGCACGTTCCATTGCATATCCTCAGTCCAGTTGTTCCTCCTGGCAACTTCAAGGTATTTAAAATTCGTCCCATGAGACCATTGCCTCCAGTTTTTCAAGTCCTTCCCCTGAATAACCACCACAGGGCATTACTGTCTCTCTCTTACCCATCCCATCTATCTGTCCATCTATCTGTAGATCTATCCCTATCCATAAATACATAGGCAAATATAAAGAGAAATGTAAATCTAGATAGACAAATAGGCAGCTAGAGGTAGATACATAAATAGATGTATATATAGATAGATATGGATACAAATTTAAAGGTATTTATTTATTCAAAGAGAGAAAGCGAGAGGAGGGGCAGAGGGAGAGAGAGAATACCAAACCGACTCAGCTCTGAACTGGGAGCCTGACGCCAGAGGATCCAACCATCTTCCTGTCATGACCTGAACCCAAATTGAGAGTCCAATGCTCAACCAACTAAACCACTCAGGCACCCCAATACAGATATAAATTTAATTACAGATGTCAAGGAGAGAGGAAAATTTTATTTTAAGGAATTGGCTCCTGTGTTGCAGAGGCTAGCAAGTCCAGAATCTCCAGGGTATGCTCGCAGGGTGGAGATCTGGGGATGTTTATGCTGTAGCTTGAGTCCAAAGACAGTCTGGATGTAGAATTTCCTCTTCTTTGGGATCCCCAGTTTGTTTTCTCTTAAAGTCTTCTACTGGTTAGATGATGCCCATCTACATTATGGATGGTCATCTGCTTTAATCAAAATTGCTACTTCTAATGTTAATCTCATCTTAAAAAGTACCTTTACAGAAACATCCTGATGTTTAACTGAATATCTGGGTACTGTGGCCTAGCCAAACTGACACCTAAAATCTGACATAGAATGCATGTGTGTATATTTGTGTTTTCAGTTTTCCTGTCCATATTGCTTCACTTTATCAGTTTAATTTTTCTACCTACAGCGATGTCTCTTCCTATTTTCAAAGATTTTTTTCATATTTTCAAAGATTTTAAGAGAATTCTCTCATTTAATGCAGACTTAGTATATTTCCTCTGTATCTGCAATTTTCATCATAATTGGCTTCCTTTTGTGCTACTTCTCTTTGACTTTCAGAACTTTGCCTTTTTCTGCATATTTTCTTACTTGCTTCCGCCAGGGAGAGGTTTTTTTTTAGAGTTCACTTGGCTTTTAGATGAAGACAGCCTGACAGTTGAGTGCCACTCAATAAAAGTCTCCCTCATTTTATAGATTATGATGTTTTATTTGCAAAGTTTCAAAATTCATGTATTTGCCAATTCAGCATAATCTAATTTTAATAATCCCATTGCCAGTTTTCATTTTTTTATTGATGACAAACAAAATATAAAAACTCTATAAAGTGAAATCAACTTAGCATGAATTTTTCATTAAGCATAGACTTCATTAGGCATAAAACTTAAATATACTCTTTCATAAGTCACCAAATTTTAATACCTTGTTACTTACTACTAAGAGCCTGAATAAAACTTCATGATATTAGAGACAAATGTATCTAACACCTTGTACAATATCTAGCACACAGTAGGTAGGCAATAAATAAGTTAAATAAGTATCAGTTAAATGGGATTGGTAGATTGACTTGCCAAAATACTTAGCCTTATGGGAGGTACCATGTGGTTTAAATGAAATACAAAATATGGCTCATGGCCACAAGCAATTTTTAAATTACATTGAAGACTTTAATCTTTAATACATAAGCCACTAATACGTATCATGAATAACATTACTTAAAGATACTGTAAATTCTTGTATTGTTCAAAATAAGGCAATGTAAAATGGTGTAATTAAAAAAATAAAAGAGGCACTGTTTTCAAAGATATATATAATAGTTGACTAGGGGCGCTGGGTTGGCTCACAGGGTTAGGCGTCAAACTCTTGATTTCAGTTCATATCATGATCTCAGGGTCATGAGAGCTAGCCTTGCCTTGGGCTCCATGCTGGGCATGGACTCTGCTTAAGGTTCTCTCTCTCCATCTCCCTTAAAAAAAAAAAAAAGTTAATTAAACTTTTCTAAGCTATTTGTAGAGTCCTCTAAGAATTGGAATCTATGATTGGGCAGATTGTGAAGAAAATGTTACAGAGATGGGCTGTGTGGAATCGGATGTAGGGTGCTCTCTAGGCAAAATACAACAGTGGGAAATTATGGGAAGGGCACTGTGATAGCTTTATAAGTACTGGTCGGATATCACACACACACGCACAAACACACACATAGACAAAACCTTGCAAAGCACTTGACCATCACAATATGTTTATCAGAAATGCCTTCATCCTGCAAAACAAAATAAAATCAGTGAGCCAGCAAGTAAGAAAGAGAGCTGAAAGATGTTTTTCGGTAATGTGCAAGTTTGTGTGCTCCAAATTGAGGAGAGGCACCTGACACAAATTATCTTCTAAGAATAGTACACCCAAACAATCCGTGTATAAAGTTAATATTAAGTGCCAATTCTCAGTGTTAAAAAATTTGCTGGCTTTGCGCAGTACATAATTTAAGCTAATTTGCTTCTCTGACTAACATCTATAACAAAATCTCGCTGGTATAGTCATCAGTGACTTATTGGCAATATAAAATAATTGAAATTATCAACAGATAAAATTAAAGGAGAAGGTTTAAATGATAGAATTATAGAACATGTCAGCAATTCCTCAAAGTGAATTACCCAAATATAATTGCACATCTCTGCTGTGTTCTAAAGTTCAACAGCCTGAAATGTTACTGAATTATATAGCACTAATAAGACACTGCATACCAAAAGGGGGAAAATAACAAAAATGGTTTAAAATCTATATGGGCTAGAAATCTATTAATGGTGTCTACTGGTTATATGGTCCATTTTCTGTTACATTCACTTCCAGATGCATCAACTAAAAAGTATAAAGCTAATATAAATTATTCATTTGTATGTTATCATTTTAATCTTATCACTAAAGTTTTGAAATCTAAATCTCATGCTTTTACATTATTTTCCTTCAAAAGAATTGACTTTATATGTACCTGCCATCAATAGAGTTTTGTATTTTAACATAATAAATTTGAGTATTTTAATGTAGTCTTTCATATAGTCACAGAGAGATGACATGGTTTGGAGGATATTTACTAACCTTTTTGAAGGGTTATGTTTCTATAAAAGAGATGGAGCTTAGATAGTATAAAATGATGTTTATGGTCTCTCTTTCTCCATTTCTAATGAAACCACTATCCCTTAGTTGTGAGTCATTGCCATTGGCAAACTTAACAATTTTGTACGTTTACTGCATAGAAAGGTATAATGATTTATCTTAATTAATACTGATTAAGGCATTTAACAGTAAGGATTAAAATCTATTACATTTTAAGGACAGATATTTTATTTGAAGGATGTTCATAGGATTGAGACATAATGGAAGGGATATTCTAAAATGCTAAGAGACTTAAGAAGAAAAATAACGAAGTTTAAAAATAACCCAATTCTAGAAGTTTAGAGATACACCATTTTCTGATGAATGCAGGTTTTTCTCTCAGATTCTTAGACATGAGACAGCAGTTTCCAAACTACAGCTCATTAATGCACATGTATCCTTAAAACTGTCTACAAACTAAATAAATATCTAAGACATGTAGCATACATACAAACATGTTTACATTAAACAGTCTCAAATGTTTATAAAATGAAATGTAAATATGACCAATATTCTGCTGGATTTAGAATGCTTTCTTCTCAAATCAGTGTATATAAAAAATATAGATGCTAATTAAAAGATCTGAAAAATAAATGAAAAACAAGATTGTTTTGAAACAGAATACTTGGACAAATCTTTTCTTTTTTTCTAACAGAGGCAACTGCATTTTATTTTTTTCTTGCCAAATTTTTTGAAGTATAATTAACATACAGTGTTATGGACAAGTCTTTGTGTATGAATTGAAGGGATACACATTATGGAAAAACCACTCTGATTTGGAATGTAATTGTCCATGTTTGAAAATAGAGCTATTTGCTTAAAACATATCAATCAGAAAAATCTATACCCAAAAATAAATTTTAAATATTTAAGAAGTTTTCATTGGTGTAATATATCCTCGTTTTAAAAACATATGTCTAGAAATCTTATAATGAAAACTTACTCACGTTCTCTATCTCTTCTCCACTTTCAAAGCAGGCCTCCTCAACTCAATGGTAATTTTTCATAGAACTTATCTCTGTATTTCTAGATTACATAAATGAATGGCTATTCTATGATTTATGTATTCTAGCCCTAATCTCACGACAGCTGCAAGGTAGATAAAGTCTTCCAACCAACATTTTCATCCTTGTCATTCCTCACAGTTAAATCACAATATTTGGTTAAATAGGTAATCTGTACATGATGTCTATGCAAACACTAATCAATACTGAGTCTAAGTAATCTAATACAATTCCTCTTTTCTCTTGCATCTTTTTTATTTTTCTTCAACAATTGTCTAGTTATTTTCACTTACATCATTTCCTAAGTAGTTATTACTTTTACAACAGCGAACAGTGTTGCCTTTCAACCATGTACTTCAGTGTTCAAACACATCAGTTCCATTTGCTTTTTCCCTAAAGACCTCCACCAGGAATCCATAGCTCTCTGAATGCCATTTGGATTGTATGCTCTTTGAGTCTGCAATATGGACATCCAACTGGAGGCGCTTTATATAATCATTTTAGGTTTTTTTGATTTATATTCTGTTTTGCTGGAGCATATCTTTCATTAGCTTCTTAAAAAGAACTAGAGATTTATAAGTTACCAAGTTAAAAAAAAAAACGACATATACATGTAAGAGCACATATAGGACAGTATCATAAAGCATTATAAAGTGCCGTATGGTAACTAACATAATTTTTTTTAAATAAAGAATTATAAAGAAGGAGGGAAGAATATACTTAGCAAGTTAACACTTTTTATTGTTAAGTTCACAGGATATACTTCTCACATTGAGTTTTTTAACTTTCAGGGGAAATAAGCTTAATTTCTGTGGGTATAATACATTTAATCTTATTAGAAATAATACAGTGCTTACCAGTAAAAAATAACTTGGAAAATCTTACTAGCAAAAGAGCCTAAACATTTTGTTAGATTGTGAGCATATTTTTATGTATTACCCATTTTATATAAATTAGCTTTATCCGGGTCCATATTGGTAAAATTTAATTTTATACAGTTTTAGCTTACTATTTGTTTAAGAAGTGAAAAGTGACTTATTGAAGGACCTTTTGAGGCTCATTTGCCTCTTCCTTAACATAATGGAGGGAATGCATAATTTCTAGGATTGTATATATGGTTTTTTTTTTATGTACACATGCAAATATAAACCACTAGAATTTGTCGAGTGCTTACCAAGTGTCAGGCACATTTCTGTGTAATTAATGTCAAATAATTCAATCTTCACAATTACCCTATTATGTTGATACTAAAAGTACCCACATTTATAGATAAGAAATTGGCTTAGGCACAAGATATTAAGTGGTTTGTTCAAAGTCATAAATTCACTAATGTAACTTTGTACTTAATATTTACTAGGTAAGTGATTACCTTTATTACTGGTACCAAAACTACTTAGCTTTAACATACATACAAATTTGATAAAAGCTCTGTAATTTCCCACCACGATTATATTTATTAAAATATATATTGCTTTCAAAAAGCAATACCATACCCATTTATTCATCTACTTGGACACATTCTTAGCTAATCCACACTTACCAGACTTATATTCAGTGTAGCTTTGTGGTTGAGTTCTGGTTAACGGGATGGATATGCTTATGATATTTCTAGGCAAGTCACAAAAAAATTTCCCATATGTAATCCTACTTTTTGTTTCTCTTTTATGCACCTCACTGGTTGAGACCTCTGAGTCATAAGGAAGGATAGAGCCCTGGATGGATGGAATCTTGATCTTGGGATCTTGGATTTTATATGAATAAAAATAGAGCAATATCCATGAAGCCAATAAGATTTTCTCATTGATTATAACCACGTATGGTGTACCTTGACCAAAAGAAGGACTCACATTAGTCAATCGTTACAGGAAATAAATGAATTTTTATTTATTCGCGGGCACAGCAATTTTATCTTTCAAGAACCATTTTTGAGAAGGCTATAAGAAAATACTCTTCACCAAAACCAGAGAGAAAATTGTGCGATTCTATTGGTAAAGAATTTAACCAGTCTAAAACAGAGACATATAGGAGAGTGGTCATTAAGAAGAAACATAGAACTAGTAAATTATTTAGTGTATTCTTTCTCTAAGGAGAGAAATGTTCCAATTTTACAACTTAACAGAAATTTTCAGATTAATGAGTGTTTACCTTCAAGGAAAAAAGAGCTAAAAGAACAAGCAAATATGAATGCTGAGTAATAGAGAATGAACATTGTATAAGTTAGGAAATATAACAATAAATTATTTTATTAGTTGTAAACAATATTTGTATTCTAATAATAAAAATGCTGAATATTGTTTCAAATACAGTTTCTAGTGTAAAGATCTTGGAAGGATACTGAAACAGGGCAGTATGTGTGGTGGTTTGGAAGGTGATACTGTAAGGTAACTTTAACTATAAGGTTTAGGCACTGGATAGCATTAAAAAGTTCAAAATCAAGAGATAACATAATATGTATATTAAATAGATAAAAGCCAGTCAGTCGCATAAGAAAAACTTAAAAAAGTTAAAGTTCGTTGTACCTGGTGATTCATAGATAAATGTGTACATGGAGAAAACTATTTCTATAGTAAGCCTTATAGTATCTTTTCACTGTTTAAACACTATGCACTTAATCATTTAATTTTCCAATTTAAATAAAAAAAGACAAGATTTAATATGTATCAATGCTTCATATGTGTAGGAGGCGAAGGAAATTGCTACCTGTACCTATTTACAAAATAAGAAATGGAGAAAACTTACATGACTGTTTTCCACGTTGTATTAACCTTTGTTGTATTAACCTTGTATTAACCTTTGTTGATGGACATTCAAATGAAAAAAAAGAAAAGAAAAAGATTATTTCCAGGCCTCAAGTGTCTTACTCAGTTGATTCTATGATATTTTATTTTATTATTATTATTTTTTAAAGATTTTATTTATTTATTTGACAGAGAGAAAGAGATCACAAGTAGGCAGAGAGGCAGGCAGAGGGAGAGGAGGAAGCAGGCTCCCTGCTGAGCAGAGAGCCTGATGCGGGGCTTGATCCCAGGACCCTGAGATCATGTCCTGAGCCGAAGGCAGAGGCTTAACCTACTGAGCCACCCAGGCGCCCCTCTATGATATTTTAAAGAAAGTATTAATTGCTAAAATTGGTTAAAATAGTAATTGCTGTTTTTTTCCAAGATAGCATTTAATTATGGATTATTAACGTAATATATTTAGGAACACCCATGTGTATACATATAGATATCTATTCTATTTCTATTGATTTTGAATACATAGTAATAGAAATTAGCTGCTGAAATGCTTATTGAAAATTTGTTTTTCTGTTGCTTTGCACCAATTACCTTCATAACATTAGGTGGGAATTAGTTTGATTAGTTTGATGAAATGTTCTGATTGAGACACCTCAGGTATAAATCAAAATTGACTTAATTTAATTTCCATTTGTGATTTGATTAGAATCATATTGCAGCTAAACTTATGTAGATGGGCTAGAATTGACAATCTTTTTTTTTAATTATTACTTGAGTTTCATTTTTGGAAAACCTAATCACTAAAAATATTAAGCGATATTTAAAGAGCATAATTTCCATATACCTACTGATTTAACTCCTTGATTTATTTGGAGAATATTCTCTACTGCTGTCATTTTTTTTAAGTTTGATTTTTTAGCATTATATCTGTTTATGCAATGTTCTAAGAATTTGTAATCTTTTATTTCATAATTTTATAACCTATAGCTTCTGAATCAAAATACCAAAATATTCTTACTCCCTACAACTGAAAATAGAAATAAGATCACTAAAAAATTTCTCATATAAGCATCAGGTTCTTGAGGGAAATCTTTCCCTAAGCTGTAGGGTAACATGTTTATGGATACTCTAACATATTAATTAGAAGTTTCTGGGGCATTTGGCTCAGTCAGTAGAGCATGTGACTCTCCAACTTGGCATTGTGAGTTCAAGCCCCAGGTTGGGTGTAGAGATTACTTAAAAATAAAATGTTAAAAAAAAAAAAGTTTCTGACCAAAATCTATCTATATTAGTTTCCTATGTCTGCTTTTAACAAATAACAAATAATCTGGTGCCTTAAAACAACACAAACATGTTTTCTCACAGTTCTGGATTTCCGAGTCTAAAATGAGTACCAGTGTGTGAAAATCAACATGTCAGCAGGCCATATGAGAGCATCGTGCCTTGCCTTTTCCAACTCTTGGTGTCTCCTGGGACTCCTTAGCTTATAGCTACATCACTAAACCTCCAGGTCAGTCTCTTCAATTCTCTCCTGCTCCATCTTGACATTGATTTTTCTGTGTGTACAGCCTCTCTAAACCTTTCTCTCATAAAGATATGCATGATTATCCCAGTAGGATAATCCAGGACAACCTCTCCATTTCAAAATCCTTAACTTAATCATATCTACAAAGACCCCTTTTTGTGTCATGTGAGGTAACAGTTACTGTTTTCAGAAATAGAATGCGCATATATTTTAGGAGGTGTGTTTTTCAGTCTACCCTACCAACACTTAGGCCTTCAGGACTACTAGGTCTCTCTGATCTCTCTAGAACTAGTATAGAGTCCCTCAAAGGTACAACAGTTTCAAAATTGCATTTTTTGTCTCCTTCTGGACCGGAAGCTCTTATGCCTTGATAACATGTTGAATCTTACTACTCAACATGTAGTCTCTAGATTAGACCAGTACCATCAACGTTATGTGAGATATTGTTAGAAATGCAGAATTGGGTAGCTCCGTCCTAGAACTACTGCATTGGAATCTACATAATAAAAGTATGGCTCATATGTATAGGTGGTTCATAGCCACATTGGAGTTTGAGAAACACTGTGTATGTATTAGCTATGTGTCTTTCCAGACATTGTCTAAGAAAAAATATCACAAACTTATTAAAAATTTAGAAGTGATATGACTTACAAAAAAAAGATATGAATGACTGAAGATTACATTTTCTTGTCACAACAATCTTCAGAAACATGAAATCATAGATAATCATGCGAGTAATAGGTAGGGTTAGCATTTTAAATGTAAATAGTCTTTACCTTACCAGGGTAAGTAGCTTTCTTAGACATGCAAATTCACTAATGAAAATGGGTTTTATTTGTATTGCAGATAATTTGTTATCCTTTATACTTTTTCTATTATGAAATTTTGATTATGAGTAGCATTTCTTCAGGATGTGGTACATTACTTTCTAGAGCGTATTAAAATATATTTTGTTTTGACCGAAGCAGAGCTAAGCTGCAAAATGTTTAAGAGAGCAAAGCTCTTTGCCTAGTGATACTAGGTATTTACACAAGCAATTGTAAAAATATAAGGTCCAATATATATTTAAGAAATCACATTATATATTCATAGATTACAACTCTGTGTACATTAAGGATTTTTGTGGAGGGCCTGAAGGTATTCCCAAACTTCTGAAGTAGACACCATAAGAGATCAACATTAAATTAACTCATAAAACATCTATTGATTCCATGTACAAAGCAAACATAATTGGCATGTCAGTATGTTGAACAGAAAAATATAACCTTTAACTTTGGAAAGCTTTCTGATTTGGGGAAAGAAAAATACATTAATATTTACTATGATTGTATTGTTTTCAAAGTAATTTATCATGATCTCACTATGTGTTACCATTTCTGTTATAAGGGAAAACATGATGTCATTGTATTTTGTTTTTCACTGGTAATGTAGAAATGAAAAATAGCTTTCACAGTCTTAATTCAATGTATTTAACTAACGTGCTGAAGAACAATATAAAAATAAGTTTTAAAAAGCTGAAGAAATGTTACTGTATATGGGCTTAGAATTTCTATCACCACTTAAAATTTCAGCAACCATGTTACCACAAATCTTCATGTTGCTCTCAAATAGAGAAAGCATTCTTAAGCTTTAAAATTCTTATATATATGCGTGTGTGTGTGTATTATGTAGATACACACACATGCACACACACAATAATTTGACTAGATGTTGAATAAGTTTAGCATAGAAGAAGAGTAGCTTGTTAGGATATAGAAGAATTTCTGCCTTCTAACTTTCTTTGTTTTCTGTGCCTCTCAGTCGCTTCATGTATAACCTTAGCACATTAACAACTTACTAGCCTGAAAATGGTGGTCTTTTTTTTTTTTTTTTAATGGTGGTCTGATCAAAATAATTTCCTCAAATTTCTATCAGATCATATTTGTAATTCTATATTTCTAATATATTCTTCAACCAGATCTTTATCACTATGTTGAAAATGATGAAGGTTTATTGAAGAGAAATTAGGCTTCACTATAAAACATTTGAAATTCTTTATAGTGAAAATATATTCTATGAATGCTAAATATCCCAAATTTTTTCAGTATTGCTGTTAATACACTGGATAACACAAACCTTAGCTCACAGGTTTATCTAAAATATCATATTTTATTTGACCTTTTTCTTTAAGAGTAAATATAGAATATACCATATGATTTCACTTACATGGAATTTAAGAAACAAAACAGATGAATTTAGGCGGAAAAAGAGAGAGAGAGGCAAACCATAAAACAGACTCATAACTATAGAGAACAAGCTGAGGGTTGCTGGAGGAGCAGGGGCGGGGAAATGGGCTCAATGGGTGAAGAGGATTGAGGATACTTGTTGTGACGAACACTGGGTGTTATATGTAAGTGATGAATCAGTAAATTCTCCTGAAACTAATGTACACTGCATGTTAACTAACTAGAATTTAAATAAAAAATTGAAACAAAAAGAAAAAGAAAAAAGATATGGCATATATATTTAAAGGAATATTATTCAGCCATGAGAAGGAAGGAAATCCTGCTATTTGCAACAACTTGGGTGGACCTTGAGGGCATTATGGTTTAATTAAACAAGTCAGAAGAGGAAGACAAATACTGTGTGATCTTGCTTATTAGTGGAATTCAGTAAAGCTGAACTTGTAGATACAGGGAGTAGAATGGTGGTTACCAGAGGCTAGGGGTAAGAAAAGGGGAGATGTTGGACAAAAGGCACAAACTTTCAGTTACAAGATGACTAAGTCCTGAGGAGCTAATGTACAGCATGGTAATTATATTTAGTATGATTGTATTATAGACTTGAAAGTTGCTAAGAGAGTAGATCTTAAGTCTTCTCACCATGAAGAAGAAATGAAATGGTAATTATGTGATGTGATGGAGGTGTTAGCTATGGTGGTAATAATTCTTTTTATATAGATTTACATTTTGTATTCCTAAAACTTATTCAATGTTATATGTCAACAATATCTTAGTATATCTGGAAGTATTGAGGAGGGCACGTATTGCATGGAACACTGGGTGTGGTACATGAACAATGAATCTTGTAACACTGAAAAAATAAAATAAGTATTTGGGGGAAAAAGAGAATAAAAAGAATAAGTATGGAATAGATGATCATTTTGAATATTAATATGGTCAAATCTGATCTATTTTATTGCCCTTGAAATATTTCAATATGGAAGTTTGTAATATGTACAATCAGGGTTCAATGAAAGTTTTGCTTTTCAAGATCACATGGTATGGTCTTTTATCAGTAATTTGTGTATTTGTTTACTTAGGAATAATTCTTCATCTTAAAACTCCTAAGAGACTTCAATTTTCAATGTAGTGGTTATTATCTGGATAATATGAAGTTACCAGAAGACAAAGAAAGGAGCATTTTTAAAAATTCTTATTCTGTTACAAGACAAACTAGATATCCGTAAGTATAATATTGTAAGGACTCTCAAAGGCGGAAATATTTTTTTATATATTATAGACCATGTAAAAAAAGATTTTAAACAATATTAAAAGACAGATATTGAAATATTTTACTTGTAAAAATGATTATTTCTGAAGGAAGTCAACATGTATCTGCTTAATTCTAACAGTTATTATTTGGCCATTGTTTTTTTTCTCAAAGATCTACTTAGAAGAATAAAACTGTATTCTTCCTGAATGCAAATAAGGCACTAAATTCAGTTTCTATCCATATAATGCTCCTAGTTATATCTTTTAAGGGATTACTATCTTCAAAGTAGAATACAGATACATTTGTATTCTTTCTTCTTTATAGAGCAATCACATGACCCACTCCCTAAGCATTTTAACTAGAACAAGGTGGCTTTACTTTTTTTTTCCCCCCAAAAAAGAGGAACATTTTGTATTCAGTGATGATATTATCAGTGCTTCTTTTGTTTCTGTTTCTGGTTTTCTCATTCATTTTGTGATGCCTTTTTGTTGTTTATTTCAATGCTGTTATAATTCAGTATGTAAAAAGATCAGCTAGTCATTCAGCAATAAATCATTTTATTAAAACTGTATGTCATAGATAGGACTCATACAGTTTATCTACTTTATACATCTCTGTAAAGGTAGAATTATTTCTCTTGTTATAGACAAACCTACTTAAGAGAAACATTTCCCTAAAATATCCACAAAATATATTAATAGAAAACTTTAATTTCATAAAATATTTATTTCTGTCTAAATAATTTTTCTAGCAATCAAAATCAATTTGTTCTTTGATTTAGATTCAACATACTTAATCAACAGTTGTTCCATTACCTGTGAATGTTTTTCATAGGCCATATTCTGAAAAATAAAGTATGTTATTTGGTTCTGCTATAAATGTTTATATATTTCCATTCACTGATTAGAAATAAGTCAAATAATTATATCCAGTGACAACTGAAAGATTAGTCTCATTCTTATACGAAGTTCACATTGAGTTACTTGAAAAAAGTTTCCTGCTAATCAAAAAAATAATCTAAGTTAATTCAAATATTTGAAACAAATTGTTCATGATGTATCAAAGGGGATATTTTGGGTAAGATAATCTACTTGTTCATAAACTCATACCCCAAGTATTTTAACTGAAATAGCAATGAAAATGAGCATTATTGAAAATATGCATATGATAAAAATCATTAATAGTCCCAAATGTAAAAGGTAACAGTCTAGCATGTGCTTAATTCTGATCTTAGGTAGTTAGTTGTTTTGTTTTGTTTTGTTTTCCCCAAATACTTTTTTTTATTTTTTCAGTGTTACAAGATTCATTGTTCATGTACCACATCCAGTGCTCCATGCAATATGTGCCCTCCTCAATACCCACCACCAGGCTCGCCAAACCCCCTACCCCCACCCCTCCAAAACCCTCAGTCTGCTGCTCAGAGTTCACAGTCTATCATGGTTCATCGCCCCTCTCATTTCCTCCAATTCACCCCTCCCTTCCCTCTCACAATGTCCTCCATGTTTTTCCTTACGCTCCACACGTGAGACCATATGATAATTGACTTTCTCCGCTTGACTTATTTCTCGCATAATCGCTTCCAGTCCAGTCCATGTCGAAACAAAAGTTGGGTATTCATCCTTATATACAATGGATTATTATGCCTCCATCAGGTAGTTTTTTAACAACAGCAGCAATGAAAGCAATAGGACTAGCAAAGAAGAGGTTTGGACAATCATCACTCCCAGATTTATATGTGAGACGTAAAATGTCACTTAGTTGGATGACATGTGGTTTCAAGGATAACAAATTCTTTACAATGTCCTATTTGGGTTCTATAACCAGCAACATTTAAATTTCATTTAACTTCTGCATATCAGCCACATTCAATTCTTAAAGTCAGGCTTTAAACAAGATAAACCACAACAGGTCATTAATCCATTAAACATACTATTATTTCAATGTGAAGTTCTGGGGATCCAGATACTTAAAACAAAAACAAAAAATGATGTTGTCCTTGAGGATCTTAGAAGGCCACAAAGGAGAGAGACATCTCTTCAAGTGTATTACATTATTAAAAGATGACTGAAACAATAGGAACATGCATAAGAGAGCAGAAGAGAATGAGATGTATTTAGAGTTAAATATATGCATTTGCTTTTTACCGAGGAGATACCAATTTGAGATATAAATACAGAAGTAATAATAAAATATTACATATTTAAAGTCTACTATTATACAGAAAAGCTAGGGTGCTTAAGATATGTTAACCTTATGGAAAGTATAGAGAAAATGAACACTTATTAAGCTCTTTGCTATGTGCTTTAACATTCAGTGATGAAGACAAAATGATTTAAATCAAATGTAAACATTTTTCATATTATTCAGGCCTTAAGTAAGACCACTAAACCAAATAAGTAATTCACAAGTATTTTTAAATAGATACCATATATTAGTCGACTGAAAACTTGATCTATGTAAGAATATCAATGAGAAGAGCAGGTAACATTGTTTTAAATGTGTCAAGTGCTTGAAAACTATTGTGGGTGCTCATGAAGTGAGGGGGTTACATTTGCAGTGGGGCTTGTGCTAGACCTGTAGGCAGAAGTCTTGGATTGGATTTGCAGTTCTGTCATCTGATAGATATGTGATCTCTACAGTGACATTTCTCTGAGCCTCTGTATATACGTTTGAAACCATATGTATCCTTCTCCATATAACTGTGAGAATTAAAGATCAATATTTCTTGAAAGCATTTGGCAAAGAGCCTGGTACATGATGGGTTCTTACTAAGAGTACATTGACTTAAATTATGGACAATCTCTACGGGGTCCATATGTTTAGCTTTATAATTAAGCAGAAAGACATATATTTTAAATTTTGATATACATTTCAAATAACATCTATTCATTTCTGTGTTATCCATATGCATGTGTTAGAAAGTGTAAAGTAGTTTAATTTGTCATTATATTCATTATAATGTGCTGAAACAAGAGTAAATTGAATTTTACAGTGCAGTTCTACATTATGATTAGTGCATATGATGTTAAAAAAAGTAAGTATCATATGTATTCCTTTTAAGACATGACTATTAACTCATTGGAATTAGATGAAGGGAAATATAGTCATTTTTCTTACTTGGATTATTTTTTTCTTCACATTTTCATAAGAGATTGTCAGGCTAGGGAAAATGAAACACAATTAATTTGTGTTTAGATATGTTTCCTATTTTTCTGCCTTCACTGCAGAAGGTTTCACAAAGTCTTGACAGATACAGTTGCTTGCCTGTGGTTGAAGTTGTTACAGGCCCCTCTTGCTAAGCAAATTTCCCCATGTGAAATGTCTTATCCTGCCTGGGTCAATAGATACAATACCACCGTGACATGAATTTATTTGTTCTATTTCACATGAGAATTTCTGAAACCTAGTTATTTGCCTGAGGCTGTTTTAGCTTTTTCCTTTTACATGAAGTCCCAGTATTTTTGTCTTTAACGCCTTGAATGTTCATTTGAGTTAATATAGTTTTTCTTGCTATTTTCTTATTTTATGATAAATCAGACCTATTAGAATTTAGGTAAGTTTCTTGAATCAAGACAGGTGCAAGCTGAGCAAGATGTGAATGTGTTTTAAATTGATTTTTGAATGAATGTTGAGATGTTGAACAAGTGTTATTTACATTATGGAACGTATTCTGAATTTTTCATTCGATGTCATAGGTAGGTCCCGTAATTTATCCATCTATATTTTGTTTAAGTGTGTATGGATTATAGCAGGGAGTTCTCTAGTATGTAATCAGTTTCCTTGGCATTAACTTCTTTTTTTTTTTTTTTTGGCATTAACTTCTTGATTTTCCCATGAAATACTTTTGCTCTATCAAGAACATCAGTAAAGCAATACAATAAAAGACTTAACCTATGGTTAGTACAAATGGAAAATAATGAGGTAACCCTTTGAGAATTTCGTGCCTGTTAAAGTCCATCTCCAGGGGCGCCTGGGTGGCTCAGTGGGTTAAGCTTCTGCCTTCGGCTCAAGTCATGATCTCAGGGTTCTGAGATCGAGCCCTGCATCGGGCTCTCTGCTCAGCGCGGAGCCTCTCTGTCTGACTCTCTGTTTACTTGTGATCACTCTCTCTGTGTCGAATAAATAAATAAAATCTTAAAAAAAAAAAAAAGTCCATCTCCATATGAACGTAGAATGCTCTCAGTACACTATCCTAATCACCAAGCAAACTACACATTCTCACATTCTTTGCAAGACTTTTTACTTTTAACTCTTTCATAACACTGTTATTATCTTTTGCTTTTGTTTTTTTAACTGATAACAAATATTCCTTTATTTTGATTCAATTTGATATAAACAACAAAAAACAAAAACAAAAAAATTTTGTTTTTTTATTTTTGTAACTTTTACTTCTTTTTGAAGTAATTTGTGTCTAAAAAGTAAGTCCTGGTAACAGTTACATAATGTCTGTAAAAAGCTCTTAATAGCATGGAATGATAACTTAATTGTCCCATTATAATAATTCCCAATCTTTCATGGGAGCTATGGAAAAATTAGGAAAAGATAATGCTTGTTTTATGTAAGTCTGAGAAAAATAAGTTTTTATTTTTTAGTTTTTTAGTGTAAAGATGCATTCAAGCTTTACTAAGAGGCTATCAATTTTCCCAGAATTTCCAGTCTACCAAAAATGATGGAATAGAGTTTTGTATAATAGCACAGAGGAATTTTGCTACAGGAGGAGTGGTAATAGTTACAGAATACCAATAATGTGAATACTGCCTGTTATGGACTGAATATTTGTGACTCCCCAAAATGTGTGTATTGAAACCATAATCTTCAGTGTGATGATATTAAGAGTTTGGAGGGAGTAATTTAGGGGAGTACATAGGTCGTGAGAGCGGAGTCCTCATTATGGCCTTAGTGCTCTCTAAGAGAGCTAAATATTCTCTGTGTTCTCTGCCATGTGAGTATACAAGGAGAAGGTGGCCATCTGCAGGCCAGGAAGAGGGCCCTCACCAAACACCAGATCTGCCAGCACACTGATTTTGAACTTCTCAGCCTCCAGAACTGTGAGAAATAAATGTTTTTTAAATCATCCAATTTAAAATCAATCAACCGATCAATCAATCAATCTTCCAGTATGGTAATTTGTTATAGCAGCCCAAACAGACTAAGACCACCAGAGACTCAAAACTGAGTACTTTTTTTTTTTGTAGAGTGAGAAGCTATACTAAAAAAAAAAAAAAAAAAAAAATTGAAACAGAGAGGAGCAACATTCTCCTTACTGTATCCTTGAGTATTACAGGAGAGTTGTTGGCTCTCCTGTAACAGATTAAAACAGCTTTTTAAAATAGTAGTCATAAGTGAGTAGTACAGTTGCATTTTATTTGCACCACAGGACTCAGCAATAAGCCCGGAACATAATATCTATCAGGGGTATGTGAGCATTCCTTGAAGGCCCTAAATTTCCCAAGGAGGAAAATGGCTGACAGCTGGAGATTATTTTCTGGGAGGTCCTACAGAGGTAATGATTTATATAAACAAACTCTGTTTGGGGATGGGGAATCATCTCAGTGCTCAGAAAAAAAGTTTGGAGCTGCAGAAGTTAGTAGGAAGGCATATGTGGTCCTTCTAGTGAGGAGAAAGTGGTTTCCCACAGGTCTGATAGCTTCCTCTGGATGTAGAGAAGTGATGAGAGTTCATTAATAAGCTCTGTACAGAGAACGACACTGCCTCATAATCATTCTGTGGAAGAAGTTGGTCCTGTTGAGGGTGACATGCGAAACCTGACGCTTTGTGGAAGAGATCTTAGAGCCAGTTGGCAAACAGGTAACCTGGCACTCAAACTACCACACTTTTGAGAGTAAAATGAGGAGTTATTGCTAATAATGATCATGTGGGAATAACAGGCATAAACTAGAGCTATCCTGGGCAAGCTGTCTGCACTCTAAATTTAGAATATGGTTTCTCTGCTCCAAAAAGGTAAGGGCTGCTTAAGCAAAGGTAGAAAAATAATTTTAATGAATTCACTGGAAATAATGTTCAACAAACAAGACCAGGAAACTCCTAGACACAGTATACATGTATTTGCATCTTTAGACCATATAGTTCCAAATCAGGTAGCACACACATGTTGATTAAATAATGTCTTGGCTAGAACTGTGCATATCATGTGCAAAATCATATAATTTCTTATGGGGAAAAAGTGAGTTTTTTTTCTCTTTATGGATTGCCTGTTTATATCTAGTGTGACCTAGGCTCTGTAGAATTCATTACAAAATAGAGTGAGTGTGTCAATTGATGAGAATCTGAAAGATTAAGAGTACTTCTTAATTTAACAAAAGCTAAGATTATTCTCAGCATGGCCCTCAAACTGTGACATTAAACAACATTTTATGTAAATACCAGGAACTCTTTAGTTGGAAAAGAAAATAAATTGCTGAGTCCACATTTTCAGAGAAATAGTTTCTCTTTATCTTGTAATACAGGAAGGAAACATGACTCTCTTTTGGGTTGGCAACAGCAGAACAGTTTGGAATAGTCTCCCTAAAATGAACAGATTTCCATTTGGCTCACTGGTGGGCTGTTGTAGTAGCTCACATGCATAGGAAAATATATACTCTGATACCCAGCTAGTGGATGGAAATTGAATATTCCAGTCTTGGTGTGAAACTAAGGGCCCTTATGCTAGCAGACAATGGGAAAAGACCCTAACAATTGATAGCAGAAGCTAGAACACCTTCCAGTTTAGAAACTGCTGCAGGAGTTTCAAGAGCTACAAGATAGCTACAAGATAGTACGTCAAGCCAACATTTTAGTTTTCTAAAGAAATACAGTGGAAGGCATCCCTCAAACTAGAATATTGATTGTTACAACATCAGCAGAGAAGTGCCTTGTTTTGTCAGTGTGTGGGGTTATGTTTATTATTATATTAATATTATTGATATCATCATCATCATTATCATCTTGCCTATCTAAGGAGAAAATCATATAGATTGACAGGGTAATATTTGATAAAGAAACAAGAAATGCCAGTAACTCTCTTGTATCACTGACTGGCATACATATGTGTGCTCTATTAAATTTAAAATGTTTCTAGTAATGGAGTCTACCTTCTCAACCTTTTGTATCGAAGGACTTATACAGCAAAAATGTGACACACAGGTATCCAGACATAAAATTCTACTTTCAGTTCATTTTTTGAATGCTAATGCTGGTAAACATTGTGATCATGAAGGCTGGGGAATCACATTACAAACATGGTTTGAGTATTTGTCTGCTAAATACAATGGGAACTCTGGATCAGTTGTTAACCATTTAAAAAGATATTTAAAATACACCATGTATTTGAATTCTAGAGTTTCACTTTCCAAACTCAGCAAATGTTTTCTGTAATGAATTTTAATACACTTATGTTTCTCTACTTTCTTAATTGAGTTGTCTGGGGAGGTCATAAACTGTTTATAAATAGGGAGCCTTTTGTGTCTGTTCTGAATCACCAGTGCATGAGGAACAGCAAAAATGAAACACAGTTTAATTTGTCAAGCACACTTCTTTTTTACAACCCATGAATATTGAAAGAGAAATATAATCTTATTTTTAAAATAAATGAATAACAATTTCCTATTGCTGTAGTATTTTTCTTAATTAGGCCTTCAGGTATTTTTCTGTGAAGTTATATTTAAAATTTGATTTCAGAAAATTGTTTTCAAATTAATTCACATATTATAATAAATTAAGAACCCATGGCTTTTTGAAAAACTGTAAAACTAGCCAAATGGTGTGAATTTCCAATTTATTCTTCTGTAGAAAGGACTACCTTGTGTTGTTTTTTTTTTTCCTAATTCGAAGTTAAATTTATTCCTTATACATTAACTAGAAGCTTCAGATTATAGATAAAAGAGATTCTATCTGGTTCTAGAAGGCTTTATTTAGGTTAAAAGTAAACCTAATGTTTGAAGCTTATTAATTGTGTGTAATTTAAATATATATTTATGTTATCTGTTAAAGACTGAACTTTCACCACATTTCTGTTTTACTTAACTGTAAGCTTTTTTAATTTTTATTTTTTTTAAAGATTTTATTTATTTATTTGATAGAGAGGGTGCACAAGCACAAGCAGGGGGAGTGGCAGGCAGAGGGAGAGGGAGAAGCAGGCTCCCACTGAGCAGGGAGCCCAGTGCGGGTCTTGATCCCCGGACCCTGGGATTATGACCTGAGCAGAAGGCAGATGCTTAACAGACTGAACCACCCAGGTGCCCTGAAAGCTTATTTTTTATGAGTTATACATTTCTAAATTGCAGACCTTGACATATACAAATGACCATCATTTGTATGTTCAAATTCTTTTGAACTAGAGCTTGGGCCATAAACATCTTCATTTGGCTGTTACATTTGTAATATATTTCTGCAATTGTTGCAAACCACTTGCCATTTAAATTACTTCTCTTTCTTGAAGTTTCTTTTTCTGTGGGCCCCTTCATCATGTCACTCCAGCTGCTTGAACTTTCTTTAATACATTCTACCCTGTGTCTTTGGATTGCTGTCGTAGGTTGGAATTTTTCCTGTTGTTGGAATTTCTTATTTCACCAAGTATGTAATTTTCTACTTCTATATCTAAAGCACTCTCGTATTTAGCTTTAAAAAATCTACTCTGGTCCCTTATTTGCCAAGTCATCTGTTTTTGTCACTCTCCTTTCTTCTCTCCATCTGATAGAAATGGGACACTTACAAGTATCCATCTGTGATAAAAAGGTAATATATTATTCATTTATGGAATATTAAAAAAATCCTTTAGTTAGTACATACGGCTGCAATCAGGTCAGTCCTAGTTTATATGCTAGAAATTACATTTGAGTAGCATCCTAAGTAAATATCACTATTAGGACTTGAATTCTAGATATCAAAATTATTTACTTATTATTTATTCTATTTTCCGTTAGATTGAACTTTTACTCCAAAGACGTACTTTTATGTTCTTTGGAAAAAGCCAATAGTTCTAATATGTTTAAAAATAATAGAAGATAAGAAATATTTTAAATGTGACCAACTAGGAAAAAAATTCTCACTTCATTTTTATTGAAATAATATAGCTTGAGATTTCTTTCTAAATAATTTCATAATAACAGAGCTATGTATCATGAAATCCATTCTTCCTTCCATTCTATAATATAATGACTCTGATATACTATTTCTAAGTTTTGGACAACTGAGTCTTAAATATACTCTTTGTAAATCCATTTGACTATATGACCTAGAAATACAATATTTCTATGCACCTTTAACAAAATCAATAAATGTATGACTACCTAGAGAATAATTTATTAAGGCTATTGCATTTTTAACTGTACTTGAAAAATCTATACAGAAGTTGGGTCCATTACATTATGATAGAATACTTTATAAAAGTATAATAAATTAAATATTTCTATTTTAATTATGGTATTGATGCTTAAGCTTATGCCTATAGGCAATAGGAACATTTTGTTAAGATTGAGAATACTACTTTTAAGGTAACACATTGTATATTTTGCTTATTACCTATGTAGTTTATTTAGCATGTGTTTAAACCACTCAATTATATTTCTACTCTCAACAATTATAGTTTATAATTTCAATAGGAAATAAGATTTTAACTATAATAATATTAGTTTTACCAACTGAGATTTTAACCCACCTCAATGCTAAAATGTAAAACTAGATTGATTTTAGCAGATGGAAATATTTGATAGATTAAAAATTATTATCAAATTTTTAGGGGCGTCTGGGTGGCTCAGTCAGTTAAGCATCTGACTCTTGATTTCAGCTCAGGTCATCATCTCAGGGTTCTGGGATTGAGCTGCATCAGGCTCTGCATTCAGTGAAGTCAGCCTAAGGATTCTCTCTCTCCTCCACTGCCTTTGCTCCTTCCTTCACTCACCTGTGTGCCCTCTCTCTCTAATAAATAAATCTTTAAAAAAAAATTATTATAAAAAAATTATTATCAAATGTTCAGTGTTAAATCTCTCTTCAAGTAAAACTGATAGATTATATAGCTGTATTTATACACAAAAGTAGCTTGGTGATGGGAAATTATTTTTTTTAAATAATTGGCTATTGTACTACTATCCCATTATATGTATATCCATATCCACATGTATATATATGGATATATGAAGTTTGTATTACTCATCAAAACAAATTTATTCTTTTTTTTTAAAGATTTTATTTATTTATTTGACAGAGAGAGATCACAAGTAGGCAGAGAGGCAGACAGAGAGAGAGGGGGAAGCAGTCTCCCCTCTGAGCAGGGAGCCTGATGTGGGACTTGATCCCAGGACCCTGAGATCATGACCTGAGCCGAACGCAGAGGCTTTAACCCACTGAGCAACCCAGGCACCCCAATAAATTTATTCTTATAATGATTATATAATTTGGACAAATTCCTTTACCTATTGTATGTTTTTTCTTTTGTTTTAAGAATCCCTCTTGACCATGCACATTGTTATTTCACCTGTTGAATAAGAAAAGCTCAATAAAGACCACATTAATATCTCTTTCCGTATCTCTTTCACAAGGATCTGTAATGTAAGACCGAACTCAAGAGCCCCAAATCCATTTTTCATTTGGTCACTTGCATAGGTGGTGAATGAAAATGACAACTCATTTCTAAAACTACAAACCAACATTAGCCTGTCTGGGACCTTTGACACACAGATTTCCACCCCAGATATGACTACATAACCATCAGCTAGTTGCCAGTGACTCACTGGTAAAGTAGTAAGTCTATTAGGATTTTCCTCTGTACATTGATGTTGCCAGAGTCACAGCTACATAACCCTCTGCCTGATAATGTGTAGCCTTAGAGTACTCCTCAGCTTTTGAAGATAAATTATTCTCAGAGGCTTCCTAACTTTGAAAGGTCTTATGTACTGTTTATTCAAGTATTGTCACAGCAGGGAAGCCAGCACGCTAAGATTCTGTAACTCTCAAAAACCTACATTTGAAAATTCTCATGAATGTATTTTTTAATACAATATCCTCACAGAGTCGTCCTTAAATTTGGCCCAAGAACCAGACATAAAGTGCTATCTCTCTTCTCTAACATACATCAGTAAAAATCTATTGCCAATGTTTAGGGAGGCAATACAAAGTCAACTTTCATATATGGCTGCAAAGTGCTAGTCTTAGATTACAGTTCACTGACACAACATCATGACTACATTAGCTCAGACTACTCCCAAATTCTTGAAACTCACTTGGGCCTGTCTGAACTAGTTTCCTGCATAGTCTAACCTTTTTCTTTTCTTTGTAAAGAATTAGAATATTTTCAGGTGTTTGAACTTTAAGAAGAACAAACAACTGTATTTTTTGAAGAAAGAGTGATTTTGGGGATCTCATTTTAAATCAAAGCTAAAATTTGGTTGGTGCAGATATATGCTTATATAAGAATGACCAAATTTTGCATTACAGAAATGAAGATTCATATCATGTGAAAAGGAAAATATAGAGAGAATGTATCACAGAGAAAAAAGGTATTTTATTTATACTGCTACATGTTAAAAGCTCAAACTAATTCAGGTGTTTTCAATATGACCTAATTTCCTATTAACTCCAAGTCCCAATTTTTATTTGCAACTCATTATAAAAAATCTCTGTGTTCAACTAAAAGAAAGAGTATTATCCTTAGATTAGAGAATGACACATTTTATATTGGTGTAACTGGACTGTCAGCTGAGCCTCTGAAAGAGGGAATCCAAAACAAAATCTACTGGGATTTTTTCATGTCTTATTTCAATCTCAAGTATATGGTTTCATTAAATCACTTAAAATAGTTTCAGCCCTAAATACAACATCACACTTTTTTACTTGAGACATAAAAATCAGTACATCAAATTTTAATGTCATATTTTTTATTTTAAAAGCATTGGTCATGGTTTTAAAATAATTTGCATCAATATTGTAAATGACTGACTTAGGAATGGATTCCTGCTGCTGAAAGTTTGGAATTTGTTTTCTATTGACAATCTCACCTCTTTAACTTCAATTTCAATATATTTATTATTATTTGGGTGATGACATACAGCAACTATTTCTTATTTTACCTTGTGTTGATTATAGAGATCTTTCACTATTTTCATAAATACAACTTAAAATATGAATGATAGGATCCTCAAAATGGTCAACAGTAAAAAATAACAGCATTGTATGTTGTGCTAAAATAAGTTATAAGCATTATGTCATTTGCATCTCAAAAGGAACCTCTACACTACATACAGTTTGATAGCATACTGTTATATAAGACTTAACATGGCAAGAATGCAACTAGAAAAAGCTAATTTGCTTATGTATGGTCATGCTGCTACTAAGTAACAAAGTTGCCATCCATACTCACATCTGTTTTACTTTGCATGTCCTATGGTGCTGTGTCCTTGCATAGTTTCTTGGAATTACATAATCTGGCATACTTTGGAACTATCACTATAACATTTGTGGATTCTTTATATCCCACTCTTTTTTTTTTTTTTTTTTTTACTATGGTGGCCTAGGCAAGTGTGAACATCCCATTGAAACTACTAGTGGGAGATAAATACAAATTGTACATGCTTTAGAAATTTTAGAAAAATGTAAATAGCAGGTGTAACAAAACTGTGCATAGCTTTGAAAAATAACTATGTTACCAAAACCTTGATCTCAGTTTTACATCTGGTATTCCCATTTTATGAGACTTACGTGCTGCCTACTGCACTAAGAAGGCACTACCCAATCATTTTATAACTCTTTTTTTTTTTGAAGATTTTATTTATTTATTTGAGAGAGAGACAGAGATAGAGAGAAAGAGCACAAGCAGGGAGGTGAGGGAAAAGCAGGCTCCCCGTTGAGCAGGGAGCCTGAAGTGGGACTCGAATCCCAGGACCCTGGGATTACGACTCGAGACAAAGGCAAATGTTTAACCGACAGAGCCACCCAGGCACTCCTCATTTTGTAACTCTAAAATAATGTCTGTGCTTTTATAATTCTATAATGTCCTTTCCTTTCAAAGAATGGCATTATAAAATTAATTTAAATAAGTAATTGATTTAATTTCTTAGTATGAGAGAAATTTTAGAATAGTATAATCAGATATGTGACAGAAACTTCTACTGCTGCTAAATTCCCATATATTCCATTTCCCCCATTCTCCAGTCTTTATAGTTTTGGAGTCATCTGATTAAAGTTCTGTCTAATCACAAAAGCATTTAAGACCTAGTGTTTGATCCTCCAGCTTTCTTTTCCTCTGGCATTTAATCTCACCTTAAGAAGATGAATTCACTTGTTTTTAGGAATCATCAATCTTATCTCTCCCTGCAATTGGTATTATCATTAGTTTGCTACTTGTATAGGAAATGCAACTTTGAGGGCCTTTCTCAGGGCCAGTTAAGTCATTATAATTCTCATTCTAGGGAGCAATGTAGGAACTGAAAACAAATGCCAAATGGAAAGCATAGCAAAACAAAACAAAACACAGGGTGCATTACCACAGGGTGGGGTCAATGGGGTCCCCATCAGGGACCCTGTGAGATGGTCTTCTTTCAAAAATCCCTTTTCCATTGACTCCAAGGTTCCACTCTGACTAGTGGATTAGACTCGCATTCTCTGGCCAGGAATTAGCATTGGTTAATAACAATATCATAAATCCATTTATCTGATAGAGACCTAAGAATTTCTGGTCAGTTTCAGAATCTGTATGCTCCTCATTTCTCTCAAGTTTAAAGATCTTATTCATAAACAAGGAGAAATTACATCGACACAAGAAAGAACAAATCCTCCCCCCACATTAGGCAGTAATTTTTTTAAATTTATTAATCACAATCAGTTAAACTGGTCAGTTTTTAACGCATGAGATAACTGGGATGTGTCCTAAGTATAAAGGATTTTTTACTTGCCTACTTTTTGTCCAACTAATTGTTTCATCTAATTAGAATTTTTTTTTACAATTGATTGAAGTTATATTTAATTGCATTATATGAGATACATATGGTGCATTTTAACTTAGCTCTTCAGAAGTAAATAGCTTCATTTGTTTTTCTGGAAGACTTGACAAAGTTGACAAAGTGTCAGTTATTTGTAAACTGTACAGATTTCTTATGAAGATGAATTAAAATATTATATATCATCAATTAAATGAATCCACTGTAAAGGCCACCTTCTTGTGATATAAAGTTAATAAGAAGGAAAAGGATATATCTACGAAGAGAGATACCCAAGATGAGATTAGATTAATGCCGAACTGTGCTTACTACCCTTTTAAAACTAAAACCCAGGTTAAAACTTTCATGTAGCTCTACTTAGAAAATTATTTTACAGAATATAAAATTCATATATGAAATACTAATCAAGGATTAATTTCTAATTTTTATGGTATTAAATACCCCCCTTTTCTTAGAATGACAGAGAAGAGATATTATATTCTTTCACAGAGAAGCGGTCATGTCCCAGGAAAATTGAAAGTGTATTACTTAGAAAAAGATGTGATATGGCTTAGCTTACTCTATATAGTTACATTTTACCTTATTAAAGCAAATTTTTTTAAAGATTGTATTTTTTATTTATTTGACAGAGAGAGAGAGATCACAAGTAGGCAGAGAGGCAGGCAGAGAGAGAGGAGGAAGCAAGCTCCCTGCTGACCAGAGAGCCCAATGCAGGGCTCGATCCCAGGACCCTGAGATCATGACCTGAGCCTAAGGGAGAGGCTTTAACCCACTGAGCCACCCAGGCACCCCATTAAAGTAAATTATTAAGTAATATTTATATTCTAGCTTATATTCAACTAAACTGTTATTCCTAAATTATTTGTTATTGTTTTGCAGAACATTAATAACCAGATCTGCTTCTTAAATATTATGCTATTTTTTGGCTATGGAATTTTGTAAGATTTGTATAGTCATTTTTTGAATACAATAACAAGACTTTACCTTTAATGCCATTTCGCATTGTTTAAATATTTTATCATGAGTTCACAGTCAATTGCTTCTCTGCATATTGCTGCAAACAATCTTTCCTTGAATAATAATATTCATATAGTACCTAATACATATTGCTATTAATGTGAGTCTTTGCTCTATCACACTAAATAGTATTTCTGATTTTTTTTAAATGATCAATTTCAGACTAGGCTGTTCTCCAAAACCATCATGACTTGGCCCCATAATTCTTTTGAGTAATCAGAGTATTCCAGGAATGAACTCCCTGAATAAAAGTTCAATGCACCTTTGATGACATGCACTTATTCTTTTGGAAAAGATGTTAATACTGTCAAGTCACTTGGGCAGCATTTGCTCCATATAGCCACACAGTGGTTGCACGTCTTAATGCAAGAATTGTCATATAACATTTGGTTGGGATGAGGTCATAAATAAGTAAAGGGTGAGTCTTTTATAAATGTATTAGTTCCAGACATAAATGTCTGCTCTGTCTCTGCCTTCTTAGGTCACAAGTTATCCCTTGAAACTAAAATATTACCTCTTATTGACCTTATTCCCTGAAACTTAGTCAGGCCTTCTTAATTTCTCTAGACCAATAGGCCAAGGCTGCACACTTGAACCTTCAATTAATTTGCTTGAGAGTGCCTTCCACACTTCCACAATGCATGCAAACTTTGCATTGTACTGCTGAAATAAGTTTGCTTTTCGAGTAAATTTATCTGCCCTATTTTGAATATTATAAGAATCAGTGAAGGGCATGTGTTGTAATGAGCATTGGGTATTAAATAAGACTGTTGAATCACAGATCTGTATCCCTGAAACAAATAATACATTATATGTTAATTAATTGATTAAATTAAAAAAATCAATGAAGTTACAAACAGGAATTAACTGAAGCTGTGAGAAATTGAAATTTCTATACCTAAATAATTATTATTATTATTATTTTTATTTGACAGAGAGAGAGATCACAAGCAGGCAGAGAAGCAGGCAGAGAGAGAGGGGAAAGCAGGCTCCCTGCTGAGCAGAGAGCCTGATGCAGGGCTCGATCCAGGACCCTGAGATCATGACCTGAGCTGAAGGCAGAGGCTTTAACCCACTGAGCCACCCAGGCGTCCCTAAATAATTAATTTTTAAATATTGAGGAACATTTTCATATTGTGTTTATTTTACATGGAGTTGAATTTTATAAACCGAACAACAAAGTATGGAGTGGGTTAATAAGGGGATATTTTAAGATGTAGATATTAGACCACAACAGAAAAGCTATGAAATACAAAGAAAATATGGCCTAAATCAGGACAGGAAGATTTCCCTTAGGTTCTCTAGGCTATTACATTTAGGCAAATTCCTAATTAAAATAAATTTGGTTTAGAATAAAAACAGTGTTTTAATGATAATATTTCTCATGGATAGTTAACCTTTAAAATAGCTTGAAAACAAATTATCATGCATCCTACAATACAATTATAAAGATCTATTTTGTTTGTTTTACTTCATGTTACTGTTGATGAAGACACTCAGTGTAAATACATTTCCGTATTTTCCAAATCATCAGAGTTGCACCCAGTATTGTGCTGATAAATGTTTAATAACCCGACTTCTAGTGTAAAATTTATTGAATGTTACCATTTTCCATTTTATGGAAGTAAGTTCTCTCCCATGACCAATTTCATGCTTCCAAGGTGATGTTTCTGCAAAGTTGTGGCAAGATACCACAAATCGGCTCTCAGGAGATGAGAAGCATTGGCTCCAGCCCAACATTGGACTTAGTCCTAGATGAAAATGCATTACAGTGTTATTGTTGTGTTGGGTAAAGTGGTAATAAAGGAATTGTGTTTATTTTTTTTTTTCCTAGTTGTTTACATTTTTACCCCCTTCCCCCTGTCAACAATTATTTGGGGCATCTCTGTACACATGTCCATCACCAGTAATATAGCTTTATTGTATTTTTATGTAAAGAATCTGTCCTATTTATATATAACAAAACTTCTCCCTATTGGGAAATGATGCTACTATGCAACTGCCAAAAATCTGTATCGTGAAAAATTCCTTTCCAGTAGCATTAACAGATTTAAATGAATCAGTCCACAATTTTGTACCTATTCATTCTTGTTACCAGTGCATTTATGTTTCTAAACACTGATATGTTCTTTTTTATGATTAGTCATAGACATGTTAAGTAATCCCATTAAATTTTCTTCCATTTCTATAAACGTATGAGCAGTATTACTGTTCTTCACTGTTTACTTACTATTATTCTCATTGCCATGGACTATGGAAAGGGGTCCTTGGGTTATCCATCTCTGAGTTGTTATGAGACTTAAATGTGTTAATATAGTATTTAGAAAAAAGCCTAGATGTGATTAGTAATATATATATAGTAGATTATAGAATAGATATATAGTAATATTATCTATTATCTATTATATTATATAATATTCTATAATCTATTAATAATCTATAATCTAATATATCTTTACTATTATTATAATATTTAGATTCTAGATTTTTTGCTTAGAATGGAGCTAAAAAGGTGACGATAATGATAATAATGTAGACATACTGAAATTTCAATATTCTAACCGCTTTACAGATACTAACTTAATTTCTTCTCCTCAAACCCATTTGATATGGGCTTCATTATTTTCTTTTGTGTACAGGAGAGAAAGCTGAGATGCAAAGAGGTTACTAAGTAGGTTTCCTGAGATCATGGAAATGGCAAATGCCAAGTAAGAACTTGAAAACTTCAAGTCTACCTACTGAAACCTTTGCCTAACCACTCTACTGCATGTCTTCATAGAATAGTCAATAAGAGGTCAAATGATCCAGAGAGGTGGGATTAATGGGATAGATTTATTATATATAAACCCTATTGCTGACCAGTTTAAGCAGAGGGACTAAGGCATATTCCTTTCATTAAATAGTAAGAAATGCATTAGAGAAAGATGGGCCAATATCATTGAGGATCTTTGCTTGGGTGGAGAAGCTCTGAAAAATTTATATTACTTCATGTCGCTAAGTAGCCTAATGGAATTATGTTCCAGTTGCTCATAGTTATAACTTGATCTTACACTTTTTTCTGTAGGTTCATTCTTTTTCCTTTTTATATTTCTACCCAGTTATTTTCTGCTGATACAACTTTCAGTATAATAAAATTCTTGTCTGATGTGATCTTTCTTCTGTTAGATGCATCTTAATTTATTATATTTTTCAATTCTAGAATTTCCATGTGATTCTTTTTTGTTAATTTCTGATCACTGGTGATATTCTCCAATTTTCACTATTCTGAGCAATTTAATCGCTTTTGGGGTTTTTTGTTGTTGTTGTTTGTTTGTTTTTTTGTTTGTTTAAGTAGGCTCTGCACCCAGTGTGGAGCCCAGTTCAGGGGTTGACCTCCTGACCCTGAGATCAAGACCTGAGCTAAAATCAAGAGTCGAATGCTTAACCAATTGAGCCACCCAGGCGCCCCTTTAATCATTTATTTTTAAGTCTGATCTTTACAACACCAACATCTTGTGCAAGTTTGAATCTGGTAATAAAGTCTTTCATACCTTGGTCTTGTCTATGGCATGCCTAGGAAATCTTGAAATTCTTGAATGAATGCAAAATACTGTGTATGAAAAAACATGTATGTGTAAAATTTTGGTTAAGAATTCTCCCAATCCCATCTTTTACCAAGCAGCGTAGGAGTAGGTCACCTCATTCCAAAGACTCTTTTCTGCATTGTAGAAACTTTGTAAAGTTTGGTCTATCTTTGGTTCATTTGTACTTCTTAAATATTGCCCTGTAGGGTCCCAAATGAGTTTTGTTTTTTTTGCGTTTCTTTTCTTACTTATTTACTTGTTGGTTTATATTTAGGACCACCCTCCTTTCAGAGTTCTGAACTTCAATTTTTGTTTCCTTAACAACATATGACTGCTGAAAATTCTGCTTTACCTTTTTTTCCTTTCACTTTTTACCTGGCTTTCTATTTCATGTCCTTCAAAGCTTTAGAGTCAGCAAATGTCTGTGTGGGAAATCCAATCACTGGCTCACTTCTCTGATTTTTTCTTCTATCCAACATCTTGAGTCTTTATGTCCTAGCACTCTAGAAAGCATGGAGTGTCACGTTTAATTTCCGTTGACTGTGGTTACTCCTGCGGTCTGTTCTGCGTATTAGCAGCTGTCTCTTCCACAGCTCCTAAGACAAGAGTTGACAAATTCTCCAAGAGAAAAAGCAGCATGCAGAATACTGGACTCAGTTCAATGACTTATTCTACTCTCTTGGATCTTTTTTTAAAATACTGTGTGGAGCGCCTGGGTGGCCCAGTGGGTTAAAGCCTCTGCCTTTAGCTCAGGTCATGATCTCAGGTTCCTGGGATCAAGCCCCGAATTGGGCTCTCTGCTCAGCAGGCAGCCTGCTTCCCCCTCTCTCTCTGCCTCCCTTTCTGCCTACTTGAGATCTCTCTCCTCTCTGTCAAATAAATAAATAAAATCTTAAAAAATAAAAATACTGTGTGAACACATTTCTAGGATGCACTAAAAGATTTCCTGAAATGTTCCACTAAAATGAAGGAATCATGAAACTTAAGACTTTTTGACTTAACAATAAACCCAGCTGTAATTAAAATAAAGATTTTAATAAATATCCCAATACTCCCTAAATATTAATAGGTTCTATAAGATGCTATGGGGAAAAGGTTAGTGATCCAAATTCAGACTTTTCCAGGAGAGATCAATGAAGGTTTTCTATTAGAGGGCATATTTAATCTAGATAAAAATCATTAACATACAGAGCTAAAGAAGTTTGAAGAGTTCCTGTTTTAGCCTGAAGAGTTATAAAGCAGTATGCTCAGTTGCTCAGTGCAGCTGGAGAAGAGATTATGACTGGGAAATGGGTGGGAATGATAAACAATAAAGATGGGCAATCAGTCAGAAGGCAGATCATAGAGTTTTGTATATCATGAAAAAGATACGGTCTGTTTTATGTTGTTCTTAATATAATAGTAATAGTAATAATAATAAGAATGGTATTATTAGTCTAAAGGTAATTACAAGTTTTAAACACAGGTAAAACAAGTGAATTCATTTTTTTAAGGTGAGATTAAATGCCAGAGGACGTGGATATCACTGTTGATTCTTCTCTGCTTAGCCATTTCAAATTAAGCTGTTTAATATCTTTGAGATTTTGTTCTTAATCTGTGATAATGTCATTCTTCCTTCCCTCTATGTCTCATTAATATATTCAGTAATGATTTATTATGGAATAAAATGAAGTAAAATATTTCTAAGTAACTACATGAACTCAAGGCATTAGAGAAATATATTAGACTGACAGCATGATATTTGATTCATTTTTTTATTAGGGGCTGGACTCTCAATAAAAGACAGTGAGTTTATGGTCAGTGTTACTGCATTAGATTAATTGCAGAGGAACTCAATTCAAAATCACATATACTGGAGAATAATGTGCGTACAGCAGTCAGAAATCATAGGATATTTACATATTTAGGAAAGACAAAGTCCAAATTCATTTAAAATGCCCTGTCAGTGCTCAGATGCAATAATCCCTCATGCACATTGTAGGGAAGGTCACTGAAAAGAGTAGCTCCAATTGCCTTATTAAAATGGCAATGAAACCAGTCAATATTGCCAGACAAATGAGAATTTGAAGAAGTGTTTAAACTTTCACTGGAGCATGTCCAGATGTTATGTGACTGCATCAAATAGCTTGTGTTCTGATTTCATTTCATTGACCCTTGGGAATATTTTCACTTTACCACAGCTCTTACATTTCAAATGGCACAGTGTTAAATTAGTACTTGACTCCAGTTAGTTTTGTGTTCTCTCTCCATCTCTCTCTCAGATCTCTCTCCAATCTATTATTTCTAATTCCTGCTCATATCATTATCATTTTGTCCTTAATTTTTTTAATTAAATTCATTATTTTTTGTCAAATATGTACATTTTCAGGGAAGACACATCACGTGTGAAATATTATGTATTTCTTCATATATATATATGGAAGAGGCTTTTTTCTTTACTACTTGCTCTTTGAAAATTAAGTCCTTGTGGATTTTTTTTCTCTAATGAAGCTTACTTGTTAATTTCTATATTTAAGACAAGTAAGATCACTGAGGCCTGTGCAGGTCCCAACCTGTCCGTGGTTTGTGGTTGCTATATGCCTTATAAAGCAGAAGGTTTTTCTACTGGGAAGACAAAGTAGTTTTTTCCTCTGAAAAACCCTCCAACGTAGTTGGCTTTGGCATCTTCACGATTAGGAGAGCAGGAATTGAGTCTTCATGAGTTTGGGTTTTCTGTAGAGATAGAGAGAGAAGACAGTGATTATAAACAGAAAGTCCAGAGTGGGGAGTGCAGTTATCTCAAGAACTCATCACTGTTAACCAAACCTGGGTTTCCTCACAGTCATAAAAGTGGATTCCTTAACAATAAAGTAATAATAATATCGTTTTAAAAAATGAAAAAATAAAACAAGGTAATCTAGGCAACGTGAATTGCTATGAAATCTCAGTGGGTTAAGAATGGGTAGATTAATTGAACATATATCTGATTTCACAATATTAAAGATTAGGCTAAGCGTTAAGTAAATTGAAAAAATTGATAATCATATAATATAAATACTTTAAAAATACTATATGTATTTTATGAAACAGTACTATAAAATATAAACATGTATAAAATTAATTTTTTTAACAATTGTACCTTATAAAAATTATAAAAACAAATAACTATCAATAAATATTGGGTCTATAATAAACAAGGAAAGGCAATAAATTATTAAGAAAATGGGAAAAGGTTATTCCAAAACCAGTGGCCAAAAAATGAAAAAAAAAGGCTAATGATCTTCTGAGAAAAAGTTTAACTTAACAATGTGATATTACTTTTTATTCCCAGTCTCCCAGATTCAGAGCCCCTTGAAAATGGCAACTCTCCAGTTGGATTGTTTGCAGTAAAACAGTCATTTTAAAGAAGCTAGTGGAATTTTAGATTTGCATAATCTACCTGGAATGATATTTGACAAAGTTTATTTTCACCTCAAAGGCATGAAATAATTTATGGTACATCTGTTGGCTGCAATATAATTTAACCATAAATATTATCCTCTGATAAATACTTGATTGACATTGGAAATTTATCACCATATGAAGTTTATTAAAAAGTAGATAAGACATATTAACAATAGCATGATCATAAATGTATAAGAAGCCTGTGTTTGTCTCTGTCTAGTCAACCATCCATCCATATCTATTTATTCTCCAACCGACTGTCACCAAGAAAAAATTAACACAAGGCACTCTTTCTTTTCAAATGATTGTGTTGCATTTGTTTTGCTGCATTCCTTTTTTCTAGAGGGACAATGCATTTTTATAATGATTTTTAAAATTTAGTTGTATTGTGGTAAGAACTGTTAAAATAAGATCTACCCTTTTAACAAAATGTTCTGTGTACCATACAGTATTGTTAACTATAGATAACAGTGTTTTACAGCAGATCTCTAGAACTTATTCATCTTGCCTGTTTGAAACTTATGTCTATTGATTAACAATTTCCCATTTCCCCCAGCTCTCCAAGCCCCAAACCACCATTCTCTCTCTGATTCTCTGAGTTTGGCTATTTTAGATAATGCAGATTAAGTAGGATTATGCAGTATTTTTCCTTTTTTGACTAATTTTGCTTAGAATAATATTCCAGGGTTTATCCAGGCTGTCACATATTGCAGGATTTTCTTCTTGTATAAAGTTGAATAATATTCCTGTGTGTGTGTGTATGTGTGTGTGTGTAACGTATCTTTATCCATTCACCCTTAATGAACATTTAGGTTGTTTGCACACACACTGGCTATTGTGAATAATGCTTCAATGGTGTTAGAGTGCTGATATTTTTTCCAGGTCCCAATTTCAATTTCTTTTTTAATAAAAATCCAGAAGTTGCATTGCTGGATCATGTGATAGTTCTATTTTTAATATTTTGCAGGTATTTTTTTAATTCAAAAAGAGATAACTATACCCTAATATTTTAAAATGTTAGGCAGTAAAAATAAATATAAGAATTCTCCTCCAAATCTAAAATTTCTAAAAGTGAAGTTTCTGAAAAAAGAGGTATTTTTCTTATTATTTAAATACTTCACAGACACATATGTTCCTCTTAAGTTTTCTTTTTCCATGTTTAGATTTGTTAATATTTCTCTTTCAATGTTTTCCTTCTTTCTTTCCTTCCTTCCTCTTTTCTTTTCTTTTCTTTCCTTTCTATTTTTATTTTTATTGTTTCCACATACTTTGAACCTTTGGTAATAGTTCTCCTACTCTAAAAAGGAAGTAAATATTCTCTGAATAATATTTTAGATGTTGAAAGCACTGAAGCTTAGAGGTTAGTTTTGCAAGAGGAGAGATACTTGGAAATTATTTACTACATTCATAGGGAATTTTTTTAAATCCTGTGGAATCGTAGATATTATTTTAAAGATATAACACCTGTAAAGTAACTGAAAGTATGCACAGGGAGCCTGCTAAAATGAAAAGGCAAGGATGAGAAGAAAATGAAATGATTGTTAAAATTAAAATTTAATGAAAGACTAAAGAAATACTAACTAAATACTAATTTTGCAGTAACGAGCAGAATGCAAATGAGTAAACTGTATCAGTGATATGTAAGTCTAGCCCTATAAGGGAAAAATATCCTATAATGCAAGACAAAATTTATAGACTTAAAAACAGAGTATGAATATAACAAACATGGGTCATAGAAGACACAACTCATGGGTCATAAATTATATGAGAAATGTAATTGGGTAAACATATTAAAGGCAATTTTCAAGTAATCTCTTAAAGATTATTTCTCAGCTGAAAAAAAAAGGTAGATGCAAATGTTAACAGTTTTTTTCATTCTGTGAGAAAAGGCAGTGTGAAAATTTTATCTGGAAAATCTGTGGTGAACATTTGAAATGATCGGAACAAAGAGAACAAGAAGGTATGTGTAATAGAAGCAGGTTCTTAAAAAGGAATAAGCAGTTGACACAGGCCCTGAGATTTCTGTTGAGATCTCTCTTTTTTTTTTTTTTTTAGATTTTATTTATTTATTTGACAGAGATCACAAGCAGGCAGAGAGAGAGAGAGAGAGGGGAAAGCAGGCTCCCTGCTGAGCAGAGAGCCGGATGTGGGGCTCGATCTCAGGACCCTGAGATCATGACCTGAGCTGAAGGCAGAGGCTTAACCCACTGAGCCACCCAGGCGCCCCTCTGTTGAGATTTCTTAAAAGGTCAATTAAATAGACCATCTCCTGGGGTATATTTATGCAAATTTGACTCAAAATCTGACTAATAACTACGAATAAAACTGAAAAAAGTATCAAAGAATCCATGTGAGAATACAAGACCTACATTTTCATATTTCACTCTTTCTAACTTGAAAGCTATGGCTACCTCTTACATAAGTTGATACAGAGCACAGAAAAACAATGAAATGTCCCATTTTGTTTTATGAAAAGGCAAAATTGTCAAAGATTATCAAGTTATAATAATTTGCCATAAAACAAATATAGACTCTTTCATTAAATATTAGAATACAAAAGAATTAAACACCACACACAAATGGAGTTCATGCAAGGAGTATAAATAAGATATGACTGTTAATGTATTAGCATGTTATAATGTTATTGATAAATTCCTTAAATATATTTAATAGAAATGAAAACCTATTCTCAGAAGATAGGACTAGAATATATTCTTCACATGTAAAAGATAATTCAATTAAGTAAACAGCTTACATTACAATAACAGAATAGTTCCTCCCAGTGAGGTTCTTTGGAATGCTACCTATGCAAAAAATTAATGAATTATCACAAATGAAGTACTATCTACATACTAATGTTAGAGGGTGAAACTCAGCATGGGTGAAATGAGAGTGCCACTTGGATGGGTCAAGTTTATTTATTTCTCTAAAACAACAAATATTCCTGACCTCCCTCCAAAAGTAGCATAGCTCTATGTACCAAGACTGTAAACAAACATGCCTTCTAAAAACCTACAGTTTTCAGAAGTAGAAATTAATCATAGGAAATGTTTCATCACCTCATGTTTGAGCTCAAAAAACAATAACTTGGTAACATAAACAATATTAAAAAATATATCACTATAAAATGTTACTTTGAAGATAAACAATTTAAGAAACTTAAAGATAATGTTAAATAAACATGTGGATACAAAATGCAGATTTTCAGTTTTACAAAATTATTTTTCTACTTTCAAACTGCCTCTAACCCACTCTCCCACTACCAACCATGACCCATTCATTTTTCTAATCCATAGAGAAAAAAATCCTGAAATAAACTGAACCCAAGATACTACAAAGAGTGAATTGGGATAAGGATGATAAAGTTAATTTACATTCTTTTTATTTGCAATATGCAAGCACTGTTGGCTATTACAATGTGAAAGAAATATAATAAAAGTCAAACATCTTTTAAGAAATGGGATATAATTGGCCTCTTTCAAACTGAGTTCTTATTCTAATCTGTATTGAGTACTTCTCCCGTTTTAAAGATAGTTTGTATGATTTAAGCATAATCAACACTGACACATTGTTACCAAGTGTCACAGCTACAAACTCAAAGTTAGAAACAATCCATCACTATATATATATATATATATATATATATATCACTATATATATATATAATATATATAATATATATTATATAGATGTCAATATATATATATTATATAGATGTCAAACAAGATATAAATGAGATAAAAATAATTGCTATCATTCTAAGGATTTGGATTTTGGTCTACAGACTAAAAATCATGGGTATGTAAGAGTATTTTGAAAAATATATGTTATGCATATTCTTAAATGTGTTTGTTTACAGAAATGTTTGTTTTTTCAGATCTGAGCTCCGACTTGTAAAGGCTATCATTATAAATCAGATATATTCCCTGAACTCAAGGAAATTATATTCTAGTAAGAAATCACACAATATATCTATGTAAAAGTATATTAAATACACATACACACACACACACAATTTCACATACACACACAAATGTATTTGTTATTAACCACTTTGGTTAATGGTCCTTGTATGTTGAAATCATGGTTGTATCTTATGATTACACAATAAAATTTTGTTCCATTATCAGGGCTGCTGTGAGCTTGTGTTACCTGTGATACAAATGTTTCACCTGTGCTACTGGGGTAGCCAGGGACTCTTGGCCTAGAGAGGCAGAGGCACCTATATTTAAAGAAAAAAGCACAGCTTCACTCCAGGCCGGGGCACAGGCTGCATTTCAGGTTTTAACAGCCCACCCCACTATGTGTGGTCGAACAGTACACAAACCACAGTAGCACGTGCTTGCCACCCTGCTTCCTAACTGTGCTCATGATGGGTTATTACTCAATCCTTCCGGGACCTACCATACTCCTGATTCTAGTACTTAATGAGATTATTAACTCATTGTCAATAAAAATATAATTTTATTTTTAAAAATTTGTTTGCTATTATAGAAACAAGTACAGATCCAATATATAATTTAGATAAAATAACTATAGTATTTGACTTAGAAGCAACCAAAACCCTTGTTATTTTGTTCATATGAATTTTAAAATGGAAGCAATGATTTAAAAGAGAAAAAATAAATAAATAAAAGAGAAAAAAGCAAACTCTCTTTCACAATTCTGTTTCCAGGATTATTTTAAATCAGAATTTGGGGGGCACTGGCTCAGTAGGTTAAGCATCTGCCTTTGGCTCAGGTCATGGTTTCAGGGTCCTGGATTGAGCCCCACATTGGGCTCCCTGCTCAGCAGGGAGTCTGCTTCTCTCCCTCCCTCTACTACACCCCTGCCTGTGCTTTCTCTCACAGGTTCTCTCTCTCTCTCCCTGTGGCAAATAAATAAATAAAATCTTTTTAGAAAATCAGAATTGTTTGGGGCACCTGGGTGGCTAAGTCGGTTAAGCAGCTGCCTTCAGCTCAGGTCACGATCCCAGGGTCCTGGGATCGAGCCCTGCATCGGGCTCCCTGCTCAGCGGAGAGCCTGCTTCTACCTCTCCCTCTTCCTGCCGCTCTGCCTACTTGTGCTCTCTATTTCTCTGTCAGATAAATAAATAAAACCTTTAAAAAAAAAATCAGAATTGTGAAGGGCATTGGTCACAATGAATGCTTATGTTCATTAAGATTTGCATTAATATTTGTTTTAATTATACCTGAAATTTCCTGTCATATTCTGAGCTTTCTCGGAGGAGAAAATTAGCAAGTAGTCTTGTGGAACAGAAATGTGCTCAGAACTATTGTAGTTTCCTAAGTAATCATTAGAGAAAATCCTGACAATATTTGGAGGGAATGGTAAACACCACTACCCAGTAGTACTACTGTCAGTATTGCTAATCAATATACTAGAAGTTCTCTTGGTCTTATACAAAATATTCCTTATTAAAAATTAGAAAATTTGGGATACAGAAAGGAAAGCATCATTCTAATCAAAAATTCATTAATTTATTTTCTCATGTTCGATATTGTGCTATATTCTATAAAGTTTTTGTGGGTTTAATGCTATTTAGATGTAGTATATGAGTTTAATTCTAATGTGTTATATATTATTAAATCTTATAAGAAATTTTAATTTAAAAATTATTCATGGATCACAGAAGCTAAAGAACTTAATCTTCTTTTAAGACTCCCTTACATTTAGTTGCTGATTTGCCTTTATATTATTTTTACAAATAAGTACTTTTTGGAATTACACATTACAGATTTCCTTTGAAAATTATTCGCTAATTATCAGACTTTGATTTATTGCAAAGAAGATGCCTATAAGTTAGCATTCCCCAATTGATGAGCCATAGGGGTTATCTTAAATATTGCTGAAGGTAGTGATATAATTTTCAGACTCCCTTAAGATAAGTAGATGTGTTTAGGAAAAAGAATAATTTCTCTCTCCACTTAAGTGATTGAGGACGGGATTACTAGAATTGGTCTAGTGTGTTGGATTTTGTAGAATATTTAAGTGCTGAAATAGTTTCACTGCTATGTCACCTTTTCTTCCTGGAAAGGAAAATCATTGCATTTTAAAGCTCAAGTGACTTTCATACTATGAAAAGGATTACTTGACTTTAAAATTAAGGGCTTAATCAAGAGGTAAATTTTGTTCTTGAGCAAGGAAACCAAATTCAATATTACACAGCAGGCATCTGTGAAACAAAATTTACTTTTATGTAATTTTACAAATGTACCGTGCAGACAAAAATAAAATTAGCTTGCCAGAACTTGCATTGTACCTTCTGCCACTAACTCGGTCCTGCTCTCTTGACCCTTTTGTACAGTTCATCTTCCATCAAGAATCCTCTGCACCAACCCCCACCCCTGCTGCTTTCCCTTCGCTACCACCCACTCTTCAGAAGTGCAAGTGTATGATGTGCCAGCCTGTTATCTAAGCAAGCAGGAAGCCCTAGTTCTCTTGGCAGGAGGTACTTGAGTGAGGTGGTGTGTGTGTCTTTTTCTTTGGTAGTTAGCTGTTGTTCAACCAAGATTTTTGGTGGGTGTGTTTTTCATTTCAAACTAAAATCATCATCTTACAAGTATATCCAATTCCCTCTGATATTAAAAAGTGTGAGAAAAAAATGGATCAAAATGAAATAGTAAACAGAATCAAGAATGGGAAATGGGAATTTAATCATGAAGTATTTGTCGTCTTTTAATTTCTTGGCTATGCTGCTAACTGGGCCTTTACGGTCCCTGCAGTCACAAAGATTGCACATGTCTTTGATATTACACGAAATAAATACTGCTAGGTAATCAGCACATGATCTTGAAACACTATTGCTGTTAGATTATACGTTGTTAGCACTTTGACACAAGAGGTACTTGATATTTTAGTCAATGATCGCTTCACTGAGCACTATTCTTTTCACCCTCTCATCATGTTGTAAACTGTTTTCTAGCTCAGGCAGGCAATAATTGATCTCAGTAATGTGGCTATGTACTTAACCATTGAGCAGCAACCAGATGTGAGGGTATATTTCCAGTAAAACACTTGAATACTGCCCATGGAGAAGTGAGTCTAATGTCAGTTCCACCCTTGATGTAACAAGTGCTCTTTGGTGAGCTGTACTCTTTTAATGAGATTATTTGTAAGCATAATGGGGAGTATGGAAATGTGCCAATTGAAGAGTCAATGGGAGAGGAATAATAGGGATAATGAGTGACGGGAGAGGAGAAACAGGTAGACCAAGGAAATCAGACACGTTGAGAACTCTGTAAAATCAAGTGAGTGAATTATAGCTGCAAGAGGATGTCTAATGGTAATTTTTGATGTGCTTTATACTCAGGAGTGTGAAAGTCACTTTATGCATTCTATTTTTGATAATGAAGAGTAATTTATAGGTTTTCCACCTTTCCTCTTTCAAGTGCTAAGCCTCCAGATCCTTTCCGTACCATCATGCTGTAGAGTGAAGTGGCAAGGGAAGGAGCTCTCAATAAGCCTGCTAAAATTCTGAAGTTATTGTCATCAAATAAAATGCTAAATTTCTAAAATGACTCTATTTTTTCTTAATTAACACGTTTCTTTTTAGCAGAGATACTGAACTTCATATATGACTATAGTTTATGTTTATGCATTTCCTTTATGAAAATATAAGGCAGAGTCTAACTTGAAGAGAACCAGAGAATGGATATCTTGAATAATGATTTTACAGTATCTATATTTATCTTCTTATCTCTTGGATGCTTATGCATATAAATTATTGAGAAACATTTATTGGCTCATATCCTCAGCACTTTTATCTCTTCCAGATGGTTTTCCTTTAATTGTTGTTTGTCAAAGTATGATCCCCTTACCTTTCTAGAAATCCAAATGATGGTATGTGTTAAGCTTTGCTAATTAATATAGTTTTAAATTTTGAACAGTGGATGGAGGAAGAGATTAAATTAATAACAGATATCAGGAATAAAACATATTGGTTGATGTCTGTCAAGAAAAAATGGAAAACATGTCTAGGATAGAGAAGCAATGCCAATATGAAGGGAGATTTTGTTGGTTTTGTCTGTTTTAAACTTCTCAGAATATTTGGTAGTTTCTATAACATTGAATGTTAAAAGTTAAAATCCTGCTTCTGATATAACATTAGAATTCTAGATGAATGGCTTAATCTTCCTGAACCTGTTCCTTTTTTTAAAAAATGGAAATCATACTTATTTCATGAATCTGTGGCTCACACCTAAAATGAAGTACTGTCTTCTTTGACTTGTATCTCAAGTGTCTTTCCATACACTTGCTTCTGCCTTTTCTCTGACCTATCATGCAATGACCCACAGGAAATTCTCCACAGTAACTAGTTGACAATTGTCATCATCGTTACCTGTGCCCTGTGCTCTCACTGAGTTTGAGGCTCAGTTTATAACAACACCTTGCCATCAACATGGAAAATAGGACGTTATGAAAAGATCAGCCAAAATAGACAGACACACACACACACAGACACACACACACACACACACACTTTTCTACATGCCTTTATCAAGTAAAATGCATTTGACTTGAGAGAAAGAATACCTAACATCTTATTAAAGGCTTAAGAGTGTAATGACAAAAGTAGGGCAATAGAGAGTCAGTGGAGTGAATCTTACTGTAGGCTTCACAAGAATAATCATGAAGTTAAGTGAGTTTCCATATGTAAATGACTCTTGTGTTTTACTTCCTAGGGCAGCGTACTTTTGTTGTTGCTGTTATTTAATCAAGTATAAAAGCAGAATTCCTCAATGTAGTTATAGTTTTCATAGGAAAGCCAATTACATAAAATAAGACTTCAGTTTATTATGCTAATAGTTCCAAATTGAAACTATAGACATCTAGAGAAACTGAATAAATAATTAGGGAATTTTCAGAAATATACCCCTTTAAAATATCCTTATAGGGGTACCTGGTGGCTCAGTCAGTTAAGTGTCTGCCTTTGGCTCAGGTCATGATCCCAGGGTCTTGGGTTCGAGCCCCACATCAGGCTCCCTGCTCAGCAGGGAGTCTGCTTCTCCTTCTCCCTCTGCCCTACCCTCTCCCCCCACCCCCACTCCGTGCTCTTGTTCTGTCTCTCGCTTGCTCTTTCTCTCTCGCAAATAAATAAATAAAAATAAATAAAATATCCCTATGTTCATGTTTGAAATCCTTTTCTCTAATTAGTTGCTTTTGAATAATCCCATTAAATGTATGCTGTAGTTTCATTAGAAATCTTAATAATCTAAAAAAAAGAAATCTTAATAATCTATGTATATCACCTTAAATAAAATTAATCTGTCCTATTTCATGCTGAGTTGAGATCAAAGTTGAACTATTTTTTTCTCATCTTTGTTTTTCAATATGCAACCCTCTAAAGGAATGCGTGCCACCTATATGCATTCATTTTCTTCAAGATAAACTCAAATAGCCCATCAGTATTTTAACAATTTAGGTTTTTTAACTAATAAAATTTGGCAGAACACATGACATCCTTATGCATAAAATATTTCCTATATTTTATTTTTTTTAAGATTTTATGTATTTATTTGAGAAAGAGATCGAGTACAAGCAGGGGGAGCAGCAGAGGGAGAAGGAGAAGCATGCTCCCCTCTGAGCAAGGAGCCCGATGTGGGGCTCGATCCCAGGACCCTGGGATCATGACCTGAGCCAAAGGCAGATGCTTAATGGGCTGAACCACCCAGACCCCCCAATATTTCCCATATTTTAAAGGTTAATTCTAGTCAATTTTAAACCCTAAAAAATATTTTATAAATAAAAATATAAACTTTTACCTTTTGAAATAGTGCAAAATAATATTGAGCATGGAATGCAATGATAGTATCATTTTCTATCTATCCACGTAACATTTAATCTTTAAAAGTACTTGAATCTGCACATAATAGCTTTAATTGAAAGGGATAAAGCATCTTTCTTATTAACTGTGGCAGACTAATTCATCATATGCATTTATAACAAGTACTTCAGATCATTTCATTCTTTCACCTGTCCAAAATCAACATTTCCTGTAAGTTCATTAGGCTTCCTTCCATATTATTTTTTTGAACACGCACTGTGAGCTTAAATCTCAAAGAAACAAAAGAATGTATTGTCACGAAAGGAAAAGAGATTGCTCGCTTAAGCTAAAATTATGAACAATACAGAGATTAGCATGGCCCTTACACAAGGATGTCACCAAATTCATGAAGTGTTCCATACTTTAAAAAAAAAAAAAAAAATGGATATTTGAACTACATCAGCAAAATTTTAAAAACCCTTTTGATAAAATAACACCTCAAATTTTGTAACTTTGTCACTCTAACTTAAATTTACATAAAAATATAAGGTCTTAATACTGAAAATGCTTTTTCATATAAAAAATGCCCTTTAAAACTTTTTAAATGACGTTAGAACCCTTAGATATTTTCCAAAGAATATGAAGATCAAAGCACCTGTGTCTTTTCTTCCACTGGCATATTGACTCAAATTACTATAAACTTTCCTATTTAAGTAAATCATTTTACAAAATTCCACATAAAGTCCATTATCTGAATTATGGAAAAAAATCAAATTTTATTGAGGAGCAAGAATTGGCATATTTTCAATGACTGAATATGGTAACAAATGAGACCATCAGACTCTTTATCATGAAATGTCATTATCCACCTTCATATTCCTATTTATTCCCCTTACCATTGCCTCTTGGTAAATGTGGGTGGACTGTCCCTACATATGGAAAATCCTGGTTTGGTTTGGCAATGGCTGCTTTATAACATCATAGAAACATTTCATCAAATAAAATGATATAAGTATTTTTAAGTGTAGTTAAAATGTCATGTCTAAAATGCTGCTGTTTTTGTTCTTTTCATTCATTTATTCAGAAATGTTATTTTCCTGAGCACTCTGATAAGTGCTTGGCATATAATCAGAAGAACGAAACAAAATACCCACGTATATGGAACATCTGGTCACCCAGTGTCCCCATATATGCTCACTCTGTCAAAATGGAAGTAGGAAAATCAGTAAAATAAGTATCTTTTCCTGACTTACTTATAATAATAATATAATTTTTACAAGAATAAAATTACTTTATATAAATGAAATATTTAAATTCCATTCTCAGTACATGTTAAGGGTTAAAAACAAGTGTTTTATATCATTAAAATTAACTATTCCTCAAAGATTTGTTCTTGGAGATAATACAGTAATTTGAAAATTTATTTTTGATAACCTGTTAATTTATTTCTGCTTTTGATTTTCACAAAACAAAATTGTTAACCTAACCTAATCTAATATTCACCATTAACATTACTCTTACTGTGGGAATTTTTTTAAAAAAAGATTCTTTTTCGACACAAAGAAAAGAGCTAGATGTTTCAGATCCTCACAAAGTAAATTAGATAATAAAAATGTGTGTCTATTCCGAAGTGTTTAATGTTGAGGCATTTATCCTTTGAACCTGAACCAAAATTCAGGGCAAAATGTGCCAAATGTTTATTTTCTTAAACAACTTGCTAAATATTTTTTCAGTTGGTATTTTCGAGCTATTCAAAACTGAACAAATACGTCATGAATATTATTAAAAAGAAACACACTTCAGCCATCACAGCAAAATCTTCACACATGCACACATACACACAGACACAGGGATTTGAAACATGGATATTCTTCTATGTCTGAATAAGTTTTCAGACATGCAATATCAACACTAAGAAATAATAAAACCTGTTCTTCATTCCTTATACAATATGTACCTAAAAAATTGACATGGAAAACAATATTTAGCCAAGTTATTCTTTCAACAGCCTTATCCTGCCTAGATAATTCAGGCTCTAAAGACCTCTCTTCAATAACAGATGGCCAGTGATAGCTTGAGCAAAACAGTTAAATTCCCCAAGGAGTGCTCTTGGCTTAGCCAGTGTATAAACTGTCTTAGTTTCTTTGGAATAAAAATTTACCCAATGCAAATTTACAAGTTTATAGATAAAGTGGGTTTCCTGGGAGTACTGTATTTTTCTGATTGGATCCAGATCCAGAAATCGGATATAGCTATAGGGATGTTGCATATATAGTCCTAGTTCTCTGTACTTCAATTACCACTCAGAAGTTTTCTGACTTTATTCATTTGGTGAGTAATCAGTTAAAAAACTGGTCAAATTTTACAACTTTATGGTAACTTCTTTCTGGATTTCTGTATGAAAGAAAAGAGAATTATTATAATCAATTTTATAAAGTTGTGATTTTTCCCCAAGAAATATTATTTAAAAGTAAATGTTATTCAGGGCCCCTGGGTGGCTCAGTCAGTTACGTGTCTGACTCTTGTTTTTGTCTCAGGTAATGATCACAGGGTCCTGAGATGCAGCCCTATATCAGGCTTTGTGCTGAACATGGAGCTTACTTGGGATTCTCTCTCTCCCTTTCCTTCTGTCCCTCTCTGCCGTCTCTTAAAAAAAAAAAAAAAAAAAAAGTAAGTGTAATTCACCCTCAAGCCCTCAGGAATCAATTACAAGTATGAGGGAGTTCAAATGAGAGCCAAGAATAAATGCACAAGCTAAAGTATTTGGGTAAGGAAGATTACCTGGGTCATATAGAAAGGCCAAGAGTTAAGTTATGGTATATTTAAGGTTTAAGAACAACTACTGGAATATTCAGAAACCATCTTTTCTCTTTAAATGTCACATGTAATTTAGACATAATTCATGATAAATTTTAGCATTGTCCTTAATATTGGAAATATTAATATTTTTTCTGTTAAATGACTTTTGTTTTAAAATTTAAACTGTGAGTACCACAAAGTATGATAGTATAACTCATTCCATTCTATGTAACAGTTTCAGATAGTTAAATGGAAAGTCAAGAAAGTCAATTTATGAAATGAAATACCTGAGAGAATGCAAAGATATATATGTGCCATATAGGTTTTAGTCTTTTATGATATATTTAGTAAAGTGAGTTATCAATATTTTTTATTTATTTGTATTCCAATCAAATGCTATAGACAAAAATATAAGTTTCTACCCAAATTCTACTTAAATTTTTAAGTACCTGATAATTTAAAATATTTTTTATGTTGGAAAAGGAATTAACACAACTTTCCAGAGAAATATTTCTTGCTTAATTCCCCTGAATGGATATGTATAAGAGCACTGAATGGTGTGACTGTATTAGAATCACATAAGGCAACTCAAGATGTCATTTATAGATATCTCTCTGCCCACAGCAGACTGTTATTCTTCCCTAGGCAATCAGAGTTCATCAAACTTATATGGATCAAGGAGCTAAAAAGGTCCTTTGCTTAGGACAGATTTTAGTTTCTCTTATTTTCTGTGTATCGTGTGATACCAAAGAATATTGTCCTTGAGAACATGTAAAGATTCTCATGATCTCACTACACAACCTATGGTGCCAAAATTTTTCCTCAGTGCTATTTCAGTCTTATTTTATTTCTTGAAAATGCAGTTACCTTCTGTTTGAATCAGTACTTCAACAATGAGCAAATGCTATGTTTCTAAATTTAGCCATGAGTCGAAGAAAATAAAAAGAAAATGAGGATTAAAAACTTGACAATAATAATACACAGATACTAAATAAATAATAATTTAATAATAACGTATGTATAATAAACACATATATATGTGTGTATATATACATATATGTGTATATACGTATATATACACACATATATATTCAGAAAAACAAGGCAAAATACTATTTATATGGACTATCTGGTTGCCTACTGTGCACATGTATACTCCATTATGTTAGAAAAAGGAAAATCAGTAAAATAGCTATTTTTCCTGTTTCCTTATCAAAATAATAATGTAATTTGAATATATGTATATACTCCATCCATATTCTATATCTATATTCTAGATTATGAAGAAAAAAAGCCCATTTTTGCCTAGATTACTAACGCTATAGTCATTTTATCTGTATTGCAACAGATATTTGTACTTGTCAGCATGATCTATGCAATAATATGAATATTCCAATAATCTTGGTAATATTACCATACTGTGTGTGGGGAGAGATTCAGGTGACTTGGAATCAACTCCTAGTTCAGGTATTTTCTATACAGGAGTAGACAAATCAATTGCTGTCTTTGAGTATCAGGTTTAATTCTCATCATCAGGCAAAGCACAAAAATGTGATGTGGAATAAAAGCAGAGACCAAGACTAGCAGAAATTGAATGAGGAAAGGGGAAACGATGTGCCTATGTTTATACCTGGTAATGTCTGAAGATAGTTGCAGACAAGACAAGATAAACTGGTGGTAAGAGAAAACATTTCCATTCTGTTCTTTAACTGAATTAACCAATTATGATGATTAATTCTATGTGACCGGGCCAAAGGATGTCCAGATAGCTGATAAAACATTTCTGGATGTGTTTGTGAGGGTGTTTCTGGAAGAGATTAGCATTTGAATCAATAGACTAAGTAATGAAAATCACTCCACCAATGTAGTAGGCATCATCCAATCCCTTGAGTGTCTGAATTGAATAAAAATGTGAAGGAATGCTGAATTCTCTTTTTCTCTCCTTAAGCCGGGACATCTGTCTTCTACCCTTGGACATTGGAGTTTCTGGTTCTTATACCTTCAAAATTGAACTGAATTATACCAAAAGTTTTTCCTGGTTCTACAGCTTGTAGATGACATGTTGTGGCCTATCTTGGCCTCCATAATTTCATGAGCAAATTGCTGTAATACATTTCCTCTTGTATCTCTTTATGTATCCTAATGGTTCTGTTTCTCTGGAAAACCTTTAAAAATACACAAATTAGTCCTGAGAAGCAGAGTGCTGCTGTACCATATACCCAAAAATGTGGAAGTGGTTTTAGAACTGGATAAAAGGTAGAGGCTAGAAGAGTTTGGAGGTACATGCTGTGTACCAAGATTGCTGGGAATGGACTGTTAAAAGCAATTCCGGTAAGAGCACGGAAGAAGAGGAAAGTTACAGAGAAAACCTCCATCTTATTGGAGTATACTTAAGTGGGTGTCAACAGAATGTTGGTAGACATACAGATGATAAAGGCTATTCTGATGAGGTTACAGACAGAAATGAGGAACATGTTATTGGAAATTAGAGGAAAGGTGATTCTTTGTTATGAAATGGCAAAAGAATTTGGCTGAATTGTATTGGTATCCTAGTGTCTTGTAGAAGGTAGAACTTGAGAGCAATAAAATTGGATGTTTGGCTGAGGCAATATTTAAATGAAGTGTTGAAGTAGCAGCTGGTTTCTCTTGAATGCTTATAGTAAAATGTGACAAGAAGAATGATTTTAGGATGGAATTGTTAATAAAGAAGAAGAACTTAAAATTTGAGGAAATTCTTAGCCTATCCATGTTGAAAGGAATAAAAAAGGCTTGTTTGGGCGAGAACATGAAAGATGTGGCCAAATTTGATAAAGCTATGAATTGGCCATCTCAAAAGATCCAGGAGTTACTCATCAAGAGAGTGATGATTGAATGAGGTACAGGTGGAAACTAAGGCATTAGAATGTGTGGTTTTGTCATCTTAGGGCTGTGTGGGACGATGACAATTAGGTCACTCAACAGCCAACTCCTCTAATACCTGGGCATCAAGTGATATCTCATGGCATACTGTGAGTAACTTCTATAAAATTCTTCAGAAGATGTAATCTCAAGGCAAAACCTAGTTGTAAGGGAGTTAGACTGTGTGATTTAGTTAAGTGTGCAGCCTTAACAAATCTCATTTGTCGATGTTAGGACTCTGATAGGATAAGAGTAGAACTCTGAAATATGTGAGGGGGATAAGGATGGACAAGTCTGATAAATCTGAATTCGCAAATTCCACTGAATTCATTATTTCAGCAGAAGCTGCCCCCTTTCTCTTGTTAGAGGAAAGCAGTCTCTTCTTTGAATGGTGACCTTGAAATGACCCACTCGAATTAGATGTTTATAGAGATAGAACTTGTTTCCATAAAAGGTATTTTCTTGCCTGCCCTCTTTGCTTCTAAGACAATAGTAAGCATCAGGATTAATTACAGACCAAACAGAAAAGTAGAATCTCTTCTAGAAAGAAATAGCTTACACATTAAAGGAAGTATAGAACCCAGTTAATTTTTGCTGGACAGGAACTGTGGACAATATTTAGCATGGATCTTGAGTATATTCATCCAAGGATTGGGAAATATGTTTTAATAGGAGATAATTTAATTACTTTGGGGAATTTATAACCATTATAAGGACCCCTAAAATATCCTAATAACCTATTAAATTGGCTACTTGAATCCTGCACTCAATTACAGTAAATTAGGAATAAATATTGTTACTTCCTTGACATAGTGGTGAAGATGAAATCAGAAGATTCTGAGAAAATGGGAAGGTAAAATGGATTTAATACTTATGAGCTAAGAACTTACCATAAGTCTATCTTTCAGAATAGCCTAGGTAATACCCTCCTCAGTAAAGCATAAGGAATGAATTGAGAGGGGCTGCTGTGGTCCTAGTAAGAACTATTGTTTGCCAGGAAACACCAATTGGCTGTATTATTAGAGCTGTCCATTTTGTGTTATGTTTTATCATATCGTTTTGGCAAAATGTCAAGCAAAATAGAAAAGATCTATTGTAAAATTGGAACATCACAGTAGAGGTTTGTCCCAAGCAGATCAAATACATACTTAAATTACTTGAACAGGTAATTGATTCTGATGCCTGTGTCACCTATCTCTTGATACAAATGACTTTCCTTCAATTCATACTTATGAATTCATGTGGATTCCTTATGGCCAACTGATAAAATAGAGGAAATCTTAACCCATTCACAGATGTATTATTGCAATATGTTTGTGTTAGGTGAAAGAACTGCTGCCTCCTTACATCTCTACAAAGGGGTGGTACTGAAGTTAAATTAAAAAGGACATCATTTCAGTAAGCAAAGCTGTGTGCAGTCACTTAGTTATCACTTTCTATGGATGAGAAGTGGCCAGAAGAATGAGTATACAGGACCTCTAGGATCGATTGAAAAGGTTAGATTGACTATCTGAATTTGGAAAGGAAAAAAAAAAAAAAAAAAAAAACTGGAAGGAAAAATTCAGAGTTCCGGGGAAGAGACAAGAAATATGGATAGACCCATGGAAGTGAATGAGCAAAAGCATGCAGGTCTTTATTTTTCATGTAATGCTACAAAAATGACTAATGCTGTGACTTTCACTAAGCCTTTCTTCTTATCCCACCCAAGTTTGGACAATGATCTACAAACACCACAAATTTTGTGAATAATGGAACAAATGCATGGGCACCATCATAAATGTACTAGCACTTGTAGGCTGAACTAGCTAACTGCTGCAGCTACTGCCATACAAGTAACCTGTTGGTAGCAGAGACCAATGACAGATCTCAGGATAACATCATCCTTCAAAAAGACTAGTTAGAAAGAAAAAGAAAAAAAAAATAATAAAAAAAAAAAAAGACTAGTTAGATGCTTAGTGTCATGTCTTCTATTTCAAACACCTTCTCTCTGAAAAGGGCAGGTGTAATACCCACTGGAATCTACACTTAATCTGCGTATGTATGTATCTTCCTTTCACATAGTCTCTCTGTCAGCACCATCATACAGTCTGACTTCTACTCTCTTATTGGCTTTTCTTCCCTCCTACCTTATTCTTCTTTACTTTCAACCCAGCACCCCACGATTGTACTACCTGATAAAGTAGTAGCGCATAACTTTTACCTCAGGCTCTGTGTTCTGGGGAACCTAGAATAAGGTAATGAGTACATGATAGTTTTCATCATCCTTTATGTAACATCCATATCAAATCATTTATTTCAACCCACCGTTTTTCTCTTTCAAGTTATTTTGGCAACCTTCCTTGTAGTCTTTATTTGCCATTCAAAAGTATCTTTCTGTAACTCAAAATGTCATAGATATCCTACTCAGAAACTTGAAATCATTATATGGCTGCCCATTTCTGCTGGTTAAAACTCAAAGTTCACAGCAAGGTATATCTATCCTTCAGAATAAGCTCAACTTAACCTCACTGACTCTTTTTCTGCCATCAGTGACTCTGAACCTTACTCACAATTTTAAACTTTGTTAACCATTCTCCTTCCTTTGTCAAAAAAGCCCATTATAAATAAATAAATAAATATTTTTTTAAAAATGCTCTCTCCCACCCTCTCCCTCCCTCTCTCTGTCAAATAAATAAATAAATAATTTTATAAAAAATAAATAAAAAATTAAAAAGCCCATTATACTTACACTTTCTGGTTACCTACTTTGTGATCTTCACAACTTATCTTAGATCTAAGAAAACAAAATGAAGTGCTAGGAAGCCCAAGCAATAGAATGTGGCATAGACAAAGAGATTATAAATGAGGGAAAACACAGAAGATTTAGAAGTATAATAGTGTCTCACAGATAATTCAAGAAAAGCTCTAAGGTTGGAAGTACTTTAAGTCTATTAAGGCTGATATCAGAGGATAAGTACTAATTGTCTATATAGGCCCCAGAGTGTTTAGCTTTGAACCAGTACAAAAAAAATACTTTTTGAATGTCAAGGGGTTAGTCAAACCAGTTTACACAGTAAAATTCAATAATATTATATACACTATATATTTGTCTCTGCAAAAATTATATTTGTAATATATTATTTATTATATGTATATAGAAAAACAGAGAGACAGAGAGACAGAGAGAGGGAGAAGGTGGTGGGAGGTTTTGCAGAGGGGAAACTATGTTAGAAGAGCTTGTGTTGCCTCTCTTGATGGCTGGCCCTGAGAGACCAGATAATCTCTCCCATCTTCTATCATGGTTGTATACGGCAAGAAGCCTGAGATACTTTTTCTGACTTATCTTCTGAAGCAGTCTAACAAAGTCCCATAGATCATGTGTTCCAACCACTGGTAACTCTCAAAGAGAAAAGGGAACTTGACAATGCACCTTACTAGAAATGTTTACATTGTTTCCTTTAAAACAAACCAAAGTAGCCTTTCCCCATACTATGTTGTCCTGCATTCCCAAAAGGAAATTTTCACCATGTCTGGAGCCCTTGACATCTTGCAAATGGAGGAGGAGGATGTCCTCAAATCCCTTGCAGCAGGAACCCACTTAGGTAGCATTGACCTTGACTTCCAAATGGAACAATACATCCACAAAAGGAAAAGTGATGGCAACAATATATCATCTGTAAAGAACCTGGGAGAAGCTTCTGCCAGCCAGCCACTCATGTCATTGTTGCCATTGAAAACCCAGCCAACGTCAGTGTCATACTGTTTGGGAATATCAGCTAGCGAGCTGTGCTGAAGTTTGCTGCTGCTACTGGAGCCGCTCCTATTGCTTTCCTCCTGGAACTTTCACTAACTGGATCCAGATAGCCTTCTGGGAGCCTAGACTGGTTACTGATCTCATGGCTGACCACCAGGCTCTCACAGAGATGTCTTATGTTAACCTGCCTCCTGCCTACCACCGCTCAGTGTGACACAGATTCTCCTCTGTACTGTGTGGACCCTGACGTCCCTTACAACCACAAGGGAGCTCACTCGGTGGGTCTGCTGTGGTGGATGCTGGCCCGGGAAGTCCCATGAGAAGTCGTGCCTGATCTCTACTTCTACAGAGATCCTGAAGAGATCAAAAAAGAAGAGCATGCTGCTGCTGAAAAGGCTATGACCAAGGAGGAATTTCAGGGTGAATGGACTGCTCCAGCACCTGAGTTCACTGCTACTCAGCCTGACGTCACAGATTGATCTAAAGGCATACAGGTGTCCTCTTTGCCTCTTCAGCAGTTTTCTATTGAAGACTGGAGCACTTAGCCTGTCCCTAAGGACTGGTTCACAGCTCCCACTGCTCAGGCCACTGAATGGGTAAGAACAACCACTGAGTGGTCTTAAGCTGTTCTTCCACAAAGGCAAACAAAGTGGAATCAAGGTTGATGGAAATTAAGATTTCTAAATAAAATAAAATAAAATAAAGCCAAACACAAAACAAATAATCATCTGTGTGGTAATCCCATTTATTCACTCAGGAAATAAAATAACAACAATATTAGCAGTATTAGTAGCAGCGGTCTTAGTGCAGAACTAACAAGAGTTGTAATATTCCTTGTTAGAATGGAATAGGAGAAGTAGATGACTTGGAAGTGAAAGAAATTGTTCGTCTCTTACAAAATGGAAGATAATGATTCTTTCTGACCTACAGCAGTCACCCATTCAGTGAATGAGTGGGAAGAAAGGAATGATTATTTCTACTAGAGACATTTATTACACAAGTTAATTGTCACAAATTATTTCACATATTAATGAATAAGTCTAAGAATAAAAAGTCTCACAAATTGTTAAGTCAGACACTGTGAAAATCTTTTATCTCCATAGAATGAAGAGTTAGCACTGCAGTTAAAAAAAAAAAAGGAAAAAAAAAAAAACTATTGTCAGGCTATAAAGTGGAGAATTCGACTTTCATTTTATTCTGAACAATCTATACCACGTTAAATATCTTCACTTCTGTCACTAGTTACCCCTGTTCCTGATTGCCCAGACATCCTATATATCCATCAGTCTAAAAGTTAGCAAGATTACAGGTGAAATTAACCTAGCTAATGTATTCAGTAGCTTCTTCCATATGATATTCAAATTAAATCATAAACTGAAGAAATAGTACACTGAGGTTCTCATTTTAATTCTAAGATTAAATGGAACTTTGCTAATTTTATGCATAATCCATTTATACACTATCATATTACATTGAAGGAGTACCTATTTATTGCTGCCTATATATACTGTTTCAAGAGCTTGTCTGTTTTTAAGATTTTATTTATTTGTTTATTTGACAGGGAGTGAGAGAGCACAAGCAGGGGGAGCAGCAGAGAGAGAGGGAAAAGCAGGCTCCCCTCTGAGGAGGGAGCCTGATGCAGGGATCTACCCCAGTACCCTGGGATTATGACCTGAGCCAAAGGCAGATGCTTAATTGACAGAGCCACCCAGGCGCCCCAAGTTTCAAGAGCTTTTCAACAGGCCTCTACTCTGACACAGTGACTGGTACCCTGTAGACATAAAATAATTTTTTATAAATGACCAAATCCATGCAATGCCTAATAAGTGCTTAGCACTATAATACAGGAACACTTAGGACACTCTCAGTGAGCATATTCCAATACTCTGTGCTCTCTTCTACTCAGAGACCAGATCTTATATACTGGAAGTTCAATTCTTTTTTTTTTTTTTTTTTTTTCAGTTCACAGTAATATTTCTACATAATCACTTTCAGTTCTTTCAAGATTCTTTTTAATCCTATTCATGTTTTCGTAAAGAAGCAAAATTCTTAGTTTCTCTATTCTTCAACCATAAAATTTTCCTTTGAATGGCTCTATCACTTCCAATATTCAGGCTATGAAGAGAGACTTTCTACAAGTAGCTGCATATGGAGTAACATCTAAGCTGTTTGAAATTTTGAATGACTCAGGAAAACTTTAGTGGTCTGATGCCAGTTCACTGACTTTTAATGCCTTGAGTGGGGGAAGAAGGTGAAGAGGTAAAGGGGTCAAATTGGAATTTTCAGATTCTCTCAGGGGCAAAACATAGATCCCATTCTCCCATTCTGGCAACTGTCTAAAAGAAAAACAAGAAAATATCTAGAAGCATTTCTGGAGAGGGGAAGATGATTTGTTTCCTAATCTCAAAGCCCCAGAGAAGGCAAGTTCTATTTGCAGTTCTTCCAGGTACTTATGAAAGTAAATTTATGAATAGCTTTGAGTTACCCCACTATGTTCACATGAAGTATGATTGTGTGCAGATCTTACATGTGGTTCACAGGGTGGGCTTAATATATGGCTAATGACCGAAAACTCTTAAACAGCTCTCATGGTGTTTCAAGTCTTTCATCTGGAAGCATTTAAAAATGAGATAAAGTTTATTTGCAATTTTAGGAACAAAATAATACATAGGGCTTCTCTCTTTGGGGAACTTATAGAAGGTACAGAAGCTCATTATTAGCAACCAAAGAAATGGCAATAGGTGGGTTGGGGTATTACTAGGATTAAGACCACGACTACTATAGTATACATAGGTTTTGAATGGTTTTTGATGCCCTCGCTCTGTGTTAATAGTTCTTGTCTTAATAAAACCATAATAATTGTAAGACTCATAAAAATATTTTATACTTTTTCAAAAGCTATAAATAAACTTTATTTTATTTTATTTTATTTAAAGTAAGGTATATACCCAACATGGGGCTTGAATTCAGGACACCAAGATCAAAGTTGCCTGCTCTACCAACTGAACTAGTCAGCTGCCCCTAAATGAACTTTTTCAAACTAATGTTCATGTTCCTTCTTCTGTGAAGAGTTTATTAGACAGCTGTGGTATAATTAGGCCAGCTTAGCATTTGAACAGGTTTCTCATCTTCATTTGCACTGTAAAGTGAGCATGGTGAGGGAACCTAGTGATATCCATTTGGGAGAAGCATGAGGATGCACCCATTCTCTCTCTCAACTAAGACTCAAATTTCAAGTTTCTTCAAAGATAGTTTTTAAATAGCACTTCAAAGAGATGATATAGCAAACATTTCTGTAATATGTTATGGTTGACTAAAAATTTGAATTTGAAATGGAAATCAAGTTCATTCATGAAATCCTCTGAAACTAATAATATATCATTTTAACGGCAAAGTGTCTAGACACCTAATGTCAGCCCAGATGATGATAATTTTAGTGTTTTATATCAGTCATATTCATCAATATAATTATACTTTTCTGGCCATAATTGAGTATGTTAAACAGGAAATCTGATGACTTAAAAAGAAATATTAGAAAGCATCTCAGGTAAAAAGACCAGTTTACATCTTTTATTTAAGGAAATATTTCAAAAATCGGAAATAATGCATAAAACTTTTAATGTTTTTAACACATATTGATTTACCTAATATAATCTAGCTTTAAGAAGTGTTAGTTCATGGGCTTTACTTTCCTCAGATTTTATTTCTTAATAAATAAAATAAAAGCGACAGTTGGAATTTGCCATTGTATCCCTTGCTAATCCCACTCTCTTCCCCTTTGCCTTGAAATAACCACTGTCTTGGTGTTGATATTTATCTTCCCAGACCACTTATTTATAATATCATTATGTATGTATGTGTATTGGTCAGAAAAAATAGAATCACTAACAGGTGATATGCAAATAGGTTTAATGTAGAAAACAGGGCAGCAGAGTGGGAAGAGCTATAGCCAGAGAATCAGTGAAAAACTCATTCTCTGTTCATCCCTCTCAATTTTTCTGTTAACCTAAAACTGCTCAAAAAAAGTAGTCTTTGAAAAAAAAAAATGATCAAAGTTAAACTGAAGCACTGGAGGAAGTGTGGAGGTGCAGAGTCACCAATCATGGGAAAGATCTAGAAGAAGGGGAGCCAGAGGTGCTTGCTGATCCTGTGGTAGACACCAGAAATTGATGTTTTGGCAGTCTATAACTGCTGGTTGCCACTTCACTTCCAGCTTCTGAATCTGTGAGCGCCTCTCATTGGTGCACTTGAACTTGACACATTAAGGGGAAGGTCCTTCTGGGAAATGTAGTTCCCAGGGTTCAGTAGCTTGATGGTGGTGTCAGGTCAACAACAGAAAGCACAGCACAAAGTGCATCCACAAAATGAATGCGGCATGGTTGGCCTGAAAGTTTTGCACGATTGGTCTCATAGGGTTCATATCCTACTTTAAATATTTTCTGTAGAGGCTCCAAGAGTTATCTGTGCACATTTTAACATTGGCCAAGAGTGATTTTGTTTCATTACTTTTAATTATTTCGCTTTTTATTACTTTTCTTTTCCATTGCCTAAGAACTATATCCTACTTTTGAATAAAATACCATATAGTTGCCATTATTTTCTTGTACATCCTTACAAAGGGAATGCTCCTAACATTTTCCCACTATGATTTTTTTGTAGGATTTATTACATATTCATTACAAAAATGTTAAATCTAATTAAAGTTACCTAAAATTATTTTATTATAGATTAAAATAATATCAAATTCATTTTGTATATTTAGCTAAGGTGTTTGCATTTACATCTTAATAAAATAGACTTAAATTGTGTTTTCTGAGTCCTTATGTGCTGTTGAAGTGAATGCTACAACATTGCCCTCCTCCATTTGATAAGAAAGAATGTATAAGACTTTATATGCTTCTTGAAGAGTTCCTAAAACTCAAGGTTTAAATTATCTTGGGGTAGTACCTTTATTGTGTCTTTACTGTGGAAAAATTATGATTTTATGTTTCATATTCCTTAATTTTTCAGGCATATTTTAAAAATGTATTCAATTTGGTAATTAGTACTTTCCACAAAATTGAAATGTATTTTATAGAGTATTAGGACAAAATTAATATATTACTTTAGCCTCTTATTTAGTTTGTCTCCCTTTTTTTATCACATTATTAAGTGTGTTTTCAATTTTATGTCAAATACTCTCAGCTGAGACTCTTGGTATCAGTTTTTTCAAAAAACTGCTTCAAACTTTTTCTTCGTTTTTGCTGTTATTTCTTGCTCTTCTCTTTGTTGTCCCATTCATGCTATATTATTTGGTTTCCCTACTTTTCTAATTTTTTTAACTAGATTATCTTTTTTTGTAATTCAGAAAATGTCTGACTCCAACTTATATATCAAAGTTATAAGTTTCATCCAAGTACATTATCCAAGTGCATTAACTGTGTAGTTAGGGAATGTAGTATTTTATCTGCTGTTCAGTTTTGAATATTTTATAATATGCAATGTAATTATCTCTTTGACCATGTATTAGATAGAACCATATTTCTAATTCTTGAAAAAATACAGATTTCCTTCAATCCTTTTGATATTGCTTGCTATTATTTTAATATTTTTAGAGAAATATGATCATAGACTATTATTTTGTATATTTCTTTTTTATTTTACAAATTTTTTCTTTAGTATAGTTAGTGATCAGGTTTTTAAAAATATATCTGCTGGTAGAAGTATATTTATATAAGACTACTAAATTAAGTTTATGTTGTTTAAATCATATCTCCTTCCTCTCTGTCCTTTTTCCCTCTCTCACTCCCTTTCTCCTTTCCACTCTGTCTCTCTCTCCTCTTTCCTCTGCTCGTTCTTTCTTTCTTTCTTTCTTTCTTTCTTTCTTTCTTTCTTTCTTTCTTTCTTTCTCACTTTCTGCCTAATATGTCAGTGTAGAGAATAAGTGAAATGTATAAACGTTCATGTTATTATCTTCTTCATGATTTTTTCCTTTTATGCTTAAGTAATGACTATTTAGATCTCATAAAACATTTTATCATATAATCCATTGTGTCTGATATTAATATTTTGATACCATCTTTTTGTCAGTTTGGAGTTTGGTTAGTATTTGTTAGAATTTGGAGTTAGTATTTTGAGTGAATTCCCATGAACTGTCCACAAGCAAATTTTAGGAGAATTACTTTGGATATACCAGCTATTAGATATCTTTTGGAAATTGAAATGAAATGTTGACTAGGGACATGCATTCACAAGTCTATAGTTTAGGGAAGATGTCTGCTCTAGAGATAAAGATTTTAGAATTAATAGTATAATGATAGTATTTAAAGTCATCTTACTGTATCTGATCCAAAGACTAATATTGTGGGGATAAAACAAAACACAAAAAGAGATAGAAGGGATAATCCATTTAAAAAAAAAAAAAAACAGCAAAAGAGTGTGTTTCCTACAAGCCAAATGAAGAAAAGATTTCAAAGATAAACAATGTCAAAAATTACTGATAAGTCAAGTAATATGAAAATTAAGAATTGACCATGTAAACGTGGAAGGTATGGTTAATCTTGAGCAGAATAATTTCCCTAGGGTGTATGTGTGGTGGGAAGGTCTCAACATAGTGAGTTCAAGAGAAAATGGTAGAAGAGAAATTGAGATCAACAATTATTCCAGGATTTTAATTTCATGGAGAAGTTTATAAATTGAAGATTAAATTGCAGTGAGAAGAGATAAGAGGATTTTATTAAAGACTGTGAGTTCCAGAGCTACCAGTGGATCAAAATTTTTAAGTATTGATCCAGCCCAGAGGAAAAACAAAATTATATAGGAATATAAAGGTCACTGATTGCTAGGGAGACTACACTTCCATTGTAACTAAAAACCCAGAATAGAGAGACTACTGTGTATAAATCCTGATGGTCCTGGGCAAGTAGTGATAAGGAGTCTCAGGATTAGAGATGGGTTTCCCGGAAGCAGGTTGAGTTCCAGGACCTTCTTCATTCCCATAGTTATAGTGTGGAGGAGAGAATTTACTTTGAGGAGAATGGCTCGGTGACAGTCCCCTGACTTCTGCACATGAAGGTGAGGAAGCTGGAGGAAGGTCACCTCTCTTGAGCTCCTGATGTGTGCCCCTTGAGCCCTTCTGAATGTAGTATAAACCCTGGAGGTGGGTAAGGGCCACAGATGTGGTCCTTCTTAACTCATACAATGGAAGCATGGGTGGGGGGTTGGGAAGTTACTCAGTTTTTCCTTTTGTTCTTGATTTTCCAAAATTTCTTGTAAAGTGAAAATACAATCTTGGAATCCAGAACCTGTTTGAGAATTTCAGAAACAGTAGCAAGTCGTTGATATTTCGTCTTCCAAGATAGTAGTATATTCACTGGTTAATAATTTAGATTAGGAACCTGCTGCTAGGCTTGAATCCCAGCTTAATCATTTCCCAACTGGGTACTTGTACTTTGTGCAAGGTACTTAAACTCCTCCTTATCTACACAAGGAGGATGTTAATAGTGCCTATCTTATGAAGTTGCAATACTGAATAAATTATTTAATGCCTATAAAATGTTTAGAACACTACACTGCCTAACAAATATTAAATGCCCAATAACTATTAGCTATCAGATTAATCATTCTGCTGTTTCACCTGGCTTCAACCTCTGGACAATTCATAATAATGATTCAGGCTACAGATTCAATCTGCCCTTGCCTCACAGCTGCCTATTTAAAACAGAGAAGAGTAGTCTTTTCCACCATTTAAAAGAAGCTTTAAAGCACAGAAAAGAAAAACTTTCTTCTAAGTTCCAGGGTATCTCTAGTTTTACACTCCCCTACTACAATTCGAACTAATCTTAGTCTAGAAAATTTTTCTTCCATCCATTTTAAATTATAGGCAATAGATAGAAAGGACTTCCTACCAACTCCATCTGCTTCTAAATAGGATAGCTTAAGTCTGATATGATAATTTTTATATAATGTTATTGAAACTGAAAGTAAAAAGTATTATACCCCCAAATCTCTTTTTTTCTAACAAATACTTTAATATTCCAGATATTATTGTGTTCATCCATTCCCCATACCTCTTTGGAGGGTTATCAAAGCACCACCAAGTGGCTTGCCTGTCCTTTTGGTGAAGAATTATTCTCCCCTGTCCCATTGATGATGTCTCAGTCTTATGAATTGCTTTAGCCCATAAGATTTGAGCCATTAAACTCTATGCCATTTTTGTGTTTTGTGTTATATGTCACATAAGAGCAGAAGATAGCACTGGAATTTGGTGGTTCAACTCACCTTCTTTACCTCTTGCCCTTTGGCAGAAGAAAAGGGCATGTTTCTCATAAGGGCTGCTCCTTCAGCTTGAGTTTTGAAATAGAGACAATCTGAGACAGTTTGAGCTAAACTGAGCCAATGCTTATCCTTGATCATCAATCTCTAATGAAAGCAAGAAGTGTTACTCCAAGCCACTTATATTTGCAGTTGTTTGCTTTGCAGCAAAGGTGAATGATACATGATAGAACTTCAGAAGTGCAAGTCAGAGCAATTATGTATGTTTCACTTATTCCAGAACAAAATATAGGGGTCCTTACTTTTTTAATCACCCTACTATTACTCAGTTTATTCTGAATTGTAAGGCTGTTTATTTTCACGTTTTCCTTAGTATTGAATTTTTTTAGATGCAAGTGACAGAAAATCTAAGCCAAAAGAGCTTTGAAAAAAATGTGAGTGGAATTTATTGGTATATGTAACTCAGAATCCATGAGTTTCCAGCAGAAATGAAATCTGAGATTCAAATAATTTCCTCAGGACATATTCTTCTCCATTTCTATGCTGCTCTGGTTTCCTTGTCAAGCTCCATGTAGTATCATGGTGACTGCCAACTACTCTTGGCTTACCATCTCAGAGGTACAATTACAATTGTAACAGTCAATCTTTGAGTGCTTCCCATGTGCCAGGCAGTCTTGGAAAGAATTTACATGAATTAACTCATTTCATCTTCACAATTATTCCTTGAAGTAGAAACTAACATTATCCTTATTTTATGAACAAATAGAAGCACAGGAAATTAAGATGCCTCATAATAACCACTATTAATAAAGGCCTAGTAGAACAAAAAATTATATACTTGCAAAAGTATTTGTACAGAGGTCTAAACCTCACTTTCAATAGTTCAAGTTGTTGTGTCATAATCCTTTTATTAACTAAATCTCTATATTCAATAAATTCCAGTGCTCTCAATGTACCCAGCTGAGGTGCATGTTCTCCTGAGGAATATATACAGGAAGTGATGGGGAGACTGTTCCTCAGAGAAAAAAAAAGGGTATTGTTATTAGATAAAATGCTGATGTATGTAGTGGGAAGTTTTAAGCATCTGAGATTTTATGCTATTTGAAGGCTAACACTTAACTTGCCAAAGAATCATGGATACCTAAAGAAGACATGAGATTCTTGGTTCAGTTACAAAGGACTTTGTTAGGACATACATGCAACATGAGCTTTGTGTTCTCAGCACTTCCTCTGTCTGGAGGTGGTAAGGCAAAGCAGTCCAGGTGCATGAGGGGAATTTAGGCTTAAGTGGCATTGGCCAGTTCACTGGCTCTTAAAAGCCAGAAGTTAATCATTCTGTACCCTTCAACTTACTGGTAAATCAACACAAAAGAATATATACTTAACAAATTGCTAGTTTAGCTGTACATCGGTAATTGACTGGTAGGTGAGTATCCGGAAGGGTATTATTATCAATATCATCATCATCATCATATTTATGTCAAATTCTGCAAATATAAATTTTACAAATCTTATAGAAAATTTACTGTCTGGTTTTAGTCATAATGAAAATAATTGTTATGTACAGTTAAATATGTGAGGAAGTTATTATATAAAACTAAGACACAAGATATTATCATTACCAATATTCAAAATCAAACCTAGAAAAATTAAAGAAATGGGCTATTGTACCTATTGACACTTAAAATAAGTTTCTTTTTTAAATTTATTTTCTAAAGTAGAAGAAAATGAACATTTTTTTTGTTGTTGTGCTTTGAATCCATAGATCTTCTTCACCCTTATTTTTCTGCTAAATCTAGGACACTTTTTAGTACTGTAGTGCCTTTTGCAAAGATGCTGTTGATTATTTATAAACTTATGAATCACTTCTGTGAGTATATTGAGCTGTAGTCAAAATGGCACAGTACTTAGGCTTATTCCACTTAAATAAATGTCACAAATAACATATTAGGATTCCAATTCACTTAAGAGAAACAGATTAATTAACCTGTATAATAGGAAAGATCTTACTCCAAACACCTAGAGAATAAGAAGCATGATTTTATTTGTCTTTAAAAAAAATGTATTACTATTTCAAGTCCTCATTTCCTTGAGTACTGAAACCTTAATTTGCCTAATATCACTATTCCCATTTTCCTTAGGGCTCTTTGTAGGGCCAGCATAACCTTGGTCTCGAATGTATTCTTTCAATCTGATAGCTTTTCACTTGTCCCTCTACTTTAGAGGGTGTGGGGATCGTTGTCATCAATCAGATCAGGATGGGGTTCAAGAAACTACCTTCTGTCTCTCTGAGGCTGCGTGTCTATCTGCATATCCTCCCTGTCTCCCCTTCCCAGTCCACTATTTCTCTGAATTATCCCTTCTCCCCAAAAGTGTGGAGGGGCTGGGGAGAGGAAGGAGAGCATCCAGGGAAGCCTTGCTCTTACTGAACTTTTACCTTTCCATGTTTTGTAAAAGTTTTTGGTTCTTGTTTTTCTGAAAGAATCTAGACTTCTAAAGAGTAAAATCTAGCCTATGCCTGGTTTACACCCCTCTTCTGTCTGCTGTCACATCATTTCTCTGAAATAGGAAGCTCAGAATAGCCTAATGAAAATCAGAAAAGAAAACTAAATACTGGAGAAAGATAATTGTTAATATTTCAAAATATACTTTTCTGTCACACTCACTTGTTACATTCTAAAATCAAAACAGTAAAGAACAAACAAAACCATGTTCAGATGGCCTGCCTTAGAAAAATATTGATATTCTATTTTAGAGCACAAAACATCTAGGAAAAAAATCTCTTCAATTCACTGAATATACCTTCTTGTATGATGACATTGGATATGGTATAGAAAATAAACTGCTTGAAATCACTATAAAATATTTCCTTAGAAGATTAGTTGTGGGATGAATATCAGAAAACTAAAAGCTTTCTGTAAATTCTATATATGTGCCAACATGAGGAGGTTTTCATAATATATCAAAGGAAAACAAAACAAATTGAAAGAAAAGTTTTAAAACAATATAAATTGATCTCATTTTTTATGTTAGCAAAGTGAGGATTTTTATTATATCCTTGTGAATTTTATTTTTATAGAAAAAGCATTAGCACGGTAAGTTTTAAAACCTTATATAAAAACCTTATGTTTTTATATAAGGTTTTTCTTACATTGTGAGCGTTTAAGATGACTAGCTAAATTTATTAAATGATACATGCACACATGTACACATACATTTTTTCATTTACATTTTACAACAGTTCTATCAGTTTAATAACATTATTATTCTCATTCTCTCCCATTGATAAACTTTGGCACAGGGAAGGTTTCAAAATGTCCAAGTCACAAGAGCACAGGTTTGAACTTTTGAGGTAGAATCCGACAGCTTTTAGCAACTCCAGTACTTGGCTTTAAATAAGACAATATAGTTCAAGTAGTGTTTTCTTTATTGAAAAGTCACTTTAGAATATGTCCTCAGGTTCCCCAAGTACTCTCTTCTTAATAGCACTATAATGTGGATTCAAACACAATATCCAATTTGATGTAAATTTTCATTTTCCCAGTTAAGAAAGCAACAACGGCAATGCACTGAGATTATGAGAAACGTAAAGTTGTTGAACATGGCTGAATTAGTTTATTCTAGTGGGTAAAAACTTATTTAAGTGAAATTAAAAGAAAATTAAGCAGTGAAATGGAGTACTTCTATTTCAAATGTGTATATTCTCCTATTAAATTGTATCAAATCAAGCAAGATACTGTAAGCTTTGGGGATTGTTTGTCTGTTTCCAGAGTATAATTTAATTACTATAACAGCAGAATCATAGTGGACTCTAGAGAAGTAAAAGTCTAATTAGTTATATAAAAGGTTAGAATGATACTTTCTAAAGTTCTTTGAACATTTTATGATCATTAGCGTTTCAGAGTACTCCTATGAGCCTGGCACATGATTAACAGGACCTCATTTCAAAGTCACCAATTTAAAAGAATTAGAAAAAAAGACCAACCCTGATTTCCATTTAAATAATGGAACCTAGAATAGATATGAGGCTATGTATTGCACTATACCTATGTAAAAAGGTTATTACTGTTGGTAGGTGGGCTTCAGAAATGTCTTGAAATTGGAACTTCAAAACAGATTATCTATAAATATACAAAAGCACATTTTTAAATAGGATGTCTACAGTTTCATCAGATTCTCACATTGAAATATATGCTACAAAAATCATTAAGAATCACCACTTCATGAATTAAAATGTGGTGTATTTCCAATTACTCATATGGCAGTCTGCATTACAAACTATTAGCAATTCAGTTGTTTGGACTGTTGCATGTATAGCAAGGCACTTCTATTGTCTGGTGAATTTTATTTTAACTATGGAAGGTACTGAATCAACATCTCTCTCAGACTAATGGTAAAGCTTCCAAATTCAGAACATCATTCCAAGAGGGACTTGCAAAGTCCATTCAGGCAGAAAGAAATTCAACAGCTATATGTTTACAATTTATTCTATGAAAAACACATATATTTTCACATATATAATATATCTCACATTCCTCTGAAGTAAATTATCTATAATGTGCTTATGAGAATTTGAAACTCACAGAAGTAAAACAGTTTTCCAAAGTCTGATCACTTAGTGACATCAGAGTTAATATAATTTATCCTACACCCCTCTGACAGACTAAGGATTAAATATCATAGCTGGAATGCAAATTTTATAAGTTAAGAGAATATTATTTTTATTTCTCTTTGTTGTAACATTTGTTACTATAAAAAAATAAGTTTGAAACTGAATGTGAGTTTTCCTTATTTTTCCAGTACAATTCTCTTCCATATGTTACTTCCTAGAGTAATTGATAGTCTCTGGAGAACTACCTGTCCACTTTTCCAGGTCATGTTTTCTTAAAAATATTCTAGGAAGAAAAGAATAGATATTTCAGGTAGGAAACACCTAGCTCTTTTTTTTATCAGATAAGGAATAGTTCCTTGCCATTTTAAGAAAATGCTTAGTATGTCCCCCTAAGACCTGTACTTTTGCAGGATTTGGATTTCCAGACAGATTTCTTTAGTGTCTCCTGCCCTTGCCTTACAGTGTGGCTGGCACTGTATGCCTCTGCCAAAACAAGGATTCTCAAGACTCTTGATCAGCCCCAATCAACATTCTGAGCAACTGCTAGTGACCATAGAGAAAAGTTAGAAGAGAGATAGACAGCCTTTAATTATGAAGCTTCCAGATATTTTAAATGGCTGTATAAGCCAACATTGGCTTCTTAGATTTCATTAACATTCCAGCTGAAAAGTAAAGGAAATATAGAAATGACATGGAATTCTCACAATTTAAGACAAAGCCATATGTTGATTTTATACTCACAGATAGAGTTGTGATTTGCCTTAAATGATTAAGCATTTCTATATGTCTTTACAATATCTGTGGTGCAAACTTGTTCCTGTTCCTGTGAAAATATATTTGATCATATATTCTAAAACAAAACATGACTTTGAAATATATAAGTCTCTAGGAAATCAAACAAGAGTTAGCAGTTTTGTAGATACCAGAAGGTTTGTTTGTTCTATGTATTACTGTTCATATTACACTGTTAGTCAATTCTGTTCTCTTAAGCAAACTTTATAAATTCTGTGAGTTGTATCTCAAGGAAAATAATTTATTATATTTTGTCAATGTTTAAAAAGATATTGTTAGAGTTACTATCTTCTCATTTCCTTATGTAAACAGGTAAGAGAGGTGCTGCAAAACTGTTACATATTTTAAAAAATCCATATAATCCACTCTTATTAAATGCAGAAACTTCTCCAGGATTTCCACTGGCATATCTTTAAGTACTTAATATTATCCATTCCAATGTTGCTAATCAATTTTGGGATGGCTAGAAAAATAGTCATTCCAAATATCAGGTGTTGATAGTTTTCTGTTAAATCAGTTAGAACTTTGAGGAACTGAGTGTCTTCTCCTCGATGGGCAAATATCTCTCTCTTTTATCTTCAGCCTTCTGTGGATTATTAGTGGTATTATTAGTATTATTATTAACTATCAGTGTTAGATGTATTAGCAATAACTGTTCGTTTATATACCTATATTATTTTCTTAAATTGTAATGCTGTCAATATCAACTCACAGAAGCAAAAGTGGCATCTCAATCTTAGACTGTTGTGTCAGAATATGGAGAGTAAACTCTGCCGTAGTGTAAATAGGTTAAATTCTGCAATATGTTTAAAACATTAGTTAATAAACACAAAAATTTAAATACAATTCAGGTCCCTTTCATGAGGAGTTTCCTGAAGTAAACAATAACAAGAAGTTACATTGATGGCAAAATGAAAATAGTAATTATAATAATATTACTAATATTTAACATGTTACATTCAAAAAATCCTACCACATTTGTGATTTCATTAGTACATTTTGGATAACAAGTTCAGTTGATTGAGAATTATGTTATGAAAGTAAACAGTGCTAGTTTTCTCCATAATTGGAATTAATGTTTTGGTATCTCCTTGAAAATATTAAAACAGAAATTAGAATCAGGATACACAAGAAAGAACAGGACAAAAACTAGAAGATCAATTGTCTCTTCCTCTACCATGTTGTTTTAAAAAAGCCACATCATGGGGCGCCTGGGTGGCTCAGTGGGTTAAAGCCTCTGCCTTCTGTTCAGGTCATGATCTCAGGGTCTGGGATCGAGTCTCAGGGTCTGGGATCGAGCCTCAGGGTCTGGGATCGAGCCCGACATCTGGCTCTCTGCTCAGCGGAGAGCCTGCTTCCCCCTCTGTCTCTGCCTGCCTCTCTGCCTACATGTGATCTCTCTCTCTCTTTCTGTCAAATAAATAAATAAATAAAATCTTAAGAAAAAAAAGAAAAAGCCACATCATCTTTGTCCTTTGTTATATTTGCTCTACCTGTTCTGTGGTGATTGGTTTGCTCTTTGTTGGTGGACTGCTCTGGCGACTGAGACTTTGTTTAGCCAGCATAGAAAACACTGGGAGCATTTTTAGTGTCAGAACTTGACGTTGTTGATAGTTGAGTGTTCTTCAAAAGGTGTCCAAGGTAACTTTGTGTGGATCCCTAGGCCCTACATCACACTTTCTGAATAAGTATTTCTGGTTATGTATTTTTAACAAGAAAGTTATTATGAGCATACATGTGTAATACTAACTAACCCTGCCATGCAGGGAACTGAGAGCAAGCTGCAGACAGATCAAGATGATAATTACATAGGAGGAAACTAACAAGGGATATGTGACCGTAAGTTGATTTGGGGGGCAGGGGCAAGAGAGCACCTGCTACTTGTGTTCTTAGAGTTGGGAGCATAACTCTAAATAGCAAATTTGGTATCATTCAAGAAGGACATTGAGATATCAAAAAACCAACATCAGCTCATCTTAGTTTAGGGAGTTAGATAGACCAAAATCCTAAAAGCGTAAATCCTTTATCTGATTACCATTTGCAAATTACTAGAGGTTTTTGGGGTTTTTTTTGTTTTTGTTTTCTAAGAAAGAGTAGATAGTGACATATAGAAAACTGCATAGTAGTTATCTATTACAACTATTTGAGGAGAAAGCAAATCACAAAGTAGGTACATGGCTAAAGAGTATGTTAAGTGTATTTAAAAAAGGAACAGATAAAATAGCTATAGAAGTTAAAGAGAACTTTCTTTTGGATGCAACAATTGGGCCTGAATAAAAAGATGACAACTTAGAGAAGTGATTGGGCCACTTAATATTTTCTGTAATTTATTTTGAAGAAGCATTATAAGGGATATCATTTTTCTTTATGATCACAATGCAGTAGCACCATAAAGCTATTATTTATTTTCCCTATATTTTTCATATGCAAGAGGGAAAACAGATGGAAATATTACAAAATAATTCATTTTTATAACTTTTTGGAAAAACATGTAAAAAGAGAACTCTGGAGAGAGAGAATTTCAAGCAGACTCTGCACTGAGTGTGGAGCCTGATACGAGGCTCGATCTTATGACCCTGAGATCATGACCTGAGTTGAAATCAAGAGTCCTATGCTTAACCAACTGAGCCATCTGGGAGCCCAGAAATAGGTATTTCTTACTATCCTTTTCATATTGAACTTTCTCGATTCAGAGCACTTTCAGTGTTTCAGTAACTTTTTACAGTTCTCCTTGGCAAAAAGAAGTTCGTAATTGAAATACATTAGGTCCAAACAACTTAATGATAGTTTCGTGCATGGTTTCTGACAAACGTCACTTTTTTTTTTTTTTACATATTGATTTTTAACTAGGAGCCCAGATTCAAGAATAGACACAAACCTAAAGGAGCAGCAAATATGTATTGATAGTACAAAAACTTCTAGTGATAGAAGTTATATCTCTTAACAATATTTTGCCTCATCTGGATGAGAGAAAGCTAAGATATATCGAGCACCATGCACATGTTCTCTCACTTAATTCTCATAAGAATTGATGAGATTGATGTTTTTAGACTATCTTTGTTAATGAGGAAGCTAGAATTGAGAGATTAAGAAATTTCACTAGTTCCATAGTTCTTTCTACTACATAATGAAAAAGGAGAAGCTTTATTCTATGTAAAGGTATTATTAAATATTCAAAGATACAGCATTACATAACTTTCTTCCTATCATTTGTTTTTTTCCATTTGTTTTTAATATATGTGAATATTTTTTATAAAACTAATGTTGAAAGCTGTATTGTTTTAAATTTTCACATGATCACATTTATCAATATTTGTTGAGTTGTTTTCCATGAATCGTCTAAGAAATTCTTTTGAACTACAAATGCAGAAATAAATTATATTTAATTTCTTTACTTTTTTATTTTGAATAGTTTTAAAGTTTTGTTTTTCAAATAAATGATTATAATGCAGTTTGAATTAATGGCTATCAGACAGTGATTATCCCAACACTAGGATTATTGATCCAAAGTGATTTATTACAGAGTCCATTTTTCTCCCTCTAATTTGTAAGACCTACTATATCATGTACCAAATTTCAATTTGTGCCTGAGACTAGTTATAGACATTTATAGTTAAATATAAAAATAAAGACTGAATTGCTATACACAACATTACTGATAAGAATTGTCTCTGGTAAGAGAAGGATGTAATAGTCATGGAGATTCAAGTAAAATGAGCATATATTTTATCTGTAAAAATTGTTCTGTTAATATCTGAAGGGAAATAATGGAAATATGAGTTAATTAATACTGATGGTTGTTTCACAGTTGTTTGAGGCATTATTCTCTAGACATTTCTGTGTTTGTTTTTTTTTCAACTCAAAAGACTGTGATAAAAGCTTAGTGTTCATTCTCCTTAGTGTCATAATGATAACATTTTGGCTATTTACT
>CM052898.1:171854231-171877142 GCA_028534135.1 Potos flavus
GAAAGATGGTGTCATTACTGTCTCAGAGGGTATCGTGCTTCACGCCTTTCCTTTTATTCCTTTAGAGAGAAACTGAAGCCTCTCTTCCACTCTGTGTTTATTTCTGATTCAAAAAGTATGATATTACATCATAATTCATGGTTTATATATCTATTCTATTAAACATTTAGCCCATTAAGTGAAGAGTTTTATTCATTTGTGCATTTTCTGTGCCCAGGAAGTTGTTTAGCTTAAAGCATAAGCCCAATAAATCTGTTGAATGAAAGAATGAAAAAATATGGACTACATTAAGTTTATTGTTATGCAGTGAGAAATCATCAATTTAAATGATACAGCTAAAGTGAAACACACACTCTAAGAATTAGCAAATGTTAAGATGTTCAGTTTCAGAATGCCTAGAGAATGCAGTGTATGTGGAAATTGTGTAATTATCCATAAAAATTTGAGTCAAACAAAAACTAAAAAAATTGTGTATATGCATACAAATTTTTAAAATAGAAATGTTCAAGTGATGGTTTCTGTGCCAAGAATTACTAGCAATAAAAATGGATGGCTGAATAAATATGTGAACCTTTGAGATTACATGTATTAGGTATAGAAAGGAAAATAAGCTCCAGCAGATTACCCCAGTTTGCAGTTTTTAGTGAATTTTTCATGCTAACTGAACTTTACAATGCAATCAGATATGTTGTATTATTAATGATCCTAGAAAATAACATTTTGGCTTTAAAAAGTTAACAGTGTGGAGAGAGTAGTACCAATTATAGACATAATATGTAGCGAAAATATGTTTCCTGAAAGTCAGCTTTTTGCATTAAAATCAAGAATATGAATTATAAAATATAAGTGAACCCAAAATGCATTAATTAGTATTTTTTAAGAGCATTACACATTTAAATATTAAATACTCTTTTGATTTTTAAACATATGCTGTTGCTTCATTTTTTTCCTCACTTGGCTTTCTAGTTAGATGGTTGTTAATATTTTGATAAGAAAGAGTGAACTGAGTATAATCTTTCTTAAAGTAAATATGATTTTACTTCTGCTCCAATAAGAATGCTCAGAGCTGAATAGGCATATCTAAATCCTTTAGAGGAACTCATTCGATGTGAAATTGAATAGATGTTCTGATAACCAACAAAACATATCTTCTCAGCAACTAAATTCAGTATATCCAGACTTGAACCTTTCCTCCAAATCTTCATCCCCGTCAATGGCTACAGCATTTATCTGATACTATATAGACACTGTTCTAGAAAAACTTTTATTTCTTCTTTTCTTCTTCTTTGTATTCCTACCTATCTGAGCGTCAGTTTCCTTATCTGAAGAAATAAGATATAAGAGATAAGACATATAATAAGATGGAAATAAAGTACAATATAAAATCAACTGACCTCACTGGCATGTGGTAGATATTGATAAATGTTAGTCCTCAATATCAGAATGGCTTGCACCAACCCCAACACCAAGTCCACCTGACCCTTCATATTCAACAAATGTTCATTTACACAGACCCAGCTTTGTCCAGATTATTTTAATTTCCTGTTTAATAGTTGCTATATATCATTTATGAACTCTTGGATCTGTCTTTTTCATTTTCATTGTACACCAACTTTATAAAACAACATGTTTTCATATATTTATATCAAAAAATTTTAAATCATGTAAGTCAGAAACCAAGTAGAAAAATCTACATTTATAATCCTGATATTAAAACTTGGCATTAATTCATTCTAGCATACCTCATCTTTATTAACCAAATTATTTCTGCTTGATTTTAACTGGAGTTTACTGAGAAACGACTCTGAGATTGTTAAAGCATGATGTAATTTACATTAAAGATAGGAATGGAAATATTACAACTACTCTAGAAAGCAATTTGCCAATGCAGAGTAAAATTGAAAATTTGAATATTTATGTTTCACCTAAACCACTCCTAGGAATACAGTTGATGGAAATTTCAGCTACTCTATATAGTGAGATGTGTATTCTATTCACTGGATAATTGTTTATAATATGGGAAAAATAAAATGGATACATTCATTCAATTATAAATAGGAGTAAATATCAGCATGTAAAGACTATAAGGCAGCATTGTATTGACAAGTATTTTAGCGTTGCAATGAACTGAAGGTTTTTCCCCCGAAAATTCATATTTTGAAATCCTGATCTTAATGGGATGGTATTTGAATGTGGGACCTTCAGGAAGTAATTAGATTATGAGGTGGAACTCTCCCAAATGGGACCAATGGCCTTATAAAAAGAAGCGAAGAACTAGCTACCTCTTTCCACCATGCGAGGATAAGTAGTCAGCTGACTACAGCCTAGAAAGGGCTCTCATCAGAACCTGACCACACTAGCATTCTAATTTCAGACTTCTAGCCTCCTGCATTGTGAAAAATATTTTTCTGTTTATAGACCATTTAGTCTTATAATTATTTTGTTTTAGCAACCTGAACTAAGAGAGAGGTATAAGCAAATATGATGACTTTAGGATTATTGGAATGGACAGGAAGAATTCCTGCAATGGACTGGAAAGGATTAGGAAGTAGTGGAAGTTGGATGATCTTCGTGGCAGCGTAGAGGTTGAAGAGTCCATGCAGTTTATGGTAACTTTCCTGGGCACTAGGGAAAGCATTAGGCAGGCAAATATAACAAGAGTGGTCAGAGCACCTTGTGTCAAATGACAGAGTAAGATAATTGCCAGTTTTTAGACACCCAAGGATTTTTTTCTCTAACCCTACAACCTGCCATCACAATAGTACTACTTCTTCCAAACCTACTGTATATCATGATATTATCATGGAAAATACTTGTTTATATGTAATGATATATCATGTAGTTTTATAATATAATGAATGATAGCATAGTATACTATAGAATAATATGATACCAAAGCAATGACCAAATAATATTGCACATTGTTAACATTTATTGAGAGTTATTGTGGGACCGAATATTTTTGTTTCTCCAAAATTTGTATGTTGAAGCATAATGATCAGTGTGGTGGTGTAAGGAGGTGGTTGGTTCATGGGAACAGAGCTCTCATGAATGGGATCAGTGGCTTTATCTAAAAGAGATCTCACCCCTTCCACTACATGAGGTTAGTGAAAAGATAGAAGTCTAGGAAAAGAGCCTCCACCAAATACCAAATTGCCCTCACATTGATATTGGACTCCCCAGCCTCCAAAACTGTGAGAAATATATTTCTATTGTTTTTAAGTTACACAGTTTATGGTCTTTTTTTAAAACAAATCCCAAACAGACCAAGACAAGGGTTTATTTACTATGTGCCAAACACCGTTCTGGTTTCATTTATTAGAATCAATACTTTCAATCCTCAAAACAACCATGGGAGAAAGATATTCTGAAAATTACTATTGTAGAGATGATGTAATGGAGGTTTAGGAAAGTTGGATAATTTTTCCAAGATCATACAACGAATTGGTAGTATAATTGTAATCTGTTTGTTTTGAGACTACATATTTTAAATATAATTCAAATTGAGTTTTTATATAATTCTCTCAGAACTATATATATTTATATACACATATATTTGTATTTGTGTATGTCATATATATATTATACACATGTGTGTTCTATGTCACAAAAGTCATAATAATAATAATGATACTGGGTTGAGTTTCATTAATGGGAAATGGCAGAGATCAAGGAACAACAAACAGAAAAATCTCCCCTCAAGATCATCAAAAGAATTTAATCCCATCAAGCTGTCTAGAGAAAAATTGAGTGCCAGTATTCTCCTTGTTTCTAACTTTCTACTTCACATCAAATGTTTCTATAAGCGAATGAATTGTACTTTAATTTTACAGATGGATATTTGATACAAGATAAGATAATAGCAGTGTTTGAAGTAGTTCTTGAGTCTGAGATATCTGGTTTTACTATTATCATATATAACTTAAAAAATGCTCAAGGTTTATGAGGTTGGCAATTTAGTTGGTTTTTGTTGTTGTTTTCCTGCTAGATTAAATGTGAATGAATTGTCTATTCTACCTAAAATATATCTTATGTGTTCCGGTCTACTCTGCAGTTTCAAATATGTCAAAGCCTATATATTATCCCCAGCCGGTTCAGACTTACCTAAAAATCTCAGCCAGTCCTCACCCCTGGTTTGTAAATGATTTCTTTGCTTTTGTTCTTGTTTACTTACTTGCAATTCTAAGCATACGAACCCAGCAATATAAGCTATTTGCTTGTATTTGTCGGCCCCATTAAACTGACTTTTAAGGGCAAAGAGCAAATAAAAACTCTAAATCTCAAACCACTTATTGCAATGTCAGGCACCTGGGAATGCACAATAAATATGAGTGGATGACAAATAGTGGAGCATTGAGAGGCATAAATAAAGACAGAGTGGAAATCTAGTACCACACAACTCTTAAGCGACTTGCCTTGCCCTGATAAACCTTTAGAGTTAAGGTCAAAACATCACCAAGTTTTGTGTTGATTAGCTCTATACACTCTCCCTTTTACAGTACAGGGAGCGTAAAGCTTAGTATCGATTTTACTCTGATGATTGCTTAACAAGCACAGTTATGTCTAAGTGACTGATGAGACAAGTGACCTGCCAAAGGGGCAATGGGAGAAAGAAATGTATCTACTGTAAAGGTAAAACAATTAGAATGAAATATAGGAAGAAGGCTTTGCCAGTGTTGACTTGCTGAGTCAAACTTTAAGTATATCTATTCTTAATAGGAGGAGGAAAATGAATTGCCTAGGCATATTCGCATATCTTTGCAGAGCATCTATTTGATTTCTGAATTGGGTTCCAAAATAATTATGCTGGTATTCTTATATAGCGAGTGTGAGATTATGCAATTTAGGCAGCATGGTCATCATTGCGTTATTGAATGTTCTGCCTTACTGAAAAATGTAAGATTTAGAAAACATAGTCTCTGCATTAGACAACAGAACTGTTATGCTTTGCCCCAAAGTGATACTTGAGCCTTTAAATCTTTTATTATTATTATTTTGTTAATAAATATGGCACAGCAGAGTCACTCACTCTGCTGATGTAGTAAAAGTGTTGGAGTTTCCAGTTCTTATATAGAATAAGCTTTAGTTATCTAAACATTTGCTTACCAACCTGTCCTTCACTATATCCCGTTAAAAACTGGAAACAAACGTGAAAAGTCACTAAAGTGCCATATTCTTCCGCCTGGGATTTGTCAACTATTTTAATTTGTTCTTGTGCCATCATTAAACAGTCTTTTCTATAAGAGCTCAAGCTAAATTGACAAAGAATTAAAAGCCCAAATTTAGCTTAATTTAGTGATTAAATAAGTTAAATAGAGAGAAAAACATGACTGAAGTAAAGCCTGCCTTGAGACACAGGTTAACTGCAAGATTTAGCCCAAAATGGAAGTTTTATATTAGTAGTAGTACCCACATTTTCTGAATTCTCTTTTGAAACCTACTTAAAATTCAAGGTGATACTGTTCATTATTTCATCTACTATGCCTCTAGACATTTATTAATTTTAACCTGTAGCTGTTTAACTTATGACCTACAACTACTAAAATGACTTCTGGGGTAGTTTAATATTGATGTTGCAAAGGGCATAGCGCAGGTTCAAATAAACATAGGGTTGGAACTTTTCATGCATTTTCACTGTTCGGTGTTATCAGAACTAATTGGGTTCAACCAAAGGACCTTAGTGATGCAGCAAAGCTAATGCCAGGAGATACCAATGTTTGCTAAATGTAACTTTCTTTAGTTGCCGAAAATTCTGTGGTATACCCTTCCAGAAAACAAAATGTGAAAGTCAGGAGTTATAACTTTTTTAAATAAAAATAATCATCGGGCTTCCATGCTAGGGACAGGGAATGACAATGGAATGTCCGGTTCTTCATTTGACGAATATGTATTTTTAATTATCGTGCACCCAGCAATGGGCAGGGAGAAGAGAGAATCATGATCAGAAGAAAGAGAAGTACATAAGGGAGAAACAAAAAGCTAAATTCTGGAGAACTGAATTCATGAACGCTGGGCTTTCCTTTATAGAGGGAGTACTACTGTGTGTTCTTTTTGTCAAGGGTGGAATCATGCTAAGAGAGGGGAAACGTGTTGAGGATCCTTCTATATTGATGAACTCTTGTTTTCCCAATTTGCTAATTCACCTTCATTTTTTTTCCCTCTTTCTTTGTTGAGAGTGCTCAGAGGGCATTTTCATTTGCAGAATAAGAAATGATAAACATTAGCATAAATCAATGAGATACTTATTATATGTCAGGCAATCCAATATTCCTCGGATACGTTCAAGCCAAGAGGGCAATGGGCGGCTGCAACGGCGAGCAGAATAAGTCAAGAATGCTCACTCTCCTCACCTCTCTTTACTGACAGCTCACTGAGTTCCTTGTTTTATCTTTCAAGAAACTAGCTAGAAATGTTAATAAAAACTATTGGAAAGTACAAATTTTTCACTTTTTTCTGATGAAAATCACGATACATTTTGGTTTTATCTCACCGTATGTATAAGAGCACTGGTTCTAACCATAATTTCACATGCACACGATAGTGGTCAGCGGTGCATCAGTGGGCAGCAAAGGAGCAGAGCCACTGTTACTTTACTGGAAATGCTGACAGCCCTGGCAGCCCATTTTTTTTTCTATTCAATAGCCACTAAAATGGCAGAAAGCAAACATAAAAGTGTGTCTTGCATAAAAATGTCATCTGTTATGTGTGTTAAAAAAACATTTGAGAGCACTTATATAAGAAAAACAAATATACATAACACCAACCTGCAGACACACACGTGCCCATACACACCACAGTTCTACACAGATTTATGTAAATTGCATAGCAAAGTATTTTAGGTAAGGTGAATTTTTGTTTTGCATTTTTGCAGTTATAAAACAAACTGCATTTCCAGTTGCTTACCACTTCCCCACTTCTCAGTAGTTTGAATCAGGATACTTAAGCATGTTTGCAATATTGAAATATATATGTGTATATATATTCATAAATGCAATATATATTGCAGTATATATATATTCATAAATGCAAAAGCATAGCAAACAAACCTTATAGGATAACACATATGGTGAACTGAAGCAGCTGGTGGGTGTTTGAGTTGTGTGCATTTTTCTTTTCCTACACAGTTCGGTTCAGCTGGGTGCAGTTTTCTTTGCTCACCCAGTATTTCTCACAAATTATAGCATACATAAGCACACACAGAATTCCCATTAGCTGTCATTTCTCTTCTGTATATGTCCTCAAAGAAATTTATGCATTCAAAATAGAAAAAGATTCCATAAAAAATGTATAGATGGTGCAGAATAAGTGATAAAACTACAAAAGGAAATACAAATAATATATAAAGCAAAAAAGTATCATTATAGAAATCAAAATTTAATAGAAGCAACAGAAAAGATGCAAATTAACAAAATTAACCTACAAGAAAACAGTATAAATCAAAATATACAAACGTAATTAAAAACTGATTTGAAAGTAGGTAAAAGAAAAAGAAAAAAGAGAAAAAGAGTGGTGTCTCTTAAAAGGGCATAATTACAAATATAAGAAAATTGATATTGAAAAAATAATAAAAGAAAATGTTCCTGAAAGACCTAAAGATTGATAGGAAACTTTCAATTCTATTTAAAAAAGATATACATATTAATAACTTAATTTTAAAGAAGTATTATCATTCACCTATATAAAAGAAGAAAATAACTTCCACAGGTAGATTACCTGTTAAAGTACAATGCTAGCTTCACGTTTCTCCAAAATTACATTCAATATTAGAACAAACCAAATAAGGTCTATAGATAGTAATTTTCTTTATTTTATTTTATGACATCAAAGGACCAAACCCAGAACATCTAGGGAGAGTAGAGAAGGTCACTGAAACAAGTTGTGCTTATTTACCATAAAGCAAGAGTCAAATAGTTTTCCAGTTAGAAACACTGGTGGACTAACCAGCCCAATTTTGAAGGGGTGGAGGAAAGTGGCATATCACAGAAGTAGCAAAAGGAGAATTTAATCATGTATTGGAGATAAATATTCCAAACAAAATCTTGGAGAAAATAAAGTTAACTAAACCAAAATTTTGGTGTGCAAAGTCAATGGACCAAATTAAGTCCACTTGACAGGATCAATGCAGTAAAATATCTCTGATTTAGGTTAAGTTCTGCTTTAAAATGCTAGAGGATTTTTTTATATAATAATTTTCATGCCAGTTCATATATTCATTGAATGAAAAATGTTCACAAGAGTTAAATAACTTAGCCAATATTGCTTCCATGAATGCTTCAAAGAAACATATCCCTAACAATACAAACAAACGAAGTAATAGATCCAATTGATTATGTTATCTATTAGACAAATGAAACATTAGTACCACCAGAAAAGAGACTTTTATAGCTTTACTTCCTGTTACTTATACAACTTAGATATGATATACGTGCTATTTTAAACTCTGTGTCTCTGATCCAATATGATGATACCTTCTTGTCCTTTCTATATGAGGCTTGGATATATTGTTATGGTTTGATTTACAGCAAGAATGTTATTTTCTTTACTTAATTACTTTACCCTCAATTCAGAGTTTCCTTTTAGTTTATTCTCATTAAAATTATACTCTGTTTAGTGTTGATAAGGCCAATGAATTCATTGATCTTTCAGTAGGTCCTGTATAATTGGTAACAAAAGAGAGAAAAGGCTAATTTAGCAAAAAGAAAAAAAAAGTGAAATAAAAGCATAGACGTATTGAATTTATAAATCAGGCAGAGTCAATTCTTACTGTTCTTTGAAGCACCCAAAACTGAAGTGATGTGGACTGAAATTACAGCCTATGTTATTTGGGCCATTCAAAATCTTGGGGAATTACAGGGAGGCAGTTTAGCAGAGAGTGACAGAGGATGACCTTTGAAAGCAGGTGGAACCAGGTGTGGACATTGCAATTCATATGTAGGAGTACCTTCGATAAACAACTTGACTTTTATAATTTTCTATTTATTTTATTTAACCTCGAAAAAAAGGCAAGGTATTATATATCAAATATTTTTTGTGAAAATTAGATAAAATAACAAATGTAATTTTTTTAGGCTGCTACATAGTGCTCAGTATGTTAGCTTTTATTTGATTGTTTGCATACTTTTATATTATTTGCATATTAATTTCACATGGCCGGTCATATGGGTTAACATCAAAAAGATGCTTTACATTCAGTGAAGGGCAAACTCTATGATACAACAGAGAACAGGTATTGCATCATTTTAAAGAGTAGGGCCTTGAATTTTTAATCCCTCTGTTTTGGGACATGCCTTCATTATTAGTGCATCATTCAGTTCTCTGTTGCTAGACTGTGTATTACAACTTTCTATGCAAATTGCCTCCACATTTACATATACTAATGCAGAGATCTATCTTGCAACTTCGTTCCTCAAAAAAATAAAAAAAAGATCACTCTAGCTTTCTAGAGCATTTAACTTGAAGTTTAAATCCTTTAAAATAAAATTTAATTATCTTCCCAATGTGGCCCCAATCTAGCTTGCCTAGGGTTCTAATACAGTATTCCTGCCCCCATTCCTTTCATAATCTAGCATATACTTGGCCTTCCCTTAACATATGGACAGTCGAATTCTAGTGGGATAATTTGGGAATATTTCATTGTTTTGATATAAAAATTTTAGCCAAAATGCTCAAAAGTAGAGCCTATGAATAAATATTTCTGATTATTTAGAAAAAATGTTGTGTATCATATTTTGTAAGCTGTAGAAATATCAATTAAATGTCACAAAAGATATTGTTAGCATTTTACTTTATAGATATTATCTCTGAAATTATAATGAAAATCAACATATTCAAACATTAGATAATTCTTAATGCAATATGGGATACTTCTACATTCGTAATTTAAGACTGAATTGTAACTAAAATGGATTGATTTAATGCGTAAAAAAGTTCTTCAAAAATATTATTATTTAAACCTAAAAAATAGTAAACAATTTTGCACTCTAATATTGAGTGAATTTTATTATATTTATTACTTAAGGTCTTTAGTTGGTTAATTTTGTTAACCAAAAAAAGAAATTCATGGAGTCCTCTAGTTTAAAACGGGAATCTGAGCATGATATTTACATAACAACCTCTTGCTATAACATCTCCTATAAATTATTGAAATTAGTAAAGACCTGGACATTATTTACTTTCTGGAAATTCTGGAAATTTTTGATACATGTCATACAATTATATTTATTCATGTAAAGACCTGCAATTAGGACAAGATTATGAAAACAAATATCCAGTGTTTATTCAATTAATGTTAAAAACAAATATGAACAGTGAAACAAAACTTGCTTGGAAAAAAAGAAGGAAATTAATTGGCAGAATTTAAATAAAACTCACTGCTACTGTGCAGAGATGGGCTGAAGACGGCACTGGGATAGAGAGCAAGTGATGGCAGCAAATATCCATTAGGTGCTTGTCCCTGGGATCTGCACACACAGATAGCTTTCACACTATGAGAATACTCCATGGAGCCAGCAGCATGCCTCTATAATAGACTATGTGCTGAAAATAATGAGAGTGCCACACATGGGGCTCCCAGGGGTAACAATAATGCAGTAGAGGGAGCCTCTATTCTTAAATAACTCTCACTATCACATTAAGTCTAAAAAATAAACCTGTGAGTGCATAAGTGAGATATGCCTTATAGGTACATAAATATTAATTACATACATATACATACTTGTCAATATCCGTGTCAAGTAATTTTAACTCAAATATATTTCCTTTAATAATAACTGTACATAGTTTGCATCAGTTAAATATCTCTAACTCATCTTGTATCAAAGATATTAAAAATTGGGGTGCCTGGGTGGCTCAGTGGGTTAAAGCCTCTGCCTTCGGCTCAGGTCATGATCTCAGGGTCCTGGGATCGAGCCCCGCATTGGGCTCTCTGCTCAGCAGGGAGCCTGCTTCCCCCTCTCTCTCTGCCTGCCTCTCTGCCTATTTGTGATCTCTCTCTCTCTGTCAAATAAATAAATAAAATCTTTAAAAAATATATATATTAAAAATTCTAATATTTAGTTTATACCTTATTCTATAAGCTGACAATCCATATATACATGCATACATACAAGTATATATGTAAGTACATATCTAGTATTTAATATCACTTTTTTCTTCTTCCAAAATCAAAATGTAAAAATAGGCTTATCTGTAAAAGAAAATACCCGTAAGTGAATTATATTATAAAAATCAGTAGAAAAAAACCTAGGCCTAAACTTTATGAATAATCTATTTTATGGAAGTTATTTCTTCTGTGAGTAAAACATTTTATCACAAAGTCTCAGTCAAGTGTTGTATAAGCACAACTAGAGTACATTATGAATAAATAAAGCAGCACTATCTATAAGGAAGAATTTTATTCTCTGTGGAGGAATTCCTTAATCTTAAAACCTCATCGATTGGTATCCTTTTAAAAAGAGTGTTAAAAATAAAAGATAGCCTAACAACCATTTACCAATGTATTTTCCCTTAAATGATATTTTCACAATTCAACATATACTGAAAATAGTTCAACAAAGATTGTGATTGACAGGATAAGGAAAGAGTGCCCTCTCTATAATGTTACATCAAAGGCAGAAGAAAGAAAGAGTGGTTTAGTTTAAACAATCTTTTATGGTAGGAACCAACACAATCATCCTTCTATTATTAAGTGTTGAATTGATGAAAGTTTTCAAGTGTCAATAAACAGGGACACAAAGTCATCTATAGCCCTCTCAGGTGTTTACAGACACTATGGAGTCTCTAGGGATTCTATAATTGCCTCAAGGCTATACTTCTTCCATTATGATTTTTCCTTTTTTACTATATTTGGGCTTTGACTGAGTTTTCATCAAAGGTCAAAGTATAAGTTTATTGCCTGAAGGCCTGCTTTTTGAGTCCAAAGAAAGTGTCAACTAAAATAAAAGATCTTCCACTAACGTATCCTCTTCTATCCTCAAGTTCACCAACACCTTTATAATGAAACTAAAGATAAATAAATTCCCTAGATCGGAAGAGGCAAGTACAAGGCTGAGTTAGTTATTTCTGTATTTACAGTGATATAATAATTAATCAGAATGCTTTTAAACATGTATACAAACCATAATGTGAAGCATTTTTTAGTCTGTTCCTATAAGAATTTTTTTATTTCCCTCTTAAATATAGTAAATTTCATTCTACATACTACCTGCCCATTATTTAGTTGGGATTGCACCAGGTGATTTCCAAGGCAGGGATGGTACAATTTGATCAAGGTAACAAGGGTACCATCTTTTCTCTCCAAATTGAGGAAACAGTACAAAATTAAGTCTACAAGAAACAAAGAAGTGGAAGGAACTAAAATTGCAAACAAACTTGTCAACTTCAATACACACTCTCCTTTTTTTATTATTGTTGTAAGAACACTTAAGATGAAATGTGCCTTCAACAATTTTTAAGTGCACAATATAGTATTATTAACAATAGGCACAATGGTGTGCAGCAGATTTATAGAAATTATTCATCTTGCAAAACTGAAATGTTACACAACATTAACATTAACAATACTCTCTTTCTCCATCCCTCTAGCCCCTGACAACATCCATTCTACTCTCTGAGTCTATGAGTTTGAGTCTTAGAGATACTTCATATAAATAGAATCATGTAGTGTTTGTCCTTCTGTGATTGGCTTATTTTTCTTAGCATAATGTCCTTAAGGTTCATCCATGTTGTTGCATATGACATGATTTCCTTAAAACTTTATAATATTTTACTGTATGTATACCCAACATTCTTTTATTCATTCATGAATCAATGAACATTTAGGTTATTTCCACATCTTGGCTATTGTGAAACAATGCTACAGTGAACATAGGAGTGCAGGTATCTCTTTGAGATTCTGATTTCTGGTTTTTTTGGGGTTAAGTGCCCATCACTGGGATTGCTGGATCATATGATGGTTCTAGTTTATTTTTTTAGGAACCTCCATACCATCTTCTGTAGTGGCTATACCATTTTATATTCCCACCAACAGCCTAACTCTTCTACTTCTAAACTCCCAAAGTCCTGGCAGGGGAGTGGTTTGTTCTTTTTCTGGAATATTATTATTCTTCAAAACTTAAATATACTCTCAACTAGGTCCAATATTGACGGCCTCAACCTATGAAATGGGGAAAGCTCAATGTCTAGACTTCCAAGTGTATTATATCCTTGTTTCTGGTGATTAATTACAGTGTTTGTAAATGAGAATGGTCATTAATTACAGTGTTTGTAGATGAGAAAATGCAGAAGAGGACTTTGAAACGGCCCAGCCTCAGGAAATAGAACCAGGAACACTTGTTGACTGAGTTAATTCACCCAAGTTCATCAGCTGAGGTTCAGGAAAGAGACACTATTTTCATGTAAAATCATTGTGAAAAATAAATTTAAGAAACTAGACAGAGAAGCCAACGAGGCAGTTTGCATAGCATCAGTTTGGGTCACGTAAAGTGCACCATGATGATCATAGAAGTCTCCCAAAGAGCCCAATGTTTTCCAAAGACTAATGGGCACTCGTGTGGGGGAAAGAAGGAACAACAAAAACAATAGCAACCATAATCAATCCATATCACACAAATTCCTGGAGATTTAGAGAAAACATAAAACTGCAATGAAAAGACCTAAGCCAAAATCTTGCTTCATCTCTTAGCAGCAATGTCATATGAAATGTCACTTTATAACAGCTATAATGATTACACTATTAGACTTACGGTTTGCTAAACCATGTTCTAGAAATTAGTAAAGAATAGGAAAACTGTTAGGTGATGAAGTTGAAGATTCATGGTTGGAGATTGTTTCTCAAATACTTTAAACTTATAAATACCCTACCGCCTCCTCCACCTTTCCATTTGAGTATAGGATAAGCACATGGACTGCAACATCTTTTTTCCTTTTCGCATTTACAGTATTTTACAGTATTTATTTTTTAATTTATTTTTAATTTTTTATTAAATTCAACTTAGTTAACATGTAGAGCATTATTAGTTTCAGGGATAGAATTTAGTGATTCATCAATTGCATATTACATCTAGTGCTCATTACGTCAAGTGCCCTCCATAACCCATCACCCAGTAACCCTGTCCCCACCCACCACCTCTCAAGCAACACTCAGTTCGTTTCCTAGAGTTAAGAGTCTCTTATGGTTTGCTTCCCTCTCTGTTTTTATCTTATTTTATTTTTTCTTCCTTCCCCTATGTTCATCTGTTTTGTTTCTTAAATTCCACATGTGAGTGAAATTATATATTTTTCATTCTCTCACTTATTTTGCTTAGCATAATACCTTCTAATTCCATCCACAGCATTGTGAATGGCAAGATTTCGTTCTTTTTGATGGTTGAGTAATATTCCATCATTTGTGTGTGTGTGTGTGTGTGTGTGTGTGTGTGTATACAACATCTTCTTTATCCAATTATCTGTCGGTGGAGAGCTGGGCTCTTTCCATAGTTTGGCTGTTGTGGACATTGCTGCTATAAACATTGGGTGCATGTGCCCCTTCAAATCACTATGTTTGTATCCTTTGGATAAATACCTAGTAGTGCAATTTTTGGATCATGGGGTAGCTCTATTTTTAACTTTTTGAAGAACCTCCATACTGTTTTCCAGAGTGGCCGCACCAGTTCCTAACAACAGTGCAAGAGGGTTCCCCTTTCTCCACATCCCTGCCAACATCTGTTGTTTCCTAAGTTCTTCATTTTAGCCATTCTGACAGGTGTGAGGTGGTATCTCATTGTAGTTTTGATTTGTATTTCCCCGATGTCAAGTGACGTGGAGCATTTTTTGAAGTGTCTGTGGGCCATATGTATGTCTTCTTTGGAGAAATGTCTATTCATGTCTTCTGCCCATTTCTTGACTGGATTTTTTGTTTGTTTGTTTTTTGGGTGTTGAGTTTGGTAAATTCTTTATAGATTTTGGATATTAGCCCTTTTTCTGATATTTCATTTGTGAATATCTTATCCAATTCAGTAGGTTACCTTTTAGTTTTGTTGGTTGTTTCCTTTGCTGTGCAAAAGCTTTTTATCCTGATGAAGTCCCAATGGTTCATTTTTGCTTTTGTTTCTCTTTACTTTGGAGATGTGTCTTGCAAGAAGTTGCTGTAGCTGAGGCCAAAGAGGTTGCTGCCTATGTTCTCCTGTAGGATTTTGATAGATTCTTGTCTCACATTTAGGTATTTCATCTATCTTGAGTTTATTTTTTTGCGTGGTGTAAGAAAGTGGTCTGGTTTCATTCTTCTACATGTTGCTATACAATTTTCCCAACGCCATTTGTTGAAGAGACTGTCTTTTTTCCCTTGGATATTGTTTCCAGCTTTGTCAAAGTTTAGTTGACCATATAGTTGAGGGTTCATTTCTGGGTTCTCTATTCTGTCCCATTGATATATTTATCTGTTTTGTGCCGGTACCATACTCTCTTGATGATTACAGCTTTGTAATAGAACTTGAAGTCTGGAATTGTGATGCTGCCAATGTCGGCCTTCTTTTTCAACATTACTTGGCTATTCATGTGTCTTTTCTGGCTTATACAAATTTTAGGATTGTTTGTTCCAGCTCTGTGAAAAATGCTGATTGTATTTTGATAAGGATTGTATTGAATGTGTAGATTGCTTTGGTTAGCATAGACTTTTTAACAATATTTGTTCTTCCAATCCATTAATATGGAATGTTTTTCCATTTCTTTGTGTCTTCCTCAATTTCTTTCATGAGTTTTCTATAGTTTTCTGAGTACAGATCTTTTATCTCTCTAGTTAGGTTTATTCCCAGGTATCTTATGGGTTTTGAGTGCAATTGTAAATGAGATCAATTTTTTTATTTCTCTCTCTGTGGCTTTATTGATGGTGTATAGAAATGCAACAGACTTCTGTGAGTCGATTTTATATCCTATGACTTTGCTGAATTCTTGTGTCAGTTCTACCAATTTTTTAAAAAAATATTTTCTTTATTTATTCATGAGAGACAGAGAGGGAGACAGAAGCAGAGGGAGAAGCAGGCTCCCTGGGAACCCAATGCAGGATTCGATCCCAGGATCCTGGGATCATGACCTGAGCTGTAGGCAGGTGCTTAGCTGACTGAGCTAAGGTACCCAGGTACCCATTCTATCAATTTTTTTGGTGGAGTCCTTGGATTTTCTACAGAGAGTATCATGTCATCTGCAAAGAGTGAACAATTGACTTCCTCTTTGCCAATTTAGATGCCTTTTATTTCTTTTGTTATCTGACTGCTGAGGCTAGGACTTCCAGTATTTCGTTGAATGACAGTGGTGAGAGTAGACATCCTTGTCGTGTTCCTGGCCTTAGGAAAAAAGCTCTGTTTTTCCCTGTGGAGGATGATATTCACTGTGGGTCTTTCATATATGGCTTTTATGATGTTGAGGTATGTTCCCTCTATCCCTGCTTGATGAACATGGATATAAAAATTCTCACCAAGATACTAGCTAATAGGATCCAACAGTACATTAAAGGTATTATTCACCACAACAAAGTGAGATTTATTCCTGGGCTACAGGGGTGGTTCAACATCCACAAATCAATCAATGTGATATACCACATTAATAAACAAAAGGATAAGAAACATATTATCCTCTCAATAGATGCAGAAAAAACATTTGACAAAATATAGCCTCCTTTCTTGATAAAAACCTGGACTGCAACATTACTACATTGGAGTTCCTCTACATAGCACCTCCCAGAAACCACCTTCTCTGACAGCCTTTCTCAACTCACTTTCTAGTTGCTCAAGCCAAAATCCTGAATTCTACCTTGACTTCAAAATGTATGTCCTTAAAAAGACTCAAGGTGATGGAGACCCTTTTCACTTGAAATTGAAAAATTACAAGGTCTTTTAAGAACTAGGCTGAGAACTGGCATACTGTCAGATCAGTCTCACTTTAATGGCCCAAGCAAGTCAAAAGCTGCATACCAAGTAATGAGATAGAGAAATGTACCCAGCTCTTTTCATAGTCAGGTCTCCATTGTCTCATGACAAAAGAAGTCGAGCTAGGAAGCTGACTAAGTGGAGACAATAATGCAGTCCCCTAAAAGAATAGTTCTACCTCCCTCTTGTATACTTGTATTTATTCATGGAACAAAACATACCAAATGTCCTCTTTGTGACAAATTTATATATGTAGTGACGAGATACTCTTCCTTCACTTTTTTTTATAAAGACATGTTTAAGTGCAAGAGTTAAAGAATTAAATAAATAAGGATAATTAAGAAATTTACAGCTTATGATGAGTATTATGAATAGATAAGTAGGATATTATAATTTAGAGGAAAAAAAAATATTTTTTATTAGCCAGGTAGGTGACATTTAGTTGAGATATACAAGGGGTAAATATGGTAGGTAGGTAGATAGATGGATAGACAGATAGATAGATATGATAATTTGAAGCAGAGCAGTAGAAGTATATGTAAACCTGTATACATGTGTGCTTGATTATGTATTGATCAAAGCATAGGTTATGGCATCAGAAGTACTAGATTCAAATTCTGCCCCCTGCTCACCAAGTATGTGACAGGGCGAAGTTCTTTAAGCTCTCCATTGCTGCAGTTATAGATATTTAATACATATAATAACACTGAGAGCAGATACGTATGTGGGTCATAAATGACAACTTCTAAAAGAGTTTTTCAAATGATGATAGGCTTAAGGTGTCAGAATTATACTTTATACATTACAATAATGTTAACATCTTGAATACTTATTTATACAAAAATTACATACTATAAATAAAAATAATGGGCATTTTGAATACTTATTTATTCATTTAATATTCAGGTTATTGTATGAAATAAATGTGATTATTATTTTCATTTAATAGTTGAAAAAACAAAAATTTATAGAAGCTAATCTTTTGCCTGCAGAGGCAAAATTAAGACAGTTGAAACTGCAATTTGTGCCCACATAGTCTGAGTCTAAAACTGTATGCTTAGCTACTGTACTCAATGCCATTGTATGCTTTGGAATATTTTAAAAATCTTTTGCATTTATGTCATTTGTGTTACACAAGTAACAGGTGAATTTGAAGAGGAAAACAGAACCACTGCTCTTACTTTTATTTTTCCACATTTGAAGTATCTCCCTTGGACACCCTCACTTCCATTTCCATAGTCAGAGGTGATCATTCAGCTGTTCAGTGTACACTTTTAAAATTCTTTAAGACTTTATTAAAAAAAAAAAGACTTTATTTTTTAAAGCATTTTTAGGTTTACAATAAAATTGAAAGGGAGGTACAGAGATTTCCCATATATTCCCCTACCCCACACATGCACAGAGCCTCTTGCATTGTGAACATCACTCACGTGAAGAGTACTTTTTTCTTTTTTTTCTTTTTTTCTAACCAAGAATGAACCTACAATTACACGTTATAATCACCAAAATCGAAGGTTACCTTAGGGCTTGCTCTTAGTGTTGTATGTTCTATCACTTTGGACTAGTGTATAATAACATATATCCTTGATTATAACATCATACTGAGTATTTTCACTGCTCTAAAAACCCTCTGTGCTCATCTTTTCATCTCTTTCCATCTACTTGGTGACCACTGATCTTTTTTTATAGTTTTGCCTTTCCCAGAATGCCATATAGTTGGAATCATACAGTATTTAGCCTTTCGGATTGGCTTTTTTCACTTAGTAATAGGCATTTAAGGTTTGTATATGGTTTTATTTTATGGCTTGATAGCTCATTTCTTTTTAATACTGAATATTGTCCCATAGTGTGAATGCACTAGTTTATTTATACCCTTTTATTTTCCTCTAAATTTTAAGATTTATTTACTTATTTATTTGACAGAGAGAGAGAGATCACAAGTAGGCAGAGAGGCAGACAGAGAGGGGGAAGCAGGCTCCCCGCTGAGCAGAGAGCCCGATGCAGGGCTCGATCCCAGGACCCTGAGATCATGACCTGAGCCGAAGGCAGAGGCTTTAACCCACTGAGCCACTCAGGCACCCCTTCCTCTAAATTCTATATAAAAGGTCAGTTTCCCATGAATTCCACCCTAAAGTTTTTCTTGTATAAACTTAGCCCTTCAATTCCAACCATACTAATACTTTATAAAATAAATGTTATGTTGAACTCTCTTACAACTATACTTCTAGTCTTAATTTAGTTATCTCAATGGCAAAAAGTCCTGTATTTCTGACAACCTTCCAGACATTTCAATCTTAATGATCTATGGTAACTTCAGCAAGACTAACAAGAGTTTACCCAAACTTGTTTTTAATTCCCAATTTTTCATCTAGTTAAAGGGATGCCTAGGTAGCTCAGTTGGTTAAATATTCAACTCTAAATTTTGTCTCAGGTCATGATCTCAGGGTCGTGAGATCAAGCACCGCATTGGGCTCTGGGCTTGGCATGGAACCTGCTTAAGACAACAGCAATGTCCACAATAGCCAAACTATGGAAGGAGCCCAGATACCCACTGACAGATGAACGGATGAAGAAGATGTGGTACACACACACACACACACACAATGAGAATACTACTCAGCCATAAAAAAAAAAAAAAAAAAAATCTTGCCATTTGCAATGACATAGTTGGAACTAGAGAGTATTATTCTAAGAGAAATATGTCAATCAGAGAAAGATAATTATCAAATGATATCACACATATGTGTAATTTAAGAAACAAAACAGACAGGCATAGGGGAAAAGAGGAAAAAATAAAACAAGATGAAATCAGAGAGGGAGACAAACTGTGAGACTCTTTTATTTTTAATTTTTTTTAAGATTTCATTTATTTATTTGACAGAGAAAGAGCACAAACATGGGGAGCAGCAGGCAGAGGAAGAGGGAGTCAGGCAGGGGGAGAGAGAGAGCCAGGAAGGGGGAAGAAGGAGAGGCAGGCCTTCTGCAAAGCAGGAAGCCCAATGTGGGGCTTGATCCCAGGACCCTGGGATCATGACCTGAGCCAAAGGCAGATGCTTAACTGACTGAGCCACCCAGGTGCCACAAGAGACTCTTAATTATAGGAAACAAACTGAGAGTTCCTGGAGGGGATGGGGGGAGTGGGGGTATGGGGTAACTGGGTGATAGGCTTTAAAGAGGGTAGGTGATATAATGAGCACTGGGTGTTATATAAAACTGATGAGTCACTGAACTCTACCTCTGAAACTAATAATACACTATAATGTTAATTAATTGAATTTAAATATTTTTTATAAAAGAAGAAAGTTTCTCTAAATTAAATAAATAAATCTTTACAAAAATATCAGTGCTCATTCTGTTAACAAATTTTGGACTTATTGTCAACTCACAGTTATTCTTTTCAATCTATAGTATCATTTTCTGCCTATTTCCCACTGATAGTGATCATTTATTATTTTGAACATTTATTAATATTGCTATATTTGTAAGCCTCTCAATTTTTTCTGACTTCTGTATCTTCCACAGATGATACTTTTGCTACAAATGTGATCATTTTATCTCTATGCTTAATGCTTTTTAATGATATCAACTTTCAAATGCTTATTGGTCAACAAACAAAATAACATATAATATATGGCTATCTATATTTTGTTCCCAAACTTCCTTTCCTGAAAGTCCACACCACATATTTTCTAGTATGTTAACTCTAGAACCATTTGCTATTAATTGTCATAGTGAATTCTCTTACACACACCAAATTCCCTTATTTTTCTAACCATCTATACATTTTGGTAGAAATTAACCTTTCAAAAATGAATATAGATTTGATTTTATTTACTAGATGTCATGATTCTTCTATCAATAACATATCTTTCATAAAATAAATTTAATTAGCTGTCTCCTAATAATCTTACTTAAGATATCTTCCATAGCATCTTCAAAATACCTGCTCACATTTTCAGTCAAGTTTCTAGTTTTGTTAATACTCATTTATCTGAGAATGTTCCCAATTTCACTGTGTTTTGCATTCTATTATTCAATAGTAAATGGAGCCATCTAAGGAATAATTAACAATATCCATTTAAAAGTTAATGTCATGGCATTAACTAGAGTATATTTTTTCAAAACGCTCTTTGAATAACTATGTTAATATTTACAAGTTTATATTAATAAATTTTAGTTATCTTTGTGCATATATAAATTTCATGTGTGCGTGTGTGATAGTCAATTACGTTTTATATATGAGACACCAGTCTAATGGTAAATGTTTTGGTACAAGTCCTATGCTGGCCAATTTTACTTTAACTTTAATGTATCAGTATAAATATTCATAATATGTAGCAATTTTACAAATGTGCTTGAGTAGGCAGCAATAATTGCTGCAATATGCTGAGAGTTAAATTAACTGAAGAAAACAAAAGTGGCAGGAACTAATTAAAAAACTGGAACAAGAATGAATGGGAATTTTTTTAAATGCCTTATGAAATGTTTAGTAGCCAATTCATCTGTGGGAGGAAAAACATATTATAATTAAGAGATTATTTTTGTTTAGGATGCATTGAATTTTTGTTGTATCTTTACTGATTATTTAGGCATTCACAAACATATAAAAATAATCAGTTGAAACAGGTATTTCTCTGATATGCCTGGAAGAATTCTAGTTTTAGGGAAAAATAATTAATAATTAATCAATTCAATGAGCATTTTTATTGTATATCTGCATATATAAACACAAACTAAATGATTTGTGGAATTGAATACTAACTAAAATACAATGCTTGACCTAAGAAATAATACAATTTATTAGGAAAGATATGTATAAAGGTAAATTTTTGATTAATTTGTTAGAGATATCAAATAAATTTGATGAGAGTGATAAGGTTGGATGCCGAATCATAGTAAGTGATTCAGAAAGAAGAATATTTTATGGAAAGAAAATAGAAGATGTTATTGTGGTAATAATGCCATGTGTTCAAAGAAATCATGTCTTATTCTTCCTTGGTACCCAGCAAAAATCAACTAAGAATCAACTAAGCAGCTGAGTGTGTCCATATTACTGAGCTTTCACCTGGAGAGCATTTCTTTTTCTTTTTTTTTTTTTTTTTTTTTGGAGAGCATTTCTAGGCCTTTGCATAAAGCTACCTTCCTACTCTCCTCCATGTTCTTGCTGGAAGCAAAGGACTCCAAAGCCATAGAGAATATGGAACCCAATAATGGAGTGATCCTTATTGTATGATGCTTCTGTTTAGTAAGCACCATTTTAGTGAATACCCATGATAGATAGTTACATGAGTGAGAAATAGTGTGTGTTAAACCACTGATGTTTGTAAGTTTGTCTCTTATAGCATCAGATGTCCAACTAGTAAAGGAAGCATATTCTCTATTACTCCACTTTACACAGATCATAGGTAAGATGGAGGAGTGTAGTGAGAAGTAAAAATACAAAAATTTGAAAGCTGGTTATAAAAATAATCATAGGAAAAAGTAATTTTTGAATTTATTTTTCAGGCAACAAGATAAGATGAGATGAGATATAATGAGATAAGACAAACAGAACAGATGTAAGCAAGATTTCTGGCAGTAAATGAGAGGATGGAAGAAGAGGAGATCTGTAAGTAGGCCAAGTTTAGAAGAACTAAGGTAATTCCACAAAATGAAAGTGTAGGTATAAAATAGTCTTAAGGATAAAATTAATAGGTTTTTATAAAGGAACTTTGTAAGTTGGACAAAGGGAAAGGCAAAGAGTCTATCAACAATTTAACATACAACTGAGAAAAAAATAGAGAAGCTTGATGGAATAAACCACACTCAGGGCTGAAATCTGCCAAGGGATGGCCTAATGACTGACCTTTGATTCCTTCAGGCTCAGAGTAGAGTCTCAGGAATGTGTTCGGTCATTTTGTGCCACTTATTTGTATTTTGTTTTTTTTTTTTTTTTTTTAACTATTTTATTTTATTTATTTGACACAGAGAGAGAGAGATCACAAGTAGGCAGAGAGGCAGGCAGAGAGAGAGG
>CM052898.1:171877642-171926234 GCA_028534135.1 Potos flavus
TTTTTTTTTTTTGTCTCGACTATTTTATATTCCTTCTCTCCCCTATTAACTCCTTTGGGATTGCTGGTACTAACATACACTCTTTAACTACTCTTTGAGTGTTACCATAGCAACATGAATACTTGAGATATTAGATCCTCATTTAAATGAGAAATTTTACCACTTCTCAGATATTATCAGTCCCTTAAAACACTTTACCCCTCTCAACTTATGTAATTGTTTTAATTAATTCAATTGCTCTCTCTATATATAAACTTTATAAGACATTACTTTTTTTAGTTTTAAGTAAATATTAATTTAGATTTAATTGTATAGTTACCATCACCATTGTTCTTTAAAGGAGAGAATATTTCTTTTTAAACTTTTAAAACTTAAATATCCTGTCTCAAACTTACAACACTTCAGTCATTATAGACTTGAAGTTTTTTCTGCGTGTTTGCAAAATCATGTGAAACAGGCTTTTTATAATTTATCATATGGCAAAAACACTTTGTCTTTTATATGTTTAATTGATGGAGTATAAAAATGAACTAACTCTAATTGAGAGTGTAGTCTTAATTTTTTTTTTTTCACTTTAATGCACATGGGATAATCATATTAGCCAGAAGACCTAGTACGGTTTTACTTTCACTCCTTTTGTAAGATAGTTACACTTCTTAACATCTGATCCATGGAAATGGATTAACTGATCCCTCTAGAAATTATATGCTTATTATTTAATCATGTGTTTCTTTTAGGGATGTGAATTATATAAAAACAAACCCAAACCATGCACAATTAAGAAACACTGTTTTAAAAACTAAAATGAATATTAAAATATCAGTATTTAATTGTAAATATAGGTAAGAAAGTTGTATCATAAATTTAATTATTAAAAAGTGGTTAATTATTATTGTATTTATAGCATTTGAGATCTTTAATGATAGAACTGTGATCTAGCACCATCTCTGAAATTTTATATGTACTCAATAAAGTGTTTAATACTCACAATTAGTTAAATATTATGGGGATTTCAAGAAAGTAGAGTTTTTTTAACATTAGTAGAAATCAACAAAGACTTAATGTACACTAAACACTAAATAAAGTGTTTAATTTGAATTTTCAATTTGTAAATATGGGAAGGAAAGGTAACATAGACAATGGGATCTACATAAATAAGAATATAGTGGTAGGGACGTGTATTCATTTTCTATGTTTTATGATAAGTAGTGCATATTTAATGGGTGGCTTGAAAGAATAAAAATTTATCTCAATTTCTGTGCTTTAGGAGTCCAGGCATGGCATTAGCTAGGTCCTCTGTTCAGGGTCTCAGGGGTGGCAGTCAGCCACCTGGAGGCTCAGCTGGGGAGTAATCCAATTCTAAGCACATACAGGCTGTGGGCAAATTGTTTCCCTACGACTGTGGGCCCTGGATTCATACAGGCTTTCAAATGCAGGATGATCTCAGGAAATTGCTGTCTTTTGCAATTTCCTGCCAAATGACCCTCTCTATAAGCCATTTAAAACATGGCAATTGGCCTAGTAAATTCCAATAAGAAAGTGAGAGCTGGCAGAATGGTCATATATAATATAATGCAGTCACAGCAGTCACCTTTGCCATATTCTATTGGTTAGAAGCAAGCAACAGATCAAGATCATACTCTAGAAGAGGGGCTTACACAAAGGTTTCAGCATCAAGAGGTAAGAAACATATGGAATGACCTTAGGTTCTGTCCACCACAAAAGAAAAAAGTCAAATATTAAGAAGAAGAAAAAAAACATTGAATTTGGGTAAAAGACAAAATGCCCAAAGAACATAAGGAAATATGGTTGTAGAAATTTCTACATCAGTAAGTAAAACTCCCTAGATACTGTTCTGCATTTTTTTAAAATTTTATTTATTTATTTGACAGAGAGAGATCTCAAGTAGGCAGAGAAGCAGGCAGAGAGGGGGGTGGGGAAGCAGGCTCCCTGCTGAGCAGAAAGCCCAATGCGGGGCTCCATGTGGGGCTCGATCCCAAGACCCTGAGATCATGACAAGAGCCGAAGGCAGAGGCTTTAACCCACTGAGCCACCCAGGTGCCCCCTCTTCTGCATTTTTAAAGGAATCCTACACAAGAACCTTCTGAAGACTAAGCCCTAAAGAAAAAATATTTCTTTACTGTGTGATACAACTCTGTGCCAATAATGAAATATTCAATTCCACTGACTAACTCCTTGTTTTGTAAGTATATTTTGTGTAATAAAATTGAAAATACATATTTTCAAATGATTAATATATGTAAATGTGGGGAGTTTTTATGATTGCTAACCTACTTCTTATATTTTAACTGAAAATATAATCCTACTGTTTATATTACAACACTGATTTTAGTTCAATAATTATTGAGTGGCATTATTTGTACAGTCTTAGATTGTCATTATTGAACACTTCCAATGAAGTGACCCAGTGCTGGATATTTCAACCTTGTCTAAAAGAGTCTCATTGTCTCTAGGAAATGTCAATGGGGATAATTTGAAGTATCTTGAAGCTTCACAGCACCAAAAAGACAAATAAAATACAATCAGGATGTACTGGTTCTTTTTCACTCTATTCTCTTTTACCTTCTACAAACCACATTTAAACACATCCATGTTGCTGATATATAGAAAGTTGCTCAATATAGTCTGGGACAAGGAAATAGGTAAAGAATAACCACATTGCATTAAAATATTCCCTGGTAGTATTATCTATATTTTAACAAAATAGTAATAGTTTCTTTTTTTATAAAGTTTATTTGCTGTTGAATATAGAAAAGGCCCTCTCATGTAAAGGCAAAATTCTCATATTTCATAGCCATGTTATATTTTATGATATTTTAAAATGATGTTCTTGAGACTGAAAATAAAAACTGCCTTTTAAAAGTAACAAAAATAATTGAGTTATGTTGGCAGGTAATTTATCTTGTTGTTCTTATAATTTGAAATAGTTTACTAGAATAATAATTTCCAAATAAGGAAAGGAATGGAGGCATTGATCATTGATATATGGTTTTGCATCCTTCCAACTCTACGAGTAAATGCTGGGTAATAAAAATGTGAAAACTTCACAGACATCATGCCTATCACCATCTAGTATACAATAAAATGTAGTCAATCATTATGTTTATCACTATTTTTGTGTCCTCCTGCAACAGAGTAAGCTCTGTGAGGTGTGAGAATCTCTGTCTGTACTGTTACCTGATGTAAACATCTTGGCTACAACAGTGGTGGACACATAGTATATGAGTAACTTTTTCAAAAATTACTAGATAGTTGCAAACTGTATTTTCAATAGTTTGTCGTTAAAAGGGTAATCTACAAAGTAGACATAAATTCTCAAATATATCCCAGGTTTTTCCACTTGCAGTTATTCAATGTTATGGCTTGTTCTGATAATCTTGGTACTTAAATCTTCCCTTTTATCTTCAAAACAGACATCAAGTATTACATCAACAAATGTTAAATCAACCATTTGTGACTTGGTCCGTGCTTCATTCTTATATATATTCATTAATGATTTAAAAAGTAAAAACTATAATTAATGTTATATGAAAATAGGGATTCTATTAGTAAACCAGCTTGAAGAGCATGCTTCTAAAAAATTTGTTTTCAAAATCTGCTTTACTTTCAAAACTAGGAGGATCTGTCATTTTTCTTAAACAAACGGTGTGGAGAAAAGATACTGAAGCAAGACAAATGGTTATTTTACTGCATTCAGAGATTTTTGCCATTGAACCAGCTTAGATTTGAAACTTCCACAGCAAATGATTATTTAAAAATGTAAAATAAAATGAACTCTCTTATGATCAGACTGAAGAGAAATGTATCTGTTTTTCATAACTGCTTTAGTTATAAAAGTTAGACACTAAAATAATTATGTTATCCAACCAAATATAAGAAAAATAACTCTTTCATAATGATGCCTATAGATTTCAAAAATTTTATTTCATATTTTTTAAAGATTTCATTTATTTATTTGACAGAGAGAGAGAGATCGCAAGTAGGCAGAGAGGCAGGCAGAGAGAGAGGGGGAAGTAGGCTCCCTGCTGAGCAGAGAGCCCAACGTGTGGCTGGATCCCAGGACCCTGAGATCATGACCTGAGCCGAAGGCAGAGGCTTTAACCCACTGAGCCACCCAGCCGCCCCTTATTTCATTCTTAATATAGTTTCATATGTGTGTGGGGACACACACAAGTGTATTCTTTTCCTTTTAAATAGACTTTAAAGAAGTTTTAGATTTACAGCAAAATTGAGCAGAAAATACAGAGAATTCCCATATACTCCCTGCTCCCCTTCTCTATATATACGCAGTCGACTCCACTACCAATATCCTTCACAAGAGTGGTGCATTTGTTCAAATTCATGAATCTACATGAACACATCTTTATTACCCAAAGCTAATAGTTGGATTCACTCTTGGCATTGTACATTTGATGGGTTTTGACAATTGTGTGTTCACATATATCCATCATTATACTATGATACAGGACAGTTTCACTGCCCTAAATTCTGTGCTGCATCTATTCATACTTCCCTCCTCACTAATCCCTAGCAACCCCTGATGTTTTTATAGCCTCCATTGTTTTGCCTTTTCAGAATGCCATGTAATTGTGGTCACACACTGTGTAGCCTTTTCAGATTTGTTGCTCTCACTGAGTAATATGCATTTAAGTTTCCACCATATCTTTTCATGATATATTAACTCTTTCTAGCAATAAACACTATTTCAGTGCCTGGATATACCACAGTTTATTTGTCCATTCACCTACTGAAGTATATCTTGGTTGCTTCCAATTTTTGGCATTTATGAACTAAGCTAATACACACATCTGTGTGTAGATTTTTGTGTAAATATAAACTTTAACTCCTCTGTGTAAGTATCTAGGAGTGCAATTGCTGGATCTTAAAGTAAGTAGACTATGTTTAATTTTGTAAGACTGACAAACTGTCTTCCAAAGTGGCTGTACCATTTTGCATCCCCACCAGCAATGCATGAGCGTTCTTGTTGCTCTACACCTTCACAAGCATTTGATGTCAATGTTCCAGATTTTGGCCATTCTAATATGTATGTATTGGTATCCCATTGTTGTTTCAATTTGCATTTCTCAATAACATTATGCGAAACATCTATTCATTTACTTACTTGCCATATGTATATGTTTATCTGCTATCTTCATATGTTTTGCCTATTTTTTAAATCAGGTAAGGTGTCCCTTCATATCTTTTGCCTATTTTTTAAATCAGGTTTGTCTTTTTCTTATGATCAAGTTTCAAGGATTCTTTGTACCTGAAACTAATGTTATATTAACTAACTGGAATTTAAATAAAAACTTGAAACTAAAAAAAAAAAAGAGTTATTTGTATATTGTGAATAACAGTCTTTTAACACATATATCTCTTGCATATATTTTCTTGTAGTCTGTCGTTTATCATTCTCTTTCACAGAGCAGAATGTTCTGTGAAGAATGTTAAGTCTTTGTTTAGATTTTGTTTGTTTAATGTTTTGTATGTGGATGTCCAGTGTTCCAGCACCTTTTATTTTTATTTATTTATTTATTTATTTATTTATTTATTTATTTATTTTTGCCTTTGCTCCTTTGTCAGAGATCAGTTGCCTGTATTTATGTGGTTCTAATTCTGGGATCTTATTCTGTTTTATTGATCTCTTTGTCTATTCTTTTGTCAGTACCACACTATTTTGATTACGGTAGCTTTATAATAATTCTTGAAGGCAAGTAGTGTGTGTCCTCCAATTCTGTTTATCTCCTTCAAAATTTTGTTGCCTATTCTTGGTGTTTTGATTTTGATTGGGATAGTGTTGAATCTATAGATCAAGTTGAGAAGAATTGATACCCTGACAATATTGAGTCTTCCTACCCATGATCATAGATTATTACATAATAATTCTTCATTTATTTAATTTTTAAAGAATTTCTTTCATCAAAGTTTTATATATATTTTTTGTATTGATCTTGTACCATTGGTTTGCAAACTCCCTGGGCATTTCCTGGGTGTAATCTGAAATTGGCTCCCATACATTGAGGGTAAGGAGACGCCAAAGAAAGAGAAAGACCACTCCATATGAGTAGATGGCAGACTTAATAAAGAAGTTACTTGTCTTGGATAGCTGCAAGATGAGTAGGTCTCCCCACCTACCCACCAGAATCATTAAAGTTTATATAGAGGCTTAACTAGGCTTAGTCATATATACAGTCCAGTTAGCCTCAATACCACATTTCCATCTCAAAGCTGTGTCCTTGGAGTAGCTTCTGGCAGTGGGGAAGGCAAGGAGGATGCACATTTTAAAAACAAGGGAAGGGGTAAAGAGCCTCTAATTGCCAGGGTCTAGGTCGAGGGTCAACTGGTTGTCACATCTTCTTGATTATCTTTTCCAACATGTACAGCTTTTGTTAGATTTATATGTATGTATTTTTCTTTGGAGAAGGAAGTTTAATGTAGATGGTATTGTATTACTAATACCAAATTCCACATATGCATTGCTGGTATATAGGAAAGTAGTAGACTTTTGTATATTAACCATATATCCTGCAACCTTGTTACAATTGCTTATTTTTGCTGCTGTTGTTGATTCTTTCAGGTTTTCTACATAGACAGTTATGTCATTTGCAAAGCAAGAAAGTTCTATTTCTTTTTTCCTAAAGTTATTTTATTTCCTTTTCTTGTCTTATTGCATTAGCTAGACTTTCAGTGTGAGATTATAAAGGATAATGAGTGGAAATATCCTTACCTTATTCCTGATAGTGGGAAAGTTGTATGTATTTATCAATACTTTTTGTACATAGATTTTGGAGGAAAAAACATTGAAGCTTCAACATAGGTTTTAGCCTGAACAAAATTGTTTTAAGCCCTGCTATAAGTTAAATATTGCACTAAGAGTGTGCAATTACTATCTAATCTAATAATGGCTAATCCTTTGCTTGCTTTATATCAAGGACTGTTCTTAAAAACTTATACTTATTAGCCCATTTAGTCTTGATTATTATTCTCAGTCACCAAGGAGTAATCTGAAACAGAAAAGGTTTAATAAGTTGCTGAAGGTTTCACAGCCACTATGTTATAGAGCCAGGTTGCGAAACCATGCAATCTAGAAACAAAGTCTTTGTGCATAACTATGAAGCTATACAATATCTAATAGGAAGTCATGACTTCTAATATGTTATAGTTTAGTTATAAGGTTAAGATATATATTTTAAAAGTTAAATTCGTCTTAATATAATTTTGTAGTGGGTAACACCAACATTAAATGCTATAAGACTTTCAGAAAGATGATCAACTTGGATGAGAGACTTTAGTCAAGAGAAGTTGCAGGATGGTCATTGAATTTAAGAGAAGGGGAGGTATTGCTGAGTAGGGTCTATATTATAAGCTATATGTAGTTAGAAGGAAGATGAGGTAATTCAATGGGAAATAGGTTATTCAAAGTAGTATAAGGATAAGAGACAATATTATATCCATCATTGTTATTGAGATAAAGATGAATACTCATATAATTTTGGATTGTGAATGGTATTTTTAAAATATAAAAGAAAAGCCAAAAATCAAGTCATAAAGGTTAATCTCTCTGACTACATTTTCCAATATTAAAATTTATGTGTATTAAAATAAACTATAAATAGAGAACAAATGATTAATTGAAAGAATATTGGCAGCATATCTGAAAAGGGGTCATATAATGTATTTGTACATAAATAAAAAATAGTAAATTAGTAAAAGTCAAGACCAATATAATAATGGAATAATAGTCAAAATCTACCAAGGAAAAATTTACAAAAGAAATACACAATTATTATACAAGGTATTATTCATAATAAATATTAATATTTTAATTTGTCTTTAGAATGTTATTCTGTCCAACAAATTGCCAAAGGTTATTTTAAATGATAATAGAGGTATTATAGAAATATTATAAAAGTTACTTTTTTTCTGGAGGAAGAGTAAATTGTCTAATGCATCCAAGAAATAAATATGATATGTATTAGGAGTATGAAAACGTGACAATTTCGTATAGTCATTACATATTTTTAAAATTCTAAATAAAACAAATTACAGTGAATATATGTAGTTTTTCTTGATTTGTCAAAATTATCAACTTAGAAGTAATATACACAATATATAGGTTTAAATTAATAAGTTCTGTTATAGTAAAGTATGAGAGCACTGTACATTCATTTAAAATGTACAAAAATGTAGACATGGATAACTTTCTATATAATAAATTATCAGGAATTAAATAGAATAAAAAATCAAAAATATAAATTTAATTTTCAGCTTAATCTAAACTGTTCTTAGAATATGGTAGAGGTATGGATCATAGCTAAAAGTATCAAGCACTGATTTCCATCAAGTTTCATGTAAATATTTGTGCAAGGAAATGTCTGTTTACTCTCATGGATATTTAATCTTAATGTTTTTTCAGAATTTTTGTTGAATACAGATGATTAAAAATACACTTAGCATGTTTAAGATTTCCAAAAAGATGACATCCTTGGGTAAACATTATGTAAACATTGAAATAATTAAATAATTCATGTTCCTATCTGTGAAACCCTAAAAAAGTTACTTAAACTCTGCCTCATTTTTGTCAACTATAAAACAAGTAAAACTGTAATTCCTACTTCACAGATTGTTGTGAGGAGTATATATTAATATTCCTTTAATCCTTAAAACTATATTTTGTACATGCTTTTCCTTTGTTTGGAATACTTAAAAAAAAAAAAAAAATATATTCTCGACCTGAAAAATTCTACTCATCCTTAAACGTACAGATTTCATGCCAACTCTCCTGAGAAGCTACATTCTGCTTCTATTAGTTTCACATGTGTTTGTTAATAACACAGGTGGGATTGTATTTTGTCTTTTTAGAAGTCTGTTCTCCCAAAGATCGTGAACTCCATAAACGCATGTGTTGGCCATATTTGCACTTTTATTTTGTTTCTGCATATTGTTTTGCACATAAAGACACTAAGTGTTTGCTAAAGATATCCATAGTCACAGAGATTCTTGAACTAAAGCGTCTTTCTAAAGTAAACAATATTTATGCGCTTAACAAATGAGGGAAGAAAAAGCAGCATCTGCACACCTGCTATCTGCTCTACATATACTGATTTAATTAACCTTCACACCATCCCAATTAAGTGCATCACTGAAGTCCCATTTTATAGCTGAAGGAGCTGAAATATTGTGCCTTACCCAAAACATAGAAGTCTCTATTTTGTTTCCAAAACATTTTCTAAAATTTTAATGTTTAAACTAATTAAATAAAATCATTATGATTGTTAATGTAATTAATAAATAAATAAGGTTGAAATTAAAACTGATTTCTTTTTGACAAGATAGGTAATTAAATGTTTAATATTCTAAACAAACCACTTTTTGTGAAATGATGTAGTTTGCAATAACTTTCATATATATTTGTCCCCCAAATGATGTAATTACATAATTTTCAGTTAGTCTAACATTCTTCAATATGCTTTAGTTGTTTGGAGATTTTATTAGAATGCTACAACTACCTATGTGACAGTGATATGAGGAAAACGAGGGATATTACACTTTATGTCAAACTCACTTAAATGGAGATTTAAAACTTCGCTGGCAAAAAGGGTAAACAGTTCTTATAAAATAGAACATTTGAAGTTTTTATCAAAGTAACAAATGTGTAATAACACATTTTTCTTCCTAGTAGCTCTCAGGGTAATAACAAAAATAACAAAAGTTATTATATATGATCTTATGTGGTCATCACCTCCAATGTAATGCATTTCATGATGCTATTCTTAAGAGAACAAAGAAAGAGGAAGGTCAAAATCTTAAAGCACTCTGTTGCTATAATCTGGTTAGGTGTGAAAAGATTAAATGATAGCTAAAGAAAAACTGATTTGGTTGCACGTAGTAATCTGGAATTTTTTTCCTTAGTGAAATGAAAATATCCTTGCAAAATATTAGAAGCGCAGTGCAATAAAGCAAAATCATAACCTTCTCACAATAAGTTTTAGTAATTGCTGGTCTCTAGAATGTAGGGTCTTTGGGAATATGTTTCATGACATATGCAGAAGTTTTATGAAACTGCAATACTCATAAGTACACAAGATGTATGCACAATGAATAATATTTAGAGTAAGAAAATATGGTAGTGTGTGTGAAATTTTAAGTATATGAAAAAGCTAATCCTTATGGTTTTGATTAGGAACTATATTGAAGTTGTTAAATAATTAGCATGAACATGTGTAAAATTGCAAATATGAGAATGTAAAGTGGAAATCACATACACTAGCTTTCAGATTATACTATAAATAACCCTTACATTTTTATTTGTGTAATAATCTCAAGAAAGAAAAGTATGAGGATTATAAAAGAAATCTATGATAAAGCCCAGCATGAAGCCCAAAAAATCTGAAACAGACCTTTTTAAATATATAAAATGTAAGATATTTTTCTTCTGACAAGATTATATTGGTGTCATAATAAACAAGATCAAGGTTAGAAACCAGTATGGGCTCTCAGCGGAAAGACTTTCACCATTAATATTTTCCGAATGAGAACAGTTGGTGCCTGAGCTTAAATAGTGTGTCTCTTGCTTGCCTTTGCTTGAAATGTCATAAATAGCTATAGTGGTAAACAGCATAAAGAAACTGAAAAGAAACTGTTAAAACTTCAATATTAAATTGGGTGTTAAGAAAAGGGGTGGGGAGGCATTCTATGTTTGAACCTGACCAAATGAATGCAACAGATTTTCAATAAAATTAAATATGTTCTGCTTAACATTAAGACAAAAAGAGTATTATAAAATAACAAAGCTTTACCACATTATTGAAGGGACAGTCGATCCTAACCATTAAAAAAAAAAAAAAAAAAGCAGGACATTTTTCAAATTCCTCCCCATCTATAGAAAACTTGGTAAAATGGTGGCTTAAGATTGTTAATGAGGAGTTAGTAACAGAAGTCATGAAGATGTAACTTGCATGGTGACTCCCTGTCAAAGAATTCAGAATTTCAGTCTGTGTTAAAATCTAATTCTGGCACAAATGTAATGAGCACTAAGATATAGTCATATTCAAAATTCCCAAAAATCTATTCCTTAATATATAGAATGCATTAGGATTTTAAAATAATTAATCTTTTTATCCATGATAAGACATTTAAGCCTTCCATTTTCTTTTCAGATTTCTAGAAAGCTTTAATTGGATAAAAAGAAACATCGAAGCCTGAAAAAAATGTTATACTTCCTAGGGATGGATACTATGTCACATTAAAACCCTGGGGTTCACAGCTCTTCGAGAAAACAAAAAAACCTCTTAATGTGCTCAAAGCCCATCCTTCTGTCATTTTTCAGTTTCCTCAGACATTCTTGTAAAATACTATATCAGTCCAGTATTTCATATATAGAAAATTTGATTATCTACAAAGATAAAATCATAACTCTAATACACACTAAATAAACTCATACAGAGTTTATTTAAATTGTATCTCTGCAATGGGTCTTTACAGAGCAAACTTCTAGTTTAGTAAGGTCCTGGATGACTTTGTAACTAACTTGTTCTCTTGGTGTTTTATACCAGTACAATATAATATACAACACACAATACACATTTCAATGTGAAAATGCTAAAGCACACTCGCAGCCAAGCCACAATAACTTAAGTGCTTTCTTTAAATTACATGATGTAATAAATGAAAGCAATGACAGTATTTCTCTGGGACAGAATTCTTAAAAGTAAAATTGTTGGAACGAAGGAATTACATATTTTAGATGTGAAAGCTGCCAAATTAATCTCCAAAAGTTTATACTACTTTAAAATTCAAACAGTGCAGGAAAGCATTCTTTTGATTCTGGCCAGTTCTGGCTTTTATTGATTTTTTTTTTACATTGTAATGTTTATTTATTTTTTGCCAAATGCAGTTAAAAAGCATATCTTAGTGGGGTACCTGGGTGGCTCTTGGACTCAAATGTTGGACTCTTGATTTCAGCTGAGGTCCTGATCTCAGTGTCCTAAGATCTAGCTTCCAGTTGAGCTCCCTGCTCAACTGGGAGTCTGTTTCCCCTCCCCCTTTTCCTCCCCCCAGGTTCCTCCCCCTGCCTGAATTCATGCTTTCTCTCTCAAATCAATCAATCAATCATTTTTTTTCCTTTTAAATAAAGCAAATCTTAGTATTGTTCTAATTCTCATTAATTTTAGAAAACCATCACATTATTGCAATCTTGGTCAACTGTGTTTTTTTCATTTGTGCAACCCAATATCTATTTTGACAAATTTTCCTTTGGGTTACTTGTTTATTTGTTTGTTTGTTTGTTTGTTTATTTATTTATTTATTTTTATTTGACAGAGAGAGAGAGATTACAAGTAGGCAGAGAGGCAGGACGAGAGAGAGAGGGAAGCAGACTCCCTGCCAACCAGAGAACCCGATGCCGGGCTCCATCACAGGACCCTGAGATCATGACCTGAGCCAGAGGCAGAGGCCTTAACCCACGGAGCTACCCAGGGGCCCCTGGGTTACTTGTTTTAAACAATAAAGAGAGACTTTGTATTTTAATGGTATTACACATTTATTCTATGTATCACAAGAGGACTCCATTAGTGATTTGTTTGGTTTAACTTTTTTTCAAGTGAGAATAATTTAATTATGTTGTAGTCTAATGTAACATTCTCTGTGTTTTCAAAAATTGAGATTTAACAATTTTATTTTAAAATTAGATTAGCTGTATTCCAATTAATTTTCCCTTTAAATAACTTCATAATTTATTGCAAAATATCAATTTAGCAATGACAAAGTTTTTTTTTAATGACAAAGTTTTGAACGAAAAGTATCAAAGAAAAAGTGGCATATTTGATTTATAAAAGCCAATAGTTTCTATCTTAAGTAAATTTTTGTGGCAGCATCAAAATAATCTCCACTATTTTACTTAGTAAGCTAGAAAACTACATAGATAATTAACATATTTCACTGACATATAAGATAAATTTGCCTTATTTTATCAAAGTGACACAAACTGTCATTGCATGTTGTTTCTCCTAAATAACTATTTCAAAGAGTATTATAGATTTTTCCCCATAGTAGATACCAAGGATTATTTTGCATATAATAATAAAAAGTATATTCATCTCTGCCCAATATTCACTCTTTGTAGAGGCAGCTCTTGGCATTTGCAGCCTGACATTAAGGAAGAGGTGAGTATAAAAAAGTACCCAGAAAGTCTTGAAATACTAAAAAGATTTCTGTGAATTCTAAATTCTGAAATATTAGTAATTAATTCAAAATCATAAAATGCTATACATCGAGATATAATGATAAAGAGTTTACTATGAAACATAATCACAGGCAAGCAAAATGATAGAATATTTGGTAGTCAAACATCTGATACATTTAATAGTATTACATGGGAAGTGTAACAGTGCTCATGTTTGTGAATTAAGGGATATATTTAGCTAAGGCATAAATCAGAAACCAAATCTCCCAAACAAAAATTATCCTAATCCAGTACTTAACCCTTAAATTGGCGACTTGTCATTTCTGTCCCACCGAAAAACTATAATTACTGCAAATTTGGTCACTAGCTCGAAGATGGCCTCCTTCAGAGTCTTTGCCACCTAACTCTTTGGAGATCCTCAGCTGTTTCTAAATCTGAAGCTTCATATAAAGTGAAATCTCAGGCAGTGATCCTCAGGATTTTTCAGTTTTTCTTTTTTTATTCACTGAAGAGTTGGAGTTCCATCCCAACACTTACTTTCATGTAATGAACCCAGCTCTGATTCCCAGCAATATAGACAATTTTATTTTCCCATTACCCAAAAGTACCCAAATTCTGGGCCACTTCTGCCTGCTCCTGGATTCAAGGTCAGTCTGAAACTTCAACCCATCTCACCTGTTTCCATTTCTGCCCCATACTTAGACCACAAAGTTATACATTTTTTACTTGTTTAGTTGATTAAAATAGAGACTTTTCCGATTTCTAAAATATCTGTGTATAGGAAGAAAAGATGGAAGAAATACTAGCCAGAATCCAACAACAAACAACTTCAGTTCTTAGCCCATCTATTTTGTTGATTCTGCATACACGTGTACAACTCAACATATCCTCCCCATCCAGGAGCTGTTCTCACATGAAAACAAACTTGAAAAGAGTAGTAACTTGCATCCATTACATATTTTAAAACCAGAAGAGTTAGTAACAAGGTAAAATACATATTTGAAAGGAAATTCATGTAAACATCTGAAAAGAAAAGGAGTCATAGTATTCATTTAGAAGAATAAATTGGACTCTGACACTGAGGGAGTATGTTGTTAAGGACTTTATTTGCTAGTTACATTTTTAAATTTTGGAATGTGTTATTTAAATTTCATTGGATTATAGAGGGCTGAATTTATCATAGCCCTCTTCTTGTAGGTGTGTAGATCTACATTTTTATACCTGCATGCTCATGATGTTGAATTTATTATAACTTTCAAATATTGCAATTTTTTTTTTTTTTTACCAGCACTATTAGAGACACCTGAGGAAAGTGGAAGTGATGAAAGGTGGGTAAGCAGGTAAGCATGGATGTAAGCCAGGTAAAGCCCGATTAATCCTATAGTCAGTGTCAGGCTAGTAGTTTCCAATTCATGCAAGATGACCTTTAGCTGTGTCTTAAATCTCCTCACTTTGTTGTGGTGTTCACTTATCCAGGAATAGATAAAATCGAAACCCTTTTGAAACTTCTAGGCCAAAACTATCACAAAGTGATAAAATACAGACTTTTGATCAGAAATAGAATCTGTTATTTGCAGAAAAATCAGATTTACTTTATTTTGATGTGGTTGTGGTTTGTCTAAGGACCTCTGCTGGTTTACAGAACAACTTACAATCAAATGCATGTATCTGCAGGATGATGGCCCTGGAATTTCCACAAGGCACTGGCTAATTAGCAGTGCTTTCTCCATAATTCCTTTTCATAGTTCCAATCTTCCAGCTAGAATATATCCGTTGATATTAAATCCAGCATGGACCTAGCTGCCACTTAAGCTGAAAAGGAAACTTTGAAAAGAAGTAATATTTGACAGTGACAAGAAGATGTTTTCCAGGTGTTGGAATTTTTTTTAGCCTCCTTCTAACAATTTCCTGTAAGTTGCACACCATGGTCTTATGAACCACAGTCTGTAAGATTATGATAACATTTGGAAGGATCTCAGTTTTATAGTAATTTTAATGTCAAAATTTTTATTAGTTCGAGAAAGGAGTAGTCATTAAGCCAACTTTTCTAGATTCTTTATCTGACTTTTCTGTGGGGGAGTAGAAGTCCAAAGTTAATATTCAAGTTGATAAAGCACTAAAATAAGTAATGCATTTATCTTTTTAAATTCTACATCTTTGTATTATAGAGGATCCTAACAAATGCAGTTTTCAAAACTTTGTAACCAAATGAATCATGCATTTATAGATGCTTGAAGATACCTAAATTATATCTAGTTGAATTTGGATATTTTATAGGTCTTTACCTGACGGCAGAAAACTCCTTTACTTAATAGTGTATTTAATGGGGTGCCTGGGTGGCTCAGTTGTTAAGCATCTGCCTTCAGCTTGGGTCATGATCCCAGGGTCCTGGGATCAAGCCCTGCATCAGGATCCCTGCTCTTCAGGGAGCCTGCTTCTCCCTCTCCCACTCCTCCTGTTGGTGTTCCCTCTCTCGCCCTGTCTCTCTCTGTCAAATAAATAAATAAAATCTTAAAAAAAAATAGTGTATTTAATTTACTAATTTCCAGGTTGATAAAATGAATGAATAAATAATACAAAGAAGGTTGAATAACAATATCCAATAGGACAGTTCTGGCCTACTCACAATTACTAATATGTTAATTTCTTTTTTGATCATCATGGAACTCATGACTTTTCTGATTTATTCTATGTTAGTTGATCTCAGCTAATATTCCCCCAGTTCGAGAATTGGTCAGTGGGAGCCTGTTTTAGATTAGCTTTAATGTCCTTTCAACATGATTTCATTAGTCTTTGAAAGCTGCTTTGCTTTTAGACACAACAAGATATTTCAGAACCAACTCATTCCAGGCATGAAATTAGCCATTTTTCTAAGGAGAACTGGTTCCTTTTAATAAAAACTAATTTTAGAAACAAGAATCTGAGCGACGCCTGGGTGGCTCAGTCAGTTAAGCATCTGCCTTCAGCTCAGGTCCTGATCCCAGGGTCCTAGGATCCCTCTTCTGGCTCCATTCTTGGTGGGGAGCCTGCTTCTCCCTCTGCCTGCTACTCCCCCTGCTTGCGCTCACTCTCTCTCTCTGACAAATAAATAAATAATTAAAAAAAAATTTTTTTTAATGTTTTAAAAAATATAAATAAGAATCTGAACTCTAAAGTGAACATGTAACTCTAGCCTATTTCAGCAGCAGAGATACAAAAATATATATTTAGAATTTCATTTTTATTATTTTACTCAATATGGATATGTAGATATTCAATATAGATTTACGGATATATAGATATGCATAGTTATAACAATATATTGTTAATAAAACAATATAGTTACTGCATGAATTTTTAAATATTTTACCGATTCTTCTTGGTTTTACAATTTATGTCTTTAAATATCTGTAGTAAAAATTTTTTCTTCTATAATCATGCATACTTTCTCTGTGAGGCTATGTAAATACTTATTGATGGATGGTTTTACTCAATTAGTTCAGTTGTTTCAACTTGACTTCCAAATGAAGGTCTTGGCATTCTACTACGTATATTTCTAAAGTCTTAGGAGATTGAGTTTTTCTTGATGGCGATTTTCTTTTATTAAAAGACTGTTTTTTCTAACCACAGATTATAGGGAAGAAACACTTGAATAGCTCATTCCATTTGATTCCATATCATCTATCTTAACAAAATACAATGACTTAATATTGAGTTACAACTATACATTCATAATCATGCTTTCTACATGAATAAATTTCTACTTTTCTATTCAATTTCATGTAATATCAGAATCCATACATTTGATTATTGTCAATTAATTACTTAATTATGATGAATCCTGTTCTAATCTTCTAAGTTTTAAATTTGTCTTGATCATTTTTTGAACCATAAGTGTTCATTTTATAATATGTAAGATGTCCTTAATCAACTAAACATGCTGTGTTATAAATTATATCAAGTTTTGTAGTAAGTACAACCAAGTCCCCAGTATCTCATTTTGTATAACTGTACTTATCACTACAGAGTAAAGTGCAGATTATATTTTTTTTCATTAAGGATCATTGATCATCTTTTTTTCAATTTCATTACATAATATTTTTAAATATATTTTTTATTTTTAAAGACATTTACTTTAAAAACAAACTCAAAATTTAGAATAAATAATGTGAGGGAAACAATGGGATTCCATATTCAGTCCTTACCAAAGACAGTGTAAGTTTATCCTACTTCCCACTCTCTTCTTACTTCCTCCCACCAATTCTCTAGAATCTGGGCTTTTACTATTAAGATAAATTAAAAGATCCTAAATACCCAGCAGTACAATTACTGGATTATATGATAGTTCTATTTTTAATTTTTTGAGGAACCTCCATACTGTCTTCCACAGTGACTGCCCCAGTTTGGATTCCCACCACCAGTGCACAAGGGTTCCTTTTTCTCCATATCCTCATCAATACTTGTTTCTTGTGTTTCTGTGTTTCTGCTGTTGTTGAATGAAGTAGTCTATAGATGTCAATTATATCCTGTTGACTGATGGTGTTGTTCAGCTCAATTATATCCTACTGATTTTCTTTCTGCTCTACCCATCCGTTTCTGAGAGAGACGCATTAAATTTTTTTTTGAGAAAGTCTTTATTTCTTCATTTTTGAAGGGTAAATTTTCATGTTACAAAATTCTAGGTTGGTGGATTTTTTCTCTCGAACTTTTAAACATTTCTTGTTTGCTCTCTTCTTGTTTAAGTGGTTTCTGAGAAGTCTAATGTAATTTTTTTTTTAAGATTTTATTTATTTATTTGAGAGAGAGAGAGAGAGAGAGAGAGAGACAGCATGAGAGAGGAGAAGGTCAGAGGGAGAAGCAGACTCCCTGTGGAGCAGGGAGCCCAATGTGGGACTCGATTCTAGAACTCTAGGATCATGACCTGAGCCAAAGGCAGTCGCCCTCCAATGTAATTCTTACCATTGTTCCTCTATAGTTAAGGTGTTTGGTTTTTTTTTTCCCTATGGCTTCTTTCAGAATTTCTTTCTTTATTTTTAATTTTCTGTAGTTTAAAAATGCTCTACCTGGATATAATTTTCTTGGCATTTATTTTCCTTTGTATTTTCTGAGCTTCCTAGATTAGTATGTTGATGTCTGACATTAATCAGTGGGAAATTCTGAGATCATTGTCTCAAATATTTCTTTTGCTCCTTTTCTCTTTTCTTCTTCTAATATTCCCACTACATGAATATTACACCTTTTGTCATTGTCCCACAGTCTTTTGATATTCTGGTCTATTTTTTTTTTCAGTCTTTGTTCTCTTAGTTTTTTAGTTTTCAAGGATTCTATTAAGATATTCTTTAATTCAGATATTCTCTCCTCATCCATGTCCAGTCTAATAATAAGCCCATCAAAAGCATTATTTCTTTATATGGATTTAAATCCATTCAGAAATAAATCAAGAAACCCTTGATCTCTAGGGTTTCTCCTTGGTTCTTTTTTAGGATTTGTATCTTTCTGTTTATATTGCCTATGTTTTCCTGCATTCTGTCTACTTATGCCTTAGAGCTTTTAGCATGCTAATTATTATTGTTTTTTAGTTCCCAGTCTGATAATTCCAATATACCAGCCATGTCTGATTCTGATGTTCTCTCTCTCTCTCCTCAAATTATGTTTATTGTCTTTTGATGTGCCTTATAATATTTTCTTAAGAGCGGGACATGATGTACTGGGTAAAAGGAAATGCTGTAAAAAATAAGCCATTAGTAATAAGATTTTAAAGTAAGAGGGAGGGGAAGCTTCTATAGTCCTATGATTATGTCTTCATTTTTTTGTGTGAGTCTATGCCTCTGGACTGTGTACCTCAGAAGTTTTTCTCAGTTCTTTCCCCTACACATAGGTAGGACAGGATGGCTAGAGTGGGTTGGAGTGGGCAATTTTTCTTCCCACTGCGGAAGGCTATTTTCGGCTGAAGTTTGGTTATTTCTTTCCCCACATGAAAGGCTAGAGTTGGCTGGAGTTGAATATTTCTATTTCCCCCACCTAGAAGTCTAGGGATGACTGGATTGAGGTATTTTCCTTCTTCCAGGTCACTTCAGCTCTGATAAAACCTCAGCAGGTTAGGCTCTGGTAAAATAGCTTCTTCTGAGGGCAGGCCTTCTGAAGAAAAACATAGTGCTCTGGCATAATTAAAACCGTTCCTTTCTTCTCCCCTTTCCTGTAGCAGAAGGAACTTTTTCTCCTGTATTTACTATGAAAACTTCATTGAGCTCATAGAGGTAAAATTCACTGAAGTGTGAGAACCTACCAATAACTGGGTCCCACTGGAGTTTTTAAATCTCAGGCTTACCACACTGAACCTCCCACAATTCATCAATGATAGTGTATGTTTTCCTATCCTGGTTCCTGAGGTAGTTTCTCCTTGTGATTCTCTCCACTCTTTTCCTGTATTTACCTATCATTCTTTCCCAGTCTTTGGGACAGCAGTTTTCTCCTCTGTCCTCACTTCTGTCATAAATTCAAAAAGAGTTGTTGACTTTTCAGTCTATTCATCTTTTTGCTTCTTGGTGGGAGAAAGTGGTGACTTCCAAGCTTTTTACATGGAGAATAGGAACTGAATTTTTTTAAGCCTGCATACAGGAAAAAATAAAGAAAACAAATATTAGACAGAAGTCAGACAAATTTCCCCCACAATTCTTCTGATTGCCTAGAATTTTAGATCTTTTACATTTTTCCTCTTATGTTTAATCATTTTTATAGTTTCCAAACTTGTAGGGCCTAACTGCACAAAATTTAATGTGCTTTTGAGTGTAATTTGTGTTTTACTTGCTAAGACATGTGGTATGAAAGTAACTCAAACTCAAAGGAGAATTTTTATTCTACATAAGAAGTGAGAGTAGTTGATAGACCCATGGTGAGATCCAGAGGCCAATCCAGAAGTTCAGTTACTATGAGAAGTAGGACAGGGACAAGACAAAGATAGAAAATCTCTGCCATTTCTCCCTCCATCCCTCCAATTAAGATGTGGTTAAAAAGAGATTAGAGAAAGCAATTATAATCGAGTAGATTTATACTGTTATGTTCTGCGAAGTGTCCAATATAATCCCCCCATCCTGTAGAAATTCTTCAACTCCTACCAAAACTGTCTGAAGCTTGATTGTTTCATTTTATTAAAGTGGGTTTTTTAAGGCTTTGTCCTCCTTTAGGATTGGATAAAACTGGAAAAGAAAGCAGCCATGAAGGAAAATAGATTGCTAGGATTTATGAGAACTTTGTGGAAAAATCCATCTGCAACAGTTTTGGAACAAAGACAGTTAGATGATTTTAAGCATAATGATCAAGGTCATACTGCTAATTATATTAATGGTTTAGTAAAGGAAATTTTATGTGCTTTGTAAATGTTCATAAAAGACTGCATGACAGTGAACTATAAGTTCTGTCTTTATGCTTTTCATGACCACGATAATGAAAATGTATAAAGAAATAGAACTTTAGGGGCGCCTGGGTGGCTCAGTTGGTTAAAGCCTCTGCCTTCGGCTCAGGTCATGATCTCAGGATCCTGGGATCGATCCCTGCATCAGGCTCTCTGCTCAGCAGGGAGTCTACTTCCCCCTCTCTCTCTGCCTGCCTCTCTGCCTACTTGTGATCTCTCTCCTCTCTGTCAAATAAATAAATAAAATCTTAGAAAAAAAAAAGAAATAGAACTTTATAAACACATTCCAAGCCTTGTTGAGTGCTTAGGGTCCATTCTAATGATGGCTGAATGTGATAGTGACTAATCCCAGAAAAGGTATTTTATAATTCTCCTTTTAACTAATCAAGAGGGACAATTTTGACTCCCTTGCTTTACTCCTTTATTTAACCATCATCCTGTTTCCTCAGAAAGATTCAGGAAACTTGCTCTTGTGTAAGTTGGCTTTCTCTTATATTAGGCTAATAAATTAATGTGGTCTTTACATAGATGATTTCTGTGGTTCTAGATTATTTTTTAATGGCACTAATCCAATTCAGGGAAGCCCAACCAAGACAGTAGGATAAAATGGGATATGATACATTAATATACAATAGTACTAAGAAATTGAATAAGAAGGGAAATAATAATAAGCCATGGCCAAGTAAAAGCAGACACCTGAGATGATTCATTGCTGATATTAATATTGAATTTAGCTACTGTATGTGGTAAATTTATTAATCTAAACATAAGTTTTCAGAAGCAAAGGCACTTTTTCTTGGCAACACATTTGAAGATTATATCACAAGGGCTTTTAAAAAAAATGATTAGTATAATACAAATGATCTTCAACAAGTCTTTTGCAGAAATAAATACTTGATACCAAAACAGTATGGATGTGGTGAACACTACTTCTTCCCACATTATGTTAATAAGAATGAGATTCATGATATTGCCTAAAAGGAAGGATGTCCAGTAAGATAGTCTTCTATAATCATGATGAAAATAAAAAGACTTGATAATTAAGAGTAATATCTCTGCCTCAGTCTACCCTTCTACTAACTAATTATACAAATCCTGTATTTCCTCTCACTTCAAGCACAATCACTTTCTTTTCAGGGGGTTTAACCAAACTCCCATCCAATTCCTAAATTCAACTTGAAATTCAAGATTTCTGTTTGATAAGCAATCGTTTTATCATGCTTAGATATGGCTACTCTTAGACTGACAGAGATGAGACAAGGAGAAGATAGAGAGATTTTATTAACTCCCAACACACAATAATGGAGCTCAAATAAAATAACATTAATAAGGTTTTTAAAATTCTCAGCAACAAAGTAAGAAGATGTAAAACTCAGCTGTCCTAGCAATGTTGATCCATATGATGTTTTAATCCCGTGCAGCCGTTATTGCAAAGGCTTTCCCCGAGAGAGGGGAATGTTTCCTTATTAATCTATACATCTGCTGTGGCAGTGGGGGAGATCCTTTGTCCAAGGATTTTTGACTCTGTATTATGGGAGGTTCCTTATTTACGTCTCATAGCCATATCTAAAATAGGTGCTGTGGAATATGCACTTGAGGTTGGTAAACATTTGCAGCTCCCTTCCCGAATATGTAGGGAAGAAATAAATTTGTTTTCTGTCACATTCAGTTAAGGCTTTTTGAGTCCATGCTGGTGATTTCTTGGCTGTAGATTTCTCAGTATTTCAGTCAGGTTCTTTCTTTTTTACTTTCAGTCAATTTCATGTGCCAAGAAATCCAAAATTCATTCCTAAACATTAATCTCAAACCTGGCTTAAAACACTTTCTGCACCCAATCCTTCTCTCAAGTCACTGGTAACTATTTTGAAGATATCCAGAAAAAAGAAGGAAGGACTGCTCTTTTAATCTTGTGTTTCCCTTGAGTCACTTTTTTAGCTGTGAAGTTTCACTATCATTTGTCACTGAAAGCATTAATAAATACTACTTCTTACTTTTCGAGGTCTATAAGAAGGCAGTGTTTTCAGTCATAAAGAATGAAGAATAAATATGTCATTCTTACTCTCTTCCAACCTCTGATCTGCTTTTGCTCCCCATTAGCCAAACACATCTCAATTCTAGGGAGCACAGGACACCTCTGGGGCAGGTAAGCCTGCCAGGGCACACAGGATGGAAAAGAATGGAAAGAAGACTTGGAGAGGCAAATGACAACTAGCACAGTACTTATTTCTTAAGTTTTCTTACATATGGATATGGAACACTGTGTTTCTGTAATTCCAGTTTAGATCTTTCTTAATCTTTGTATTATTTTTTTAAAGACTTTATCCATTTTAGAGAGCAAGAGAAAGCATGGGGTGGGGGGGGAGGGGAGGAGCAGAGGGAGAGGGACAAGCATACTCCATGCTGAGCACAGAGCCTGACTCGGGCCTTGATCCCACAACCCTGAGATCATGACTCAAGGAGAAAGCAAGAGTTACACCCCTAACTGACTGAGCCACCACGGCACCCCTAAACTTTGTATTATTAAAGGACCATGAAAACATTTAGTAACATGACATTCATTAAAGTTAATACAATTTTATAACCTTTCAAATATATAATTAAACTTTCCTTTAATTCTTTTTAAATTTACTATCAGCCTCAGAGTCATTCAAGACTTTTGTAGTTTTGAAATCACAATTATAATCACTTGAAATTCTTAAAATAATACCAAACGATATATCCAAAGTGATTTGATTAGGATTTTCTTTCTAAGATTTTATTTATTTATTTGACAGAGAAAAAGAAAGAGAGTACTCATAAGCAGTGGGAGTGGGAGAAGCAGGCTCCCTGCTGAGCAGAGAGCCTGGCAGGGCACTTGATCCCAGGACCCGGGGATCATTACCTGAGCTGCAGGCAGCCGCTTAACCAACTAAACCACCTAGGCGCCCCAGGATTTTTTTTTTTTAAGAAATGTAAAAACGGTATCCTGGTATTTCTCCCATACAATATTATTTTTTAACAATTTTTTAAAAAATTTATTAATTTTTGTGTGTGAGAGAGAGAAAAAGTGTGCACAAGCCGGTTGGCGGAAGGAGGCAGAGGGAGCCTGACTTGAGCCTAAGGCAGACACTTAACCAACTGAGTCACCCAGGTGCCTTTCCATACAATATTGTTAATATGTATGTAATGTAGTAAATATTAGAGTTATCTAACTTATAATATATGAAGTTTTCATTAATGTTAGAATAAAGCTTAAATATATGAGAAGGACTTAAACTTTTGTCTTTGTGATTTTAACATTGATAATGGCTTCTTGGTATTTCAGAGTTGCCATGAAAACATCTAGGAGAAACACCACTGATTCTAGTAATTTTTGTATATTTTACAAATATATTGCCAATTTTAAAAAAATGAATATATTAGTATGGCTTTTACTGGGGATAGTATGAACTTATTTAGAGATTATAGTAGGAGACCAATGGGAATAATTTCCCGTTACTTTTAAGCATAAAAATTACTAGTGTTTGATTCTATTGGTCCAGAAAACTCAAATAACAGCCCTTTGTGGGTTAAAAAAAAAAATGAAAACATGATGTAGGATATATCAAAACAAATATAAATTCAGGTTTTGCCTAGATTATAGAGTTGTTTTGTAAAATGTATAAATAAAACTTATTTTAAATACCATCATATGGATACAACATAACTTCTTTCAAAATGAAAAGGTGCATATATTTTTAATGCCTTGCTGTTACCTGTTTCTGCTTTGTTTCAAATGTCATCAAACTCTATTAATAACAGTAAATAAATGGATACAAAGGGAGTGACTCCAGAATATTTAGTGGAAAAACAATAACAATCTTCATAAATGATTAACTTTATTTCAGCACTTGCTTTCTGATGTTATTTTAGCCACTTCTAGTATCTTGCTGAGGACTGCTAAAAAATGCTAGCAATTTGTGAAAATGCCATCATGTTAATGCATACAGCTTTTTTCCTGTTCACATTTTGTAAAATAGCATACTTTATTTTTCTTTCGTAGATTGGCAAAATAAAATATGTCAGAGAGTTTTCCTGTGTAAAAGCTTGGTGTTATCATTTTTCCCCTTGCAATTTTGTTGGTAATTCATTTTTAAAAAAGCAATAATGATAAAGTTTACTAAAATTTTAACTTAAATGCAAAAAAAGGTTTTAACAGGATTTAATGTCCACTTGAATGAGAAATTGCAATTTCTTCTTCATACACAGTTTAAAATCTGCCTGGATATTTCTGCTTCAGGAAAAAACCTTTGTTTTGTAATCTTGTATTATTGTCCCTATGACAGTCTTGTTAAAATGATTAGATGTCATTTTTGAGCAATATTCACTCAATGATATTCATTTAACAATGCATAGTAACAATAGCTTTGGAGGTGCCATTGCTTCACATTTTCTTCCTAGGGCTGTAGTTTAATAGATAACTTATAACTGGAACTTAATCAGAGTTCTACTATATACATAATATTTTATTTTTGCCTTTCAGTAATCTATTAAAAAAGACAAAAATAAGAAAGCAAGGTAACACCATGAATTGTGTTGAGGAAAGAAGAAACGAAGACCCCAGGATACATCTGAGACAAGCATAAATTTAGCCCCAAATACTATCCTTTCATCTTGCAGATGCATACAGTAAAACACAATTGTCAAATGAGTACCCTGAAAAGTAAAGTTAAATACACACACACACACACACAAAACACAGAGTCCTCAGTTATTGAAGACAAGAATTGATTATGTTCACCATAGGCTAGTTATAAAGGCCAGAAATTCAACCAAAACTGGTTGAAATAAAAGAAAGACTGTTTGTTGTGCATCAGTGAAAGAAGTGTCAGATTTCCGTCTTTGGCCATATATCTTGGTTATAGATGCATATATATTTATACATTTCATATATGTATGTCTATAACTGAATATGACTATGTAAATACTAAATATGTGTCTATGACTAATATTGCTGAATAAACATATAAGTGAATAGACACATGTTATGTATGTGTCTGCAACTGAAAATAAAATAGTGCCTTTTTTAAAATGTGGTTTTGTCCAATGATTCTATTTCAGGCTATATAAAATTCACAAAAGGCTAGTTGTATATTGAAGAGTCTAAGAAGTTTAAAATTTTCAGCAATTTAATTATTAAAATATTCACAACTCTTGTGATGATGAGATCAACTAAGCACCGCAGGGCACTGAGTATGTCTTACTGTCACTGTCTCTCACAGAATGAATTAAATGATTCAGAGTACACTTAACAAAATTCTTTTCAGAGAAAAATGTGGGATAGAGAAAGAAATACTTGAATCATCTAATAGTGAAAATTATTGAATAAAATGAAAATCAAGAATAAAGGAGGGATCAATAATATGCTGCACACTACTGTTTACCAAAGTTTGCAACTTTATCTCTGCTAACAGTGAGTTCTCAATGAATGCCAAATAGCCCCTCAATCGATCAAAGTGTATTTTGCAAGTGATAGCAGAATTCAGCTATTAATAATGGAGCAAATGCATTCAATATGTCATATTTACATAGTACACTATGATTTGGGGATATGTTTTCTAATAATATATTAAAAATTTTAGTGTTTTGGAATATAAATGCTTAAAAGATTAATTGAAATAATTACTTAGTTCATGCATCAGTTTCAGCACCCCTGAAGCACATGAATGGAAGGTGTTGAAGATCTTTTAAAAAATGTACTATGTATCCAGATGTGGGGCATGTGTAATATCAGGCTAAAAGTTTATACTTTACTAGGTATGTAACAGGAAGCTAAGGAAAATTCATGAATGTGGAACAACTTGATCAGAAGTAAGAATAACTGAATGCTAGGAAAACAGGAAAACAAAAACATGAAAACAATATAATATTTCTCTCATGGAGTGAATATAAATTAAAGATAAAAGTATGAGCAAATAGTTAAAATTCAGTAGGAAACAGTGTAATAGATTTATTCATATATACTATTTTTTTTAAGATTTTATTTATTTATTTGACAGAGAGAGACATAGCGAGAGAGGGAACACAAGCAGAGGGAGTAGGAGAGGGAGAAGCAGGCTTCCCACCAAGTAGGGAGCCTGATGGGGGGCTCAATCCCAGGGCTCTGGGATCATGACCTGAGCCAAAGGCAGATGCTGAAGGACTGAGCCACCCAGGCGCCCCCCATACATGCTATTTGAGGTGCAGTTTATAATTATCCCCTCTTGGAGAAACCACAGAAAACATACGTAACATGATGTTATTCTACCTTAGTCATTAAGGATAAGGGAAAATTTCAAATGCTATCTGTTCTTCAAATCCAGTCTCAAATTCCTTTATCACAACGTATCAGGTCCAGGAAAGTGTAAGTAATCTCTACCTCCTTTGAATCCCCCAAAATTACTTGTTCTAGTTTACTCTTTGTATGCGTTTAAGTTACCTATCTTATTAAATCGATTTGTATTTGATTGCAGTTTGATTACTTTTTATATCTCCCTAAGCACCTACCTACTGCACTAAATGACTGTAGTCTATTTAGCAGAGAAAATACCGAGAGTCCCTTTCATCATGTAATGCTTAGATTAAATAGCTGAAATATTTGAAGACTCTATTAAGTACCTGTACTCTCAGTATCAGGTACCAGTCATAAAAAAATTACTGGAACCCAGAGTTATGAGTTTTGCTTGTGTATATGTGTGTGTGTGTGTGTGTGTGAGAGAGAGAGAGACAGAGAGAGATAGAGAAAGACAGAGATAGAGATGAGTACAAACTGATTGAAAAACATATTTTAGCAGCCATGGATTCTTTTTTTTTATTAATATATAACATATTTATGTTTCAGGGGTACAGATCTGTGAACCATCAGTCTTACACAACTCACCATAGTACATACCCTCCCCAATGTCCATCACCCAGCCACCCTATCCCTCACCCCCACTACCCTCTAGCAGCCCTCAGTTTGTTTCCTGAGATTAAGAGTCTCTTATGGTTTGTCTCCCTCCCTGGTTCCATGTTTCATTTTTCCCTCCCTGCCCCCCACAACCCCTTGCCCTGCCTCACAGATTCCTATATCAGAGAGATCATATGATAATTGTCTTTCTCTGGATGATTTATTTCACTTAGCATAATACCCTCTAGTTCCATCCACATCATTGCAAATGGCAAGATTTTGATTTTTTTGATGGATGCATAGTATTCCATTGTATATATATGCCACATCTTCTTTATCCATTCATCTGTTGATGGACATCTAGGCTCTTTGCATTGTTTGGCTTTTGTGGACTTTGCTGCTATAAGCATTCAGGTTCATGTGCCCCTTCAGATAACGACATTTGTATCTTTAGGGTAAATACCCAGTAGTGCAGTTGCTGGGTTGTAGGGTAGCTCTATTTTCAACTTTTTGAGGAACCTCCACACTGTTTTCCAGAGTGGCTGCACCAGCTTGCATTCCCACCAACAATGTAGGAGGGTTCCCCTTTCTCCTCATCCTCACCAACACCTGTCATTTCCTGACTGGTTAATTTTAGCCATTCTGACTGGTGTGAGGTGGTATCTCACTGTGGTTTTGATTTGTATTTCTCTGATGCCGAGTGATGTTGAGCACTTTTTCATGTGTCTGTTGGCCATTTGGATGTCTTCTTTGCAGAAATGTCTGTTCATGTCTTCTGCCCATTTCTTGATTGGATTATTTGTTCTTTGGGTGTTGAGTTTGATAAGTTCTTTGTAGATTTTGGACACTAGCCCTTTATCTGATATGTCATTTGCAAATATCTTCTCCCATTCTGTTGGTTGTCTTTTGGTTTTGTTGACTGTTACCTTTGCTGTGCAAAAGCTTTTTATCTTGATGAAGTCCCAATAGTTTATTTTTTACCTTGTTTCTCTTGCCTTTGGCAACGTTTCTAGGAAGAAGTTACTGTGGCTGAGGTCAAAGAGGTTGCTGCCTGTGTTCTCCTCTAGGATTTTGATGGATTCCTAGCTGACATTGAGGTCTTTCATCCATTTTGAGTCTATTTTTGTGTGTGGTGTAAGGAAATGGTCCAGATTTATTCTTCTGCATGTGGCTGTCCAATTTTACCAACACCATTTGTTGAAGAGACTGTCTTTTTTCCATTGGATGTTCTTTCTTGCATTGTCAAAGATTAGTTGACCATAGAGTTGGGGGTTCATTTTTGGGCTCTCTATTCTGTTCCTTTGATGTATGTGTCTGTTTTTGTGCCAGTACCATACTGTCTTGATGATTACAGCTTTGTAATAGATCTTGAAGTCTGGAATTGTGATGCTGCCAATGTCAGTTTTCTTTTTCAACATTCCTCTGGCTATTCGGGGTCTTTTCTGGTTCCATATAAATTTTAGGATTATTTGTTCCATTTCTTTGAAAAAAGTTGATGGTATTTTGATAGGCATTTCATTAAATGTGTAGATTGCTCTAGGTAGCATAGACATTTTCACAATATTTGTTCTTCCAATCCATGAGCATGGAACGTTTTTCCATTTCTTTGTGTCTTCCTCAATTTCTTCTTCTTAGTAGGTAGAAGGCAAATTTTTAATTTGTGTTTTGTTTGTCTTTAGCTTAAAATCTGACATTGCATGACTTTCTAGGCATTGCATGATACTTGAGTACAAAGAAGATTTAAGTAATTAATTTGTTGTGATCTAAAGGCAAATTTTATATTAACAGATATTTAAATGCATTTTAAGGTAAAATTAAAATTTATATTTTTTATAGTTGCTAGTATTAGTCAGTTTTGTTCATGATGCCTTATAACAATTATGTTCCTATTTGTCCCCTACGAATTGGTTTAGAGATTTGTCTTAAGTACAAATAATTGCTTGTCATGCAATTGGATTTTGGCAAGGGAGGATTTCCTACATTCTACATGAGAATGTCATCCTGTATAGGGTATAAACAAGGAAATGGAAAAATCGGGCAGAATGTAGGACTGACTCCTGGGATGAATTCTTTAACTTACAGTAAATGAGACAACTGTAGTTACAAAATTGTTAGCATCAAGTCCTCTTGAAGATCAAGATAGATGAAGAAAGCAGGAGATGGGAGACAGATGAATGAATAAAGAAAACGTGTATTAGTTACATATATATACATATGTATACATATATATGAATATTTGTTATATATAATGGAATATTATTGAGTCTTAAAAAGAAAAATGACATCTTGCCATTTGTGACAACATGGATGAACCTAGGGGACATTATGCCAAGTGAAATAAGCCAGACACAGAAAAACAAATATCTAATATAAGTGTGTGTGTGTGTGTGTGTGTGTGTGTGTGTGTGTAATAGAAAGTGGAAAGTAGAATGGTGGTTACAAGAATCTGGCAGGGGTGGGTGGGAGTCACAAGAATAAGAAAATAGAAGGAGCTATTAATCAAAAGTACAAACTTTCAGTATTAAGACAAAAACATTCTGGAAACCTAATGTACAGCAGGGTAACTATAGTTAATAATAATGTATCATATACTTGAAATTTGCTGGGACAGTAAACCAAAAAATGGTAACTATGAGAGGATGGATGTTAATTAGCTGGATTATGGTAATCATTCTACAGTATACACATATTCAAAATAATATGTTGTGGGGACGCCTGGGTGGCTCAGTCGGTTAAGTCGCTGCCTTCGGCTCAGGTCATGATCCTAGGGCCCTGGGATGGAGTCCCGCATCAGGCTCCTTGCTCTGCGGGGAGCCTGCTTCTCCCTCTGCCTGCTGCTCCTGCTGCTTGTGCTCTCTCTCTCTCTGACAAATAAATAAATAAAATCTTTAAAAAAAAATAATATGTTGTGTACCTTAAAGATATTTTTATTTATCAAAAATAAATAAACAAAATATTTTTAAAAGAACTTTTTTTTAATTATTATTTTTTAATGTAGGCTCCACACCCAGCATGGAGCCCAACATGGGGTTTGAACTCATGACCCTCACATCAAGACTGGAGCTGAGATCGAGTCAGATGCTTAACTGACTGAGCAACCCAGGTGTCCCTAAAAGAACTTCTGAAGTAGGGAGATAAAAAGAGAAGGAAATGTGCAAGTTTTCTGAAATGACCACTAAGTAACCAACATGTTTTTTTGTTGGAATTACAACTGTCAGTATGAGAATCTTTGAATATAAAAATAAGAAAATGAAAAACAAATATTTACCCCCAAATGAATAAAATATATCTTTGATCTACATTCACATTATAGACATGAAAACAAAACAATGTATTATTGTAACTAAAATGTCTACAAGTAAGTTGAAAATTAATTTCACCCAGCCTAATAGGTAATTTAATTTACAGTAATGTGTTTCTATTTTTGCATGCTTATTTGTGCTGTACCATATGTACCTGGTCTTGTAGAGTATAACACATCACAGTAATTAGTATGCACACTGCACCTTGGAACCTAACAAACTGTGGTTGTTATCTGCACCTTGTCCCGGCAAGGTATAATGTTTGATAAACGTGGTGTACTCCTGGGAGTTTACAAGGAGAACTGTCTTGACCAGTGCTGTGGCTTTTCTCTGTATTTTCTACTTATCATCTCTATCATACTATTAAATTCAAAAGAAGAGCAGTTATTTCTTCTGGGACTAGAACGAGATGAAAATGTTGCTGTGTTGCTGAAATAAAATAACTCCCCCCCCCTTCATTTTTCTTTACACTGAGCTTGTTTTCTCTTCTGAATTTTCCATTTTCATTTCCTGCATGGGGTCTAGTCACTGCCTTTCTTACCATCTGTTACCCATCTTGTTTCCACTAGAGAAAACTTAATAGTATTTAAAGGCAATAACTTCTACATTCCCTTTCCAATTCTTTTTCCTTTTTTTTCTTTATAATGTCCATATTGGTCTAAAAAAATCGCTATCAGAAACAGAAGCATTTCACATAAAACTTTTTTTTTTTTAATTTTAAATAAGGGAGAAACATTTCTGGAGCTTCTATTTGTAAACTCCAAATTACATTTTAATTCAGTATTTCCAATTTCACTTAGGCATGCATTACATGAAATTCTTTGTTATCTTCTAGTACAGAATCTTGAGAAAATCATTTAGCTGCTCAGCACTTAAAAATGCTAAGTTTTTAAAACATTTCCAGATCTTTCACTTGCACACAACCTTAGCATTTATTATTGCCCTGGGAAATGACATGCAACTTCCAGATTGAAGAGAGCAATATGCAGCATTTCAGGGCACTACTGTCTATGACCAGGAATCTATAAACATATATGGAAAGGATACTTAGAGGACCAAATTCTTTCAATGTTAGTAAGTCACTTCTGAGACTTTTGCTATCAACCTCTGTGAACTGGACTGTTAATTTTTTATGTTTACTATCTCTATCTTCCTATCTATCATCTATCTACTTAATTTTTTTATTTATTTTACATTTTGTAAGTTGGGAGAATGGGGATTTTTAAACACTTTTATTAGCAAGCAAAGAAAACATTTGTATAAATTTGTTAAAATCCACTGAATTTTTTTTGTTGTTGGACCATGATTTAACTATGTTTTAAATTCCTAATCTCGGCAGATATGTCTAAGGTGTTCTCTTTATATTGCATCTTGAGGGAATAAGGATGAATATTCATGATAAATTTGGGGCAAATGTTATTTTATTTTTAACTGATAAAACCTGTAAAATGCGTGTAAATTCTGATCATATATGTCTGTATAGGATATACGTGCATATTCACACACCCTGGGGTCATTAAAATATTCATGAATTCACTAAAGATCTTAATAAGTTATTACTAAAAATAATACTTTGCATTTCAATTTAGTTTTTTCTACACTTGAATATGCTCTGAAATCAATGTATACACTTGGAAAAATACATTCAGAATCCAACCTCTTCTCACCATTTTTTTGTTTTGTTTTGTTTTTAAAGACTTTATTTATGTATTTGACAGTGAGAGAGAGCGCATAAGCAGGGGGAGTGGTTGGGAGAGGGAGAAGCAGGCTCCCTGCTGAGCAGAGAGCCTGATATGGGGCTCAATCCCGGGATTCTGGGATCATGACCTGAGCCAAAGGCAGACAATTAACTGACTGAGCCACCCATGAGCCCCTCTTCTCACCATCTTTATGGCCATGACTTTGGTTTGAGTCACCATCATCTTGCACATGATTAGAGATAATCATATAAATATTCTCTCTAATTCTTCCTTATTGCTGTACAGTTTCAAAATAAGGATCCCTTTAAAATGCTCCTTTGTCCTAAATCATCCAATGGCTCCCATTTCACACAAAGGAAATCCTAATATAAATTCCTACATGACCCTATGTGACCAGGATCCCTGTTAACTCTTTAACCCTTCCCACTAATCTTTCTCTCTGCTCCATCCGTAGGAGTCTCCTTGTTGCTTCTTCAAAATTCCAGCATGTTCCTTCCTTTGGGTGTTTGTCCAGAATCCTTTTTCACCATATAAGTACTTGGATGACTTGTGCATCTTTATTCAGTTTTTGCTTAAATTTCCTTTTTATTGAGGTTTGCCCTGAACACTATTTAACATTAAACTATCCTATACTCCTAATGCTCTTTCCGTTTTAGTTTGTCTCCCCTGTAATAATTAATTTGCTCATTTTGTTTATTGGTCATTGATTCTCTCTTCACCATATAGGGAAGCTCCGAGAGGCAGGAGCCTTTGTTTTGTTCACTTGGGTGCTGAGAACTGCTGAGTACACTGCCTGGTATGTGGTAGGAGGTCTATACATGTTTGGCAAGTGCTCATATCTATATGTTACATTCAGGGCAATGCTATACTTCAAAATATTAAGCTGTTGTTCTTTGTTTCTCCCACTTTTTACTTTAACTTATACATCAAGAGCTTGCTTCCTTTCCTTTAATTCATCCTGAAAAAGAAACAAAGATATCAAGAGATACACAGGACTGAATTCTCTTGTAGGAAACCAGGTGAAACTAGTCTCGTATAAGAGTAAAGTGAAATTAGAAAAACAACTGTTAATCAGGTATTGATAATGTATTAATGATTTTGAAATTTTGCTACATGTTAAAAGCACCTGGGGAATTTTAAGAAGTACCTAGGCACTCCTACCAATAAAATCGATCTTGGGAGAGGGCCTGGTGACAAGGAAGCCATCCCAGGTTCCAGTGTATAGCCGTGTCTGAGAACCAGTGTACTGCATTTGTGCCTCTTGGATATCAATGTACATGTGAACCAAGAGGTAAAACAATAAATATGATCCTATTCTTCACAGATGAAAATTTTTATTAAAAATATTTAAAGGCAAAAAAAAAAAAAAAAAAGGAAAAAAACAGCTCCTAAAAAATGAGAGGGAGAAGGTGAGATGGAAGGTCAAGAGTGAGAAGCTACCATCAAAATGAGCACAGAGCAGAGGACAGAAAGCTTATTTTTCAAGCTGTTTCAGGTGGGCATTGAACTCCATCAAGTTCGTATTTGTGAGAGGCTAATCTTCATCCTCTGCCATCCTGAAAATAAATATGTTCTTGTATATTCACAATTCATATGGAGATTTGAAGGAAGAAAGCTTCCTCTACTCTCCTAACTCACCCAAATAAGAAGATGGGGGAAATTCCATATAGGAGAGAAAGAGTAGACCCACCACCATAGTTACATGATTTAATCCCAAAGAGTAAATGTACTAAAGGAAGTCAGCAGGGTCAAAAAACAAAACCATGGGATTAATAGTATCTCCTAGGATGTAAAGGAATCACCCGTCTAGATCAATGATCCATTCCAGAGGGTAAGTTCAGAGTTAAAGGTGATAATTCCTAAATAACTGAAGGTTACATCAGACATAATGGACATTCAATTGCTCCTCTCCAAACTAAAGTTTAAAATTTAAAGTTGACTTACTTGCACACTCGACAAAATTGGACATGTTTTTGATTTTTCACATCTGAACTAGGAGTATCATATCAGGCTTAGTGTACTCAGGGTGCGGTATGACTAGAGAGGAGTTGGTGAGATCACAGTTTCTTCAGCCATGTAAACCTATGTGTACTTTTCTCACCATCAAGTGAACCTACTTCTTTCAAATACTCTTTTGAAATTAGAAATGTAGAACTGGACCAAGAACAGAATGGTAACCATTCTGCAAGACACTTACATGAACTATTAGGGCCTATATTGAGGCTGAAACTCATACAGCAGTATTCCAAAGCCATTTATTGCCTCTTGATATTATAATCACAAGTAGATTTATTTTCCTTTCAAGCCACAAACCATTAATACCTGAGAAAATGCTCTTAAGCTATATGCCACTCTTCCTCTCTCAGTTGTTTCAAATCTTTTCCCCTCAGACACAGCTTCCCTCAAGGTCTGAGGACCAATGCTCAGGACCCTTGCAGCATAAGAAAGGGTTTTCCTCTCTCAGAATGTCTTATGCCTTCAAATATACACTGTGTGTGTGTGTGTGTATGTACATATAGTTGTACATAGAATACCTGCACTGATATTGACCACTATGATATTTCTCAAACAATCCATTTCACTGAAAAAAAATAATATAAGCTTATATAATCCACAGGAGTTCTAATAAAGTTTACATTACAGTTAACATAAATTGTCTACTCAATTTAAAATCATACTAATCATTGGATGTCACAATATTTTTTTCCTTTGGAGGAACAATCATGAAAAAGTGAGTGGGAAATCAATACCTGAATTGGAAAATTAAATGAACATTAAAATCAGAGTCTATGTAACATATTTATGAAGTCCATTTTACCTAGAGGTCTTAATAGTAATTTTGAATTTGCTCTTTTGATTGTGGCCACGTATTAACTGACCATAAGTGAATGGGTCCACATTGATGTGGATGACAGCCATAATTTTGTAAGGTTTTATCTAAAGATATAATAAGTTGACTATAAGGTATCTCTGATAAATATTATTCAATTGTTTCTCTGTACATTAACTGGAGAATGGACATGTTTTCATTGCTTTTACATAGATTTGAGAAATACATTCTTGAACAATTTTTTTTTTATGTTCGAGCTTTAAAGTATGTATATAACATAAACAAAACAGTGCCTGGAATATAATAAACATTATAGAAATATTTTGCAGTTATAAACTCATTTAATCATCATATCTCTTAACTTACATGGCATCTTGCTTGAATGAATTTAACTGAATACCTAATTTTTTCTGGCCTTTCAATTAGAACCTACCTTTCCATATAACAGTCATATTTATTCAGCTTCAATAATGTATCAATTGAGCCATCTTATCTACTTTCACTGAAAGTACTGTGTTATTTCCTAGCCCCAAAGAAAGATTCAGGGGAGCTCATTTAAATCCTACCAAGTGTTCTATGTAAACTTCCCCTCCCACTATGTGATATTGTCCATTTGACGGTATATTTTTAGATTGGGGTCTCAATGCTCTGTAATCTTCTCATGCATTGTTTGTAGTTGGCTGTCCACAGGCAACCTAATGGTGATGATCAACATCCATTAATCTTGGCAAGGATAAAACAACAACACAGCTACCATTTCTTTAACCACAGGAGTAGTGCCTCTTCACAGAGTCTTTTCATCATTATTCCTAGCACTGCTCCTCAGGCCTTGGAGTGTATAGATTTATGATATAACTGAGGGACTGTTTGGTAGGCACATTGAAGAGATGGCCACACCCTTCCTACTTTGAGCTAACACACACTCTCAAACTCAGTAAGTCCCAACATGTGCAAGAAATTGCACCCACAGTACACTAAAATTTTACAACAGAAGCAATTTTGCATCATAATTTTGGCTTACATGAGAATGTCAATGTGGCCCATAGTGAAGAATAGTTCTAATTAGGTAAAACTGAGTAGATCAAACACTGAATAAAAGGCAAATTATATCCTACTTATAGAGTGTCAGTAATATATAATAAGGCATAAATATAAAAATTTACATTTGGTTGGTGTTTTGATTTTGAAGGTATGCACACAGATTGCCTATTTTTGCAGTAGTTTCTCATAAAGATAAATATTATAGAAGTAACTATTAAAAATTATTTTTATTAGTTTCTATATTATTCTAATCCATATGTTCACATGAAAGGCCTTTATATCAATAATCATTTTAGTTCATCATATTTATAAACCTTTTGTGATTTCATGAAAATAAGCCTTACAAAATGCGGATATCTTAGATATAGTCTCCATACAATATTAAATTATAAAAACAAATATTTAAAGCCCTTTTAGCTTGCCTCCATTTTTCAGTTTTGTGTTTGAAATAAGAAAAAAAAGAATAGAACTTTTTACCCCAATTTTGCCATTTAACCAGCAATCCATTCAGAAAAATTGAAATGATATATAGCAGTCAGAAAAGATAAACTAGGAGGAGGTAGCCCAAGATGGTGACATAGGAAGATCCAGAACTTACTTCTTCCAATGGGCACCAAATATCCAAATACATATAGAATAATTTCTGATGAAAAAGAACTGAAAACTAGCTGAATAGCTTCCTACACAACAATGGATAAAACGGCTATATCAAGAAATGTGGGAGAGGTAGAGACTTGATCTTGTGAAAACCCTCACTCTTGGGTAGTAACACACAATAGAGAGACATCTTATGGTGCTGGGGTCTCTCCTTGAGGAGCAAGAGGTTTGTGCCTTATATTGGGCACCTCAACCATTGGGACATAACCAGAGAGATGAGGTCCCAAAAATGTCTGGGTTTGGAAACCAATGGGACTGATGTCTACAGGGACCCTTGAGGCTGTAGGGATCTGAGACACTCCTTTTAAGGGGCTCATGGACAGACTCACTCCTCCAGGGAAACAGCAAAAAGGTAGCAATTTGAGAGGGGACTGGATTATATATAAAGTTAATTTAGTTTCTAATCTTAAAACATCTGTTGGAGGGGGAAAGATTAGTTGGGATTTTCCTTGGGGACAAAGATGCTGCACAGCACCAATTTTTGCACTCTCTCTATCTTGCTAACACAGGTGGGCATGGGCAGACACGACCTTGCTGAAGTCACAGGTATGTACTGCACCCAGCACATATCCCAGGGCTCACTAAAGCTAGTGGGCAAGTGTAGTCGACACAAGGGTTGGCTTGATTACCTGGCTCTGATGGCCAGAGGGGCTTGTACTCCCAGGCCCTACAGTACTATAACTATTGGAAAGGCAGTTTTAAGCAGCATACCACACCTAGGGCACTATACAGACAACAAACTGAAACACAACCCTAGTCTACATAAGAAAAAGACCATTTGATTGTCCTGGAGCTTCAATTCAAGAGATAAACTTCAGGTTTGCCACATATCTAAAGGCTACAGAGGTGCTCTCATGGAATGTAGGCAGGGAGAAACCATCTGTGCACCTTCCCTCGGCCTCACCACAGCTTACTGGTACCTCCCAGAAAGCTTATAAACTCAGGTGAAGGCCTGATTCTTACCAACTCTTCTCCCGTGGATATCTCCAGACCTCCTGGTCTGGAAATCAACAGGGTCTACAGTTGTGGTCCCACAAGACTGCATCTATTTGCTTACTTTCAAAACTGCTGTTTGAGGTCTGGCTTCCAATCAGCCTACTCTGGGTGCTGACTTAGATCACTCCCTCTGGAACACTGACAGGTCCTAGCACATCCTCAACAAATGGGACCTATCAAGAATAAATCAGACAATCACAAAGGTTCAAGAGACATCCAAAGGCTAAGGCAAGATTGAACAATAGAGTTTGCCTCCTATAAAGGACACAACTTCAAGACGGGGAGAGGTGGCTTTTTCACATAATACATGGAAACAAACACAGAGAGTAAAGCAAGATGAAGAAACAGAGGAAAACTTTCAAACATGACAAAATTTTAGAAAGATCTTAATGAAACAGAAATAAGTAATTTATCTGATAAAAAGTTTGAAGGATAGTAAGTAATATATCTGATAAAAAGTAATCTATCTGATAAAAAGTTTGAAGAATAGTCAAGAAGATGCTCACCGAAATTGGGAAAAATGAATGAACATGGCGAGGACTTCAACAGAGATAGAAAAAATAAGAAAGTACTAAATAGAAGTCACAGAGCTAAAGAATACAATAATTTAACTGAAAAATACATTAGAGGGTTTCAACAGCACACTAGATGACACAGAAGAGTGGACCATCAACATGGAAGACAGGGCAGTGGGACTCACCCAAACAAAGCAACAGAAAGAAAAAAATAAACAAATGAAAAGTGAAGATGGCTTAAGGGACCAATGGGACAACATCAAGTGGAATAACATTTGCAGTATATAGGTCCCAGAAGAAGAAGAGAGAAAGAAAGGGCAGAAAGCTTACTTGAAGAAATAATGGTTGAAAATTTCGCTATCCTGGGGAAGGACACAGACATCTAAGTCCAGGAAACACAGCATGTTCCTAATGAGATGAACCCAAAGATCCACATCAAGACACATTATAGTTGAAATTTGAAAAGTTAAAGAGAGAATAGTAAAAGCAGCAAGAGAGAAACAACTTATTTGTAAGGAAACCCCCATTAGACTATCACCTGATTTCTCAGCAGCAGAAATTTTGCAAGTTGAAAGAGAGTGGCATGATATATATTCAAAGTGCTGAAAGGAAAAAAACTTTCAACCAGGAATACTCTACCCAGCAAGGTTATCATTCAGAATTGAAGGAGAGGTAAAGAGCTTTCCACATAAGCATATCCTTAGTTTGTGCTATCCATGGCTCCAACAGAGACCAGACCCTGTGGCAAAACTCACACACAGAGGCATTTCAGACAGAATTTCTCAGACTTTGGAAAATATATACTGAAATATTGTGATTAATTTACTTTGTTGTGGAGACTGCCAGAATGCTGGTTGATTTCTCCCTCTGCCCTCCTCAAACCTATTCTATCTTCCACAGTTTCCATTTATCTGTGCATGGCATGCGGCTTTATGAAGATTATATTTCACAATTGGCCTTGCAAGTAAGATTGACCATGTGACAAATTTCTTTACCAGTAGGATGTGTGCAATTTCTGAACCACCTATCAACTACTCATTCAACTCTATTCTACTTTCTGCCAGCTGGAATTTAGGCATGCTAATTCACCAGCTTTGGCCATACCAAAGGCACAACCAATGTCATGGGATGGTGGAGCGAGAAAAGGAAAAAATAATGCAGTAGAATTATCTTACTTTTCCAGAAATTCATTTATTTCCATACCATTGTGTGAGGAATAAAAATATGTTTATCTTATTTTAGCAAAATATATTTGAAAATCTGTTTTAGCGCCTCAGCCTTATATCTTAACCAATACAGAGGTCAGGCCACACCCAAGGTGTGGGTTTCTACTACACTCCATGGTTAATCCCACTCTTATTTATTTGGTACAAGAAAGGAAATTAAGTGGAACATAGATCTGAGAAAGAAGGGCTTTGTCTTTGTATTTTTCCTAGTGTTAAATTGAAATATCAAAGATTCAAGCTGTGGATAAGCTTAGAGATTCTTGTAAATGAGTGTTGAGATGCCTTCACAAGAATTAATCCTACTAAAACCTAAGTGACAACTAAAACTTTAAAACAACTATTTAATAATTAACCTTAGAGAAAATCTTAGGAAAATATTGACATTATTATAAATTGATTTCCATAAAAATTATAGTTTAGATATATTTCAAAGACATCCAAAATTCAAGTCTGACTTCAAAGTCTAATTACTCGAATTCAGGTTTTCAAAAAAGAATGCATTTGCTTTCATTCACAGCCTGGGTTTGCTGTGAATTGTTCCTTTTTTTCTCATCAGCCTCCACTCCAGGCCTTTGCCCACCACCAATGATGTGGACAGCTCCCTTCACAAGTCACAGTTCCTGCTTGCAAGGTCCCCTGACTTCCGCAATTCTGTTCACATGCATTGGTAATGGGGTTATTTAAATCCTTCCCATATCATACGTTATTCCTGTTAACAGTGGGAAGAAGAGATGTTCCAGAACTTTGGGTTCTTAGGATTGAATCTTTAATGATACCTAAAAAGTTATTCTAAAATATCAACTTTACAAAAGTGACTATTGACCCTGATCTGTTTCTAACACCTTTCTAAGAAAAAGACAGTTGCTCAGGTACACCAAAGAGGAAGAAAAGTTTTTTTAGCTGCTCTTTATAAAGCTTTACAGAACCTCTGGACCATATTCAGTTTCCAGAAGAGATCTGAAAACCTTGGGCCAGGAGATTAAGTAGTTTGACAATAAAGTCTAGACTGGTCAATTCAATGATATTTGCCAGCAAAGATAATGGGATGCCCACAATAATGTTGCTTTAATCTCCCAGGCAAACAATTTACCCATTTGGCCCCTAAAGGGCTGTAGTCTCAGTTCTCATACTCAATCATGTTGGACCAACAGTTAAGAGAGGAGAGCATTCGGGTGGATGTAGCTATGAGCATGAGTGCCTGCAAAGCTAATGCCAGGTGCTAGAAATGCCTGCATCTTTATTAAAATTTAGAAAAGTAACAACTCTGGGTTTAGTAACATTTACAGTGGCCTAGACACTTAAGTGCCTGGAGGAGCTACCTGCTGATAGCTTCACCTCTTACACCTGGCATTTGAGGGATCTTGCACATGGCTTTGTCAACAAACAACAGTTTTTCCCCTTTTTACTGCCCCATTCACTCAGGAGCCAAGAAATTCATTTCATGTGACTCTCTCAAGTACTTCCTGTCCATCCTTCAAATGGCCATTTATAAGAAAGTTGTTTGGAATTCAGAGCATTTTTTCCCCATTAAAAAAATGTTGCAAATGGTGGTTAGGGTTTAAACCCAAATAAAGTAACTTGTTTAACTTAACAGCACAATGTTCTAATGATAGAAATGAACTACCATTAATGACTATGTTTTGTTTTGCTTTTTAATAGGCAAGAAAAGGATTTGTGAATTCCAAATTCGATTGCCAGGAACCCTGACATTGTAGTCCTGCCCCCTGGGGCCACCACTGACCTCACTGTCCACTCAATGAGAGGAAGAGCTCTCCAGTTCTGTCCACTGGCAAGGACCTTGGTGGAGATGGAGGAAGCCAAGGTAGGAATGGAGGCAAATGTGAACTATATCAAGAGTCTCTGCACAGTGAAGACAGATACCCTGCCTTACTTTTCTCCTCATCTTTCCCTCCTTTAGGCCATAGAAGTGGGTTTAAAATGCCTGAATGACTGGTCGCTGAGAGAAGCAGAAAAAGAGTTTCTGCTCTTGTGATCCCAATGAAGGAGCCCATTTATATATGGAAAATACTCTACACATTGGGGACTGCCTGTACTTGGAAGATTCATTAACTCTTAGCATCCTGTTCTTCACCTCTAAGCTCCATTGATAAATTATTAGCTAGTATTTTTATTAATTAAACCTGTAATTTTATCGTGTGCATTTGGTGCCAATTTTTTTCTAGCGTTGTATCAAAAACAAACCTATATTCACATCACAATGTAATTTTGATAGGGCCATTTTGTTGTTTTTACAAGACAGGATTAGGTATAACTATTGAATTAAACTTACCAATCATGTACTCAAAAAGACAAAAAAGGAATGTGTTTAGACATGACTCGTCCCCAAAATAATAATTGTTATAGAAATGTAATAATAATAATATGATATAATAAGGAAGTATATAATACAATAATAGATAAATGCATAATGTATTATGACTACCACAATATAAGTATATAATGATTATTAATATAATATATTAACAATATTAATATATTAATAATATAATAAAACATAATTCTATAATTATACTTATAAGTATAATTATATAATTATATAATGTATTACAAAAAATTAAATTTAAACAAATTATATTCATAGTATGCATTTTTATATGTCCTAGTAGATTATTATATGGCACAGATGAAGAAGAAAAAATTAAGTTGGTACTAACACATCATGGCTCTTTTGGTGGTCACATATAATCTACTAATTTCTCACTCCTGTATAGATAAAACTATGCTTAAGGACAAATACTCATTTCTTATAATTAATCTATAAATAATGTTAAAAAAAGAAGACTACATAATTATGATGATTTCCAATGGGAAGACGGTCATGATCCCCATGACCTGAGCCGAAGGCAGATCCTTAACCAACTAAGTCACCCAGGCCCCCCAAGTTGTTAAATTCTTACTATTCCATTAATTAGGAGATTATACGATTTCCTATTTTTTAATGCACTGTAATTGCAAATGTACTAAGTGAAAAATGCATAACCTTTTCTGGAAATTTTTATGTAAATCTAAAATCAACAATGACAAAAAAGATTTCATATAGAAAGCTAGAATACTTTCTATTGATTAGATAATACAAACTAGGTATACAATATTAGATATATCTGATATTTATTGCATCTAATATGTAATATTATGTTTATATATTATATGTTATGTGGTATATGCTTTATATATTATATATGTAGTTACATATGTTTATGTAATATACATATGTAATTATTATGTTTATATATTAAATGTTATATATTATATGTGTAGTTACATATATAATATACATGTGTGTGTATATGTATATGTATGTATGTGTATACATACATATATGTGTGGACAGCCGCAGGCTAGCTGTTAAAGGGACCTGCCGAGCCCGGACTTGTGACCACTGCCCGAATGGGTGGAAAGCCGTCGCTAGAGAATGGGCTTGTGCCCTGACTCGTGACCCCTGCCTGATTGGGCGGAAAGTGGGCGCTGGAGAATGGGCTCGTGCAAGGGGCCTTGAGGCATGCTGGTCTGTGATTGGTCATGTCCCTTTGAAAAACAAGCTGTACGGGTTGCAACCAATTATCTCGCTGATTTGTGGTAATGTCTCTGAGGTATATGCACGTGCGACTCATAAATCTGCCTTTGTTAATCTTAGTAGTCCTTAAGAAGTGCTGTGTGTGCTACATGACTTATGTGTGAAGCTGTTTCCTTGAACTTGTTTTTCACACACTATATAACCATGCGCACTCTGAAATAAAGCTGAACACAATCTGGACATCATCCGTTGTGTTCCTCCCGCCCCCATGCTTTGTCTCTCTACTTTCTTTTCCTCATTCCCTTACCCTCAGCCCTGGTTCGAGATTGTCGCGCCGGCCGCGGCATATATGTAATTACATATTATGTGTATGTGTCTAATATGTAATATTAGATATCCACTTAATATTAGTTTGTATTAGATAATACAAACTTATTATCAACTGGAAATGTACAATTTATCAATAGCCACTTTTATTTTTAATATTTCTGCGTATACTAAGATTTTATTTTCAACATTTTACCTATCATGTGTTCCTTTGATTTTTGGTATAATTCATCAAGAATTTTTTTAATGCACAAGTTCGTGTCTAAATCTTTCTATACCATATTGATAATCTTTATTGGGTTTTGATGGTGTTTGTTTAAATTTAGAAATAATGTTTTCATCTTAATAGTTAACATTATTAACTTCCCATATTTACTTATTTTCTGTTTTTTGTTTTGTTTTACTTTTGGCATGTGCAACATTTTCTCAAAATTTGAAAATATTTTAAAATTTTTTCTAAGGCTTCTTCAAAGAATTATTTTCCAGGTGTTATGTGGCATCTCCTGCTAGCTAAACATCAGAATCCTCTGCTCTTTGGGGGTGTACAGATTGAATACATTTTCTAGCCTCTGTTGTTATTACGTATGACAATGTGTCTAAACCAATGGAAGAGGAGTACAAGTGACATGTGCCTATGAAAATACTGGCCCATTAAAATCACCCATGCCAAGTTCTCCATGTTCTTTTCCCCTTGGCTGGCTGGAAAGGGTACAACTCCCAAGGAAAACTTGGAATCCATGGGTGGGAAGTACAGATGTCTCTGGCAGCCTGGGTCCCTGAATGGACATGGAAGAATGGAGAATGCATGTTCCCACAACATGCACATACACCCTGTACTATTCCATGATAAATAAATACATTTGTGTTGTGTGTACTGAACTATTAAATGTTCTAGGTCTATTTGTTACAGCTGTTAGCACCTCTTCCCTCTCCAAAAATAAAACAAACAACAAAATACCCAAGTTGTTCTGAAAACAATTTTGGTTCCCTTCTTTGGAATTTGGCCATGATCACATTTGTTAATACTTAAAGAGTGAACACTGTTACTCAGTTTGGAGGGCTGATTTAGACTCTAAAAACTCTTTCTTGTCTTCTTTCAATTATTTACACAGGTACAATTTTTTCATTCGTATCTCCTCAGGATGTCAGAAACCAGTGCCATATCTTACTTGTTTTCAATTGCCTGGGTTCCTAGAAGCCCACTTCCTTATCACTACACTCATTCTTTTATCCGACACTTGTGAAGGGTACATTGCTTCATATTATTCTGCTTCCCCTCAGAATCTGGATCCTTACAGGATCCTTTGTTTCCTTTTTCTTTCCCATCTTTCACATATTCTTGCCTGAGTTCAGTTTTATCCCCGTATCTGAAGCTCTGATAGGATGACACTTAAAAAAATAATAATAATTCCCTGGAGGATTTCTGCCAAAGTTTAGGAGCCCCCAGTCCTTCCAGTGGGGTCTACCAGTTCCCATCTCTCATTTTGCTGTCATTGCCACCCACTACCTGTCAAGTTTGTGAAAATTTCAGTATGTGGAAACCCTGAATTCAAGCAGTGTCACAGATGGTAACATTTGATTTATTACATCAGTTTGGTCATTTCACTAGGAAATTGATGGGGAAAAAAAGGTGTTAATTATTTGGGATTAGAATGCTATCTTCAATTTAGAAGGCAAAATTCTACACTAAATAGTTAAATGGTGCTGGAATTGCATATAAATAAATGAGCACATTAATCTATAAAATCTTATAAGAGAATACAGCATAACATTTAGGAAACACATAGATTCTGTTATTATTTGGCCTTTCACTTCCAAATACATATTTCCATTTTCAGCCAGGGCTAAGCAACACAGAAATAGACCTGTAGGCAAAAAAAAAAAGAATGGTACAACTATTGTTGTAGAAGGGCTAGCAAGAATAATATTTTAGGATGCAATACGTGGAGTTTGGGTAAAAGAAAGAGGCTATTTCTTTATGTAAAGAGAAATAATTTTCTAGAAGTCAGCTATTGCATCTACTGTTAGAAAATATTTAGACTCATGGAAATAAATTCTTCAAATGGTTTTCAAGGGACTCACAGCTAAAAAAAATAATAAAGGGCACCTGGGTGGCTCAGTTGGTTAAGCATCTGCCTTCGTTTCTGGTCATGATCCCAGGGTCCTGGGACTGAGTCCCACATTGGGCTCCCTGCCCAGAGGGGAGTCTGCTTCTCCCTCCCCCTTTCCCATCTCCCCTACTCATGCTCCCTCTCTTACTCTCTGAGTTAAATAAAATATTTTTTAAAAAATGAAGAAATGGCATTTTAATATGAATCCTGACAAATACCAATAACCAGACAGATTCCTTCCATCAATGAATAAGCCAGAGATTATTCAAAGCAAGACAGACAAATGAAAACCTTCATTCGTAGCAACCACATATTCAGGGTCCATATTTTGTGTACTAATTCTGCCAGAATATTTGAAGAATCTAGAGCTTTAGGGAATATATTTCGAAGAAATCATCTGATTTCACAAACATGGTCATTTGGGAAAAAAATTATTCTATGAGAAGCATTTTAATTCTAACCACTGATATGTATGTTGATCATCTCTCTTTTGAGAAGAAATATATGAATAGATTTTAAATATATTTTAAGATATTAGCTGGTTAACTTAGGGGAAAAAAGAGAATTTTAGTGAAGTAAAGTCTTGGCACATTAGTTGGCTAAAAGAGAAAAATAAATATCTTAGTTTAACTCTTTTTCCACATGTTATATTTATATAGAATTATCTATGATATTGAAAATGAGAATTTGGGATACATGTTTAATAAATAGACACTGTCAAAGTAAGGATAATCTTTTGAAATGACATTTTATAAATGACTAAATAGAATTTTCAAGTGATTTCATAGCATAGTAATTGTGTTACAAAGTATCATGAGTGACATAAGCAACAGAAATTTATTCCCTCACCATTTCGAAGTCTAGAAATCCAAAATCAATTTGTTGATATGTTTGGTTTTTATGAAGGCTGTGAGGGAGAATCTGTTCCATGCCTTTACACTAGTGTCTATTGGTATACTGACACTCTCTGTGTTCCTTGGCTTCTGCTACACCAAATAGATCTCTGCCTTTGTCTTCCATGGCATTGCGTGATGCCTAGTTTTCCCTTTTATAAGGACACCAGGCATATTGTTGTTCCGTCCTGTTCTTATGTGGCCTCATCTTAACTAACCATATTTATAACAACCTTATTCTAAAATGAGGTTACATTCTGAATTTCAGGGGGTTTAGGATTTCAACATTCAATTTTTGAAGGACACAATTCAACTCATTACAGCAAAAATAACACTTTTCCCAAATTTCTCTCCCTGCAAGTCTCTGTATGAAATTGTGACTAGAGTATGAAATGAGCTAAACCATCTTTTGAGCATAATAAAATGAAAAGGCCTAGGACTCATCATATTAATTCTTCAAGGAAAAAATAAAGATTTTGAGGCATGAAAAGGCTGAAAATATGAAGTACTTTGTTTCAATTGAATATATTTGCTATAAAATTAATAATGCATTTAAAATATATTGTGCTAATGATGATAAACAGTTTTTCATGTGTCTGTTAGCCATTTGTAGTCTTCTTTGGAGAAGTGTCTGTTCATGTTTTCTGCCCATTTTTAATGCCAATCTGTCATTTGTTCTCTTATTTTGTAATTCTTAATCCATCTTATAACACATTCATTTATTTAAAAAGTTCCTAAGCACCTTTCTGTATTTAGCCCTATATGCACAGGCATTAAATATTTTGCTTATGTGAAGCAATTCAGGAAAACAAAAAACGAAAAACTTGAGTATTGAAAGAGATGGTAATCAATTCCACCTACATCCATCAAAAAGAATTGGACTCAATATTAATTTTAGAAGCTGTTGGCTTGATATATGATAAACATTGCAGAAAATGCAGGAAAATTACATAAATGAATATCAATGAGCAATAATGTTGAGTGAATAAACTATTAAAATGGACCTATTTTTCACCAGAATTTTTATTTTTATGGAAATACTTTTTCGTGTTTGAATATATTTGTTATGGAGAGACTATGGATCAAATAATTTACCTAGAAATTACAAATACAAATAAAATAAACAATAAACCATAGATAGCCCAGGGTACTTCACTGTCTTACCTAAACTCTTAAAAGTTTATAAGAGTTTCTCTTTATTAAGACATTGTAAATCACTTCTTCTAGAGGGTACTACCTGTTTCTTATCAGATACTTGACTAGCCCATGTTGATAATCTCTATGCCAAGAGCAAATGGAATACTAATAGTGGCATCATTCACCCTAAACTCATTGCTGCTGTTGGCATGGAATGAAGTACAGGTGGAGTCAAAGAGTGAAAGATCAAGTATTGTGACAATTATTAACACTACATGATTTAGCTTCTTTTTAACTTTGCCACAAGGAGTAAAAGGGAATAAGTATAAAGGTCTTGAATACCAAACTTAGAAAACATATGAAAAATCAGGAAACTTGGTAATTGCAGTTATGGACCCAACCAAGAGACTTAATTTCAGGGGTGCAGGGTTGAAATCCCATTACATACACATTTCAAGATAAGTACACAGTAGGAAGAGTAGAATACTGAGATATTTGATGGAAACATTGGGCAGACCCAGATGAGGGTGATCATTCTGATCTCCAAAATAACTCAGTGTTCCTTATCTTGGACTTAGCTCACCCTCTCTGTCTTCAAGAACTGGTCTTTCCCTTCATAAATTCCTTCCAATGACTTCACTGGGAGTTTTTTCATGAAAAGATGCTTATTATACTGGAAATTTGCAACCATAACTTCTCATTCTGCCTCCAGCCTTTAAAAATCAGAGTCCAGCATAGCCCCAACAGAAAAATTACAAGACGTGGTCTGGGACAAAGTAGACTACACACACTAAAAGAATGACAATTTGTATCAGCAGGAGTTGAGAGGGAACATATAGGGG
>CM052898.1:171926734-171959357 GCA_028534135.1 Potos flavus
GTCTTTTCATGGCTGGTAGTTCATGTCTTTTGAGCAGTGAATAATGTCTGCTGCGTGGATGTACCAGTTTATTTATCTCTGTGTATTTACTTGCTAAAGGACATCTTTGTTGCTTCCCAGTTTCAGCAACTAGGTAAACATTTGCCTGCAGGTTTTTGTGTGGGCATAAGTTTTCAATTCCTTTGGATAAATATCAAGGAGTGTGATTGCTGGACTATAGGGTAAGATTATGTTTGGTTTTGTAAGAAACCACCAACTGTCTTCCAAAGAGGCTGTACCATTTTGCATTGCCACTAGTAATGGATGAGGGTTCCTGTTGTTCCACATCCTCACCAACATTTGGTGTTGTGAATGTTACAGATTTTGGTTATTCTAATAGCTCTGTAGAGGTATCTCATTGTTGTATGAATTTGCATTTATCTGATGACAAATGGTGTGGAACATCTTTTCTTATGCTTATTTGCCTGCCACTGTAGGTCTTTTGTGAGATGTCTCTTCGGGGTTTTTAGCATTTTTTAAATCAGGATGTTCATTTTCCTATTGTAGAGTTTTAAGGTTTCCTTGGATATTTTGGATAAAATCCTTTATCCAAATATGTCTTTTGTACACATTTTTCTCAGCGTGTGCTTGTCTTCACTCTCTCTTGACAATGTCTTTCTCAGAGCAGAAGTTTTGATTTTAATGAAGTCCAGCTTATCAATTATTTCTGTCATGGATCATGTCTTTGGTATTATATGAAAAAAGTCATTATCATGCTCGAGGTCATTGAATTTTCTATGTTACCTTTAGGAGTTCTAGAGTTTTGTGTTTTATATTTACAAGTGAGATCTATTTCAGATTAGTGTTTGTGGAAGGTTTAAAGTCTGGGTCTGGAATCATTCTTTTGCTTGTGGATGTCCAGTAGTTCTAGCACCATTTTTTGAAGTGACTCTTTTCTCCATGGTATTACCTTTGCTCCTTTGCAAGGATTAGTCGACTATATGTATGTGGATCTATTTCTGGGTTCTCTGTTCTGTTCCATTGATGTATTTATGTATTCTTTCACTGGTACTATAATGTTTCGGTTACTATAGCTTTATAGTAAGTGAGTCTGGAAGCCAGATAGTGTCAGCCCTCCAACTTTATTCTCCTCCTTCAATGGTGAGTTGGCTATTCTGGATCTTTTGCTATTCAAATATTTTTTCCCTCAACTTTATTGAGGTAAAACTGACATATAACATTGTGTAAATTTAAGATTTACAACATAATTGTCTTGATACACTTTTATATTACAATATGATTGCCACCTTAGTGACAAAACCAATACCTCCATCGAGTCATATAATTACCATTTCTTTTTTGTGGTGAGAATATTTAAGATCTAATGTCTTAGCAACTTTCAAATATATAGTACGATATTTTTACCTATGATCACAATGTTGTGCTTTAGATCCCCGGAATTTATTCATCTTCTAACTGGTAGTGTGTCCTCTTTCACCAGCACCTCCCTATTTCCCTCTCCTGAACTATTCTACTCTCTTTTTTCTAGGAGTGTGTTTTTTAGATTCCACATATAAGTGATGTCTTACAGTATATGTCTTTCTCTGGCTGACCTATTTCACTTAGCATAATGTCCTCAAGGTTTCATCCATGTTGTCACAAATGACAGGATTTTTTTTGTTCTTGTGATTGGATAATATTCCATTGTATACGGTGGCTCCCCCCAACCTTATCTGGGAGAGAATATGTTCCTAAACTCCCAGTGGATGCCTGAAACCACAAAGAGTATCAAATTCTATATATACTGTGATATTTTCTCTACATATGTACCTACAATAAAGTTTCATTTATACATTAGGCATAATAAGGGGTTAATGACAATAACTACAGTAAAATAGAACAATTATACCAATGTACTATAATAAGATGTGGTCTTTTCTCTCTCTTCCTCCCAAATATCTTATTGTACTGTGTTCACCCTTCCTTTTGTGGTAATGTGAGTTGATAAAATGCCTATGTGTTGAGATGAAGTGAGATGAATGACACAGGCATTGTGATGTTGTGTTAGGCTACTATTGACCTTCTGACAATACATCAGAAGAAAGATTATCTGCTTCTGAACTGCAGTTGACTGTAGGGAACTGTAACTGCACAAAGTGAAACTGTGGTTGGGAGGGGAACTACTGAATATACACATCTTTATCCATTCGCCCACTGACATTCACTTTGGTTGGTTCCATCTTGGCAATTATGAATAATGCTGTAATAAATATGGACATGAAGATAGCTCTTCGATATCTTGTTTTCACTTCTTTTGGATGTATACACAGAGGTGTGATTACTAGATCATCTGGTAGTTTTATTTTTGCTCTGTGAAGAACTTCCATACTATGTTCCACTGATGGGGAAAAACTGTACTTTAAGCTGACTGACCAAACTGGCAAGGGAACTCCAGTCCTTGTCTCAGAGCCCTTCCGGCTCTTCTCTCCTACCTTGTTCCTCTCGCGTGCCAGAATGCCAAGTATGCGCGAGGAGGAGGATATAAATTACCCTCCCTGCTTGTGCTCGGGGCTCAGATCTTTGGAGAAGGATCTCCTCTGAGTCCACCGGTGAATAAATCTCTCTCCCTTCTTAGTCTCTGAGTGCCGGTTGGTTTTTCCACCAGGATCCAGCCCAGGTTCTGCTACACCACAGTGACTCTACCGATTTATATTCCCACCAACAGTGAACAAGAGTTCCCTTTTCTCTACATCCTTGCAAACATTTGTTATCTATTGTCTTTTTACTTCTAGTCACTCTAACAGGTGTGACATGATCCCTCATTGTGATTTTAATTTGCATTCCCCTCAGGATTAATGATGTTCGGCATATTTTCATGTACCTGTTGGCCATTTGGATGTCTTCAGAAAAATGTCTATTCAGTTTCTCTTCCCATTTTTATTTGGATCATTTAAGGGTTTTATTGTTGTTGTTAGTGATTTATATGAGTTCTTTTTATATTTGGGATATTAACCCCTTATCAGATGTAAGATTTGTAAATATTTTCTCCCATTCAATGGGTTGCCTTTTCATTTTGCTGATTGTTTCTTTTGCTGTGCAGGGCCTGTTTAGTTTGATTTGGTCTTATTTATTTATTTATTTATTTATTTATTTATTTATTTCGCCTTTGTTCCTTGTGTTTTTGGTGTTATATCCCAAAAAATCTTTGCCAAGACTTATGTCAAGGAGCTTTTTCCCTATATTCTAGGAATTTTACAATATTATGTCTTATCAGATCAATTTTAAACTAATTTTTATACATTTTTATAATGTTTAAAAAATAGTGCCAATTTTTAAGAGAAAAAGGGCTCAGAGTAATTGAGGTCACTGCTATTGGACATATTATATCTACCAGTATTAACTCAAAAACCTCCTTATATAAAGGAGGTTTATACATACATACATACATACATACAAAAAAAACTTCTTGCATGAGGAGTATATTCTCTAAACACACAAATTTTTATTTGATTTTTAAAAATATCTGGGTGGAATCTTTGCTTAAGAAAATTTTAATGACATAGGAATATATCATAATCTAACTTTAAAAAACCTAATATAAAATATTTTTTGGGGGTACCTGGGTGGCTCAGTGGGTTAAAGCTTCTGCCTTCGGCTCAGGTCATGATCCCAGTCCCAGGGTCCTGGGATCGAGCCCCGCATCAGGCTCTCTGCTCAGCAGGGAGCCTGCTTCCCCCTCTCTCTCTGCCTGCCTCTCTGCCTACTTGTGATCTCTCTCTCTGTCAAATAAATAAATAAAATCTTTAAAAAATATATATATTTTTTGATCTCTGACTTAACTATAGCCTGTAAGGTGTGTTATATGAAAGAAAGTAGTCTAGATGCTCTAAAAGATTTAAGAGTCATTGTGTTCAAATGCATTACTTTCTTTGTGTAATATGCATCATAAGAGTTTTTTGTTTTCAGAGTGCTTGAAATAAACATTTGGCTTCACAGTTTATACTACTATGATTTATAACTGAATCATACAATTGCAAGACAGTTATACATAGAATTGGCAAGACAGGCAGGTCAGGTGTACATATAATTGGGTTGATCTGAAGTCTTATAAATAAAAGCTACTTCTTTTTCTTAAAACTGGTTTGAGGATATGGCATGGATGTTACAAAGGGTAAAATAAAGATAAATTGTATTTCTTTCTTTAATCCTTCAAATTAATAGTGGAAATACTTATATGATGCAAAGTATCTTTGCTTCTTAAGTTATAAATATATACTCAAGGTAAACTTACAGTCAAAAGATACCTCTGGAACTTTACGTTTTTCCATTTTAAAATCCTCTTTCTTATTTATATGTATTTTCAAAAGTTATTCTACTTGAGGACTTCACGAAAAAGAAATGAATTATGATAAATTAAAATGCTGGATTTTTATCTTTTATTTTCACCCATGACTCAAGTAGTTAGTAAAAAATATTTTATTGAACTGTCTGGCACACCTAATGTCATCCATTAGATCGATATGATTACACTTAGATCAATATGATTACAAAGTCTTATCTTTAAAAAAATAAGTAGAAAACAATGGAAAATAAAAAAAACAAAGGAAAATAAATATACAATAAAATACTACTGATAGTTTCTGCCAACTGTAAGTTAAAATGTTAACATTATAATTTTTGTCAATGTTTGAATCAAGTTATTAAGTTCAGCTAAAGAACCTACTGCATTCTCTCTGACCATAACCCTCCATGAGCAATAGTTCTTAGTACTTTTAGAAATGCTGATATGTATCCTGTCTATGAGTGTTAAAATTCACTTGGTTTAAATAATAATAGCTAATATATGCTTAGCTTCTATAACATGCCAGCTATAGTTCTAAATTCTTTGTATATAGTATATAATCATTTAAAATAACACCCATTTTTATTACAATGAGAAGAATGAGAAAGAAGAGGATTAAATAATTTATCTGCGTGGTAGATTCAGGCTTCAATATCATGATATTCTGCCTCTGGCTTAAAGGGATAATGTTTTGTTTGCACAATTTAGTAACCATGAGCCAACTCCCCCATTTGAGAGCATACTGGCCCATCTGTGATGCATATACTACACCATTTAGAGTAACTTTATTTACCATAAATTACCATGGTCTCTCAATGAAATTCTCTAATTCTAATCATAGTACCTGGATGAAAATTTGGTGTTTGATGAGGGAATAGAAGGCAAGCTGAGGACAAAGCAGAAGCTGACACCCCCCACCATGGGTTATGTGTGACATTCCTCAGGCACTCCTGGCTGCCCTAAAGTTAAGAAAAGGAAAAACAAAGTTAACTTGTAGAAATCATAATCCTGCAAGACATGAGTCTCCTTCAGTTTACAAATGTCATAGCAATCTACAAGAACAAAGCATTTCTATCAATGGCCTAGCTTCCAGAAGGAAATGTAGATACAATTAAATGTCCTTATAACCTGCAGCCCATTGACAAGATACTCGAGGCAGGCAGAGTGTAATGTTCCTCCAGGAAGCTCCCAACTATTTTCATGTTAATGTCTTACTAGAGGGAAAAACAGCCTTAACTTTACAATGGCAAGGCCTCTGGTATCTTATGAATCTTTAACATGAAAATCCTTTTGAAAACCTCTCTTTCCTTACCTCCCCCAATCCCATAGTATAAAATCAGCCACCCCTCACAACCCCGATGCAGCAGCTCTTTCTGCCCATGAAGTCCCGTCCGTGCGCTTTAATAAAACCACCATTTTATATCAAAAACCTCTCAAGAATTCTTTCTTGGTCATCAGCCCCAGACTTCACCCCACCAAACCTCATTTATATTCTAAAACCCCATCAGTATTGTCTTAGAGAATGTCACAATCCTCTGCTAGATTTCTCTTTTTACCTTTTATCTGAGGCTATGTAAGACTTATGTTTTTGTTTAGATTTGATCTGTATTACTCCATAGCACTTCTTCACCATGGTTTAATATTAACGAGATAAATTTCTCCATGAATGGGGAAAATTGTTGCTGCTCTTCTAGATGTGGCCCTAATTTGAGCTGGCACATCATTGTTTCCAGGTTTAAATCTCAGGTCAGGAATGCAGTCCTCCTGAAATATCCACATATTTGGTGCTTAGTGTCCTGAAGTCTCTGACCTCCACTGCTCAAATACTATAAAACAGCCTTCCCTTGTACTGCCTGTCTCTACTCTTATGCTTTATCCTATTCTCCTTGGCACTTATCAAAATCTAACATACTATGTATTTCATTTTGTTTCTCTTCTGGTGTTCTTTGCATTAGTCTGCTTCCTCTGAGATACAGATCACAAGACAGAATTAGTCATGCAAGAGAATTAAAAGGGACAAAACTTGCAAGGAAAAATAGAAGGGAGCTGGGGGGGTCTGAAAAGTTGTCAAACCTTGATATAAAGGAAAGAGGGAAGGAAGGAAGGAGGGGTGAAACATCTTAGATTGCTCTATGGACCTAAGAGAATTTGGAAGGGCTATGGTAGAGTTCCTGACCAAAATGTCCCATCAGAGTAGTACTACATCTCCCAGGAATGGGCCCGCTCAAGTATGCTAGCTTCACTCAGTTATTGTCAGGGACATTCTCACAGAAAGCATGGCCTCAAGTGTCACGAAAGCAGTGACAGATTTCAGCTGGCAATCAATTACACTCTTCACAAACAGAATTCTGAGGGAGATATGAGAGGCACATTTCAGGCTGCCTCTGCATATTCAAGCACAGGAGTTTTGCATACCATTCTATGCCTATTACCTCCAGCAGTGCCTGGGTCATAGTAGCAGTCAATACATGTGTATAAATAAATGAATTTTTCCTGGGGAAAATAGATGTGTATATCTCCTGAAGTGTTTTCTTGCACATTAGTGTTCTGCCAAGAGTTACTGGCAAGCCAGATCTAGAGACTAATTACCTGAAAGGATGCCTGAATCTTCATCCAAACTTAACAAAAGGGAAAGTAAAATATGTTAAAGGCACGATTTGTCAAAGAACCAGAGGAGTGTCCTTTTAGTAAGTACACAACTTATCCTTATCACTAGTTCCTGAAAAGTAGTTTCATGGAATTTCAATGGCAAGCAAAACATGGGATTTCAATGGCAAGAATCAATATTGTTTATTTTCAGAATGAGGTATGGGAGGTCTGAAGTTCACAATCCCTGTGGTGCCTGTGGTCTCCATTAAACATAGCCATAGTCTCAAACAATTATATTACTGGAGTGCAATGTTTGTTTGCTCTATTATTGAAGACTATTCAATTCTGCTAAAGATGATGAAAAAAAAAAAAAAAAGAATGGTTGAAACTTAGAGAATGTGTTAAGCCTAGGGAGTGAGTAATCAAGTAGCTTGTGAGACAAAGGAAGAATTCATAATTGTGTTATGAATAGAAAGTAATGCAATTAAAAGATGGAATAAATGGTCTATATAAAGGCATGAAGAAGACTGTCATAGATAGAAGGGGATTAAAGGAACAAGTAAATCTGAAATATTAATAAGCACAAATCCTGCCACCTCTTGTTTGACAGTCAATCATCCCTACTTTAGACATCCATTGGTGACAGTCATTGTGGCCCCATTTGGGACTCAATGTGTGCTCTATCCCAAGAATATAGTCAATAAGCACAGATGCTCAGCAAGACATAGGAAAAGTGTAGTTATTGGTGAGATGTACTCGTCTCACATCTCTGTAAGAACTAGTGTGCTTGGCTCCAGGAATCTCTTTTTTCTGAGTCTTTTGTCTTTTTGCGCAAAACTCAACTTTGATTCTTTTAAACTTGTCATTATCAGGAAATAATTTTATAACAGATAACATAAATTGCTAGTTAAACTTTGTATCTTTGATTAATGAAATAGCCATTTACTTGGAGGTAAAAGGAAAAATTATCTCAAGTACTTTGTAGAATAGAAGTTCTTGGCCCAAGAAGGATTGATAATGGTAGAGATCATGTTAAGATGTGTAGAGGTGTTGATTTCCTAAGCGGATAAGTGTGAACTGGCTTGGGACCGAGTGACCCAGGACTCTTATCTTCTGGCACCTCAGCCTAGGAGCAACTTTTGATGCACTGGTTTCTATAAAATATTATTATTTTCTATGTGAGCTGTGATATGAAAAGGTTGAGATTCACTGGGTTGTGATAATATATTGGAAGATACCCATGGCAGTAAGAGCCCAATATGTAACAAAAGGGTCCACTGTATCCATGTGTCATAAACTATTAGGCTGTGGGGGACCCTCTTAGCTACCATCTTACTCTGCAATACTCCCGAAATAACCTTTGGCATTTTTTCTCTTATCTCTGATATTAACTTTTAGAGATAGATTCTATTATGTTACAAATCAGTAAACAGATTATTCAAAGACTGCTAAATATCCGTTCTCCCCTTCTTTTTTAGAAGCAGCTTAACCACAATTTTTAAAATTTAGTAATGAAGTATAATTGACAAACTATATTATATTAGTTTCAGGTGCACAACATATTGATTCAACAATTCTGTGCATTACTTAGTGCTCACCAGGATAAGTGTAGTTACCATGCGTCAACATACAACATTATTACAATATTGTTGGCTATATTCCCTATGCTGTACTTTTTCATCCTTGTGACTTACTTATTTTTTAACTGGAAGCTTGTAGCTCTTAATCCCCTTATCTATTTTGGCCATCCTCCACCCTGCTCCCCTCTGGCAACCACCACTTTGTTCTCTCTATATAAGAATAAGTTTGGGTTTTTTGTTTTTTGTTTGCTTGGTGGTTGTTGTTGTTGTTGTTGTTTTTAACATTCCGCATATAAGTGAAATCTTATGGTATTTGTCTTTCTTTGACTTATTTCACTTAGCATAGTACCTTTTAGTCCATCCATGTTGTCACGAGTGGCAAGATTTCATCCTTTTTATGGCTGAATAGGATTCCAGTGTGTGTGTGTGTGTATGTGTATGTGCATGGTACATCACATATTCTTTATCCATTCATCTATCAATAACCACTTGGGTTGCTTCCATGTCTTGGCTATTGTAAATAATGCTGCAGTAAACCTAAGAGTGTGTATATCGTTTTTAATTAGTATTTGCAATTTCTTTGGGATAAACCACAATTTTTGCAGAGGTAAAATGCACTCAGATAGAGGACTAGATTTTTCTGAGACCCAAGTGTAAATGCAGGAGATTGAATTTTCCAAAAATAAGAAACAATATCTCCCACAACATGTGGTTTTCTAGAAATGTGCCACTGCCCCACTTAGAGTGAAGTCTAATTCTGTTCTTCATTACTGTGGGAAGGAAGGTTTTGGTATGTATATAGGAAAAGGTTGCATTCAGATGACACCCTGATACCCAAATCTAGATTAGAAAAGAACATACAGCTTCTTTCTGTTTTACATTAAATGCTTACTCTTGGATTCCAAACCATTTTCTAAGGAAGCCCAAGGCCCCCATGGAGATGGCACAAGTAGATGTCCTAGATAAAGTCTCAGTCATCAGTGATTATCAACTTCTAGACATGTCAGCGAGATCCTTCCAGATTCTATCAGTCTACAGTTATCAAGTTGCTCCTAGGTTTTGATTCTCATTAGGTGATGGAACAAACATTGTGGAGCAAAGACAAGTCATCCTTCCTATGCCCTTTGTAGATTCCTAACTCATGAAAATTATTAACGTAATAAAATAGTTGTTCTTGTATTCCACTTAATTTGCGTTGTTTAGTCAGTGATAGCAAATGGAATAGTGGTGATGGGATGGTCAGGCGAATAAGTTTGAGCTAATAAAATGTAAGTGAAAGATAGAAATCACATAAAGGTTCCCAAAGGAAACAAACTGCTGGGTTAGGTAGTATTATTTGTCTTTCCCTTTTTCCACCTTTTTGCTTCCTGAAATAAAGATATAATTGCTGGAGCTTTAGCAGCATGTAGCTTTGAAGATGGAAGCTTGAAGGTGGCAGTAAAGGTAGAGAGATAGAAGGTGCCTGGCCTCCTGATGACTTAATGAAGTCATCCTAGCAATTCGAGACCTCTGGCCATTATAATTAAACTATTTGCAAGACAAATAGCTATTTATGCATTTTGGACTTCATTGTAATGGGTTTTCTTGTATGTGTTGCCAGTCCTAAACCAGATTCATGCATCTAAAAAGACTAAGTCATTTGGCCAGATTAGTAAATGGTAGAGAAAAGTTTTATACTGCAATTGTCTGATTTAGGACCTATAGTTTCATTGGTGCAGCACACTGTTCCAAGGGTAAAAGTGCAATTGTCAAAAATGGGAAAGAACATAAACATTTTTAAGATCAAAAAGTGTAAAATACATCAGAAACAGAATTCTAAAAATATACAGGATATGGAATACCATTTTGTGAAGAATATACAGCAGTATATTGGATTCTCTGCCACTTGTACTTGCCATGGTCATTATTAGTCACAAAAAGAAATCTTTAATATACTTTAAAACCTAAACTAGACAGAGCCTTTGGTATTCTATTCCATGGGTGCTCAGGAAACTTAAGTTTTATATGTTAATGTAGTACTACTTATGGGAAATACCTTAAAACTTATTTAAAAGGAATGATGTATGTTTTGTCAGGTTTGTTGTTTTGTTTTTTTCTCATCTAAATGCATTAAATATAGTTAAGCATACAAACCAAAAATCCTGGTTGTAAGATCTAATTCTAAAATGAGAAATTTCCTGATGGCCCTGGGTTACAAATAATTAAGGAAACATCCAATTCTGTATAAGTGAACAGTTCATTCTTTCTGATTTTCTGTGCACTTGCACATTTGTAGCTCGTTAGTTTCATTTGCAGCGGGGATATTGAAAACACATTTCAAGTGCTCCTACTGACTTAAGAAATTTATTGTACCTTAAGGGCTGTCAGAGGAAATTTGTAAATTACTTGCCCAAATTATTTCAACAAGAAAACATAGATATGTTCAGGTAATGGAAAGGTAATGGAAAGGGGAAAAAGATTAACATAAGTGTTATAAAAAAGCTATTGTGCTGCATAAATCACAGGTAGTCAAAGCTGTTTTGTAAGAAAGATGCTGTGCTAAAATGTGAGAAAGAATATCTCTTGTACACTCTCTCTTATTCAACAGAGAATATACTTTTGATTTCAGTGTTAAAATAGACACTTCTCTTTTTCTGTCCCATGAAGAGGACTTTAAGTCATTTCTTTCTTCTTTGAAATACTATTTGAATGAAAAAACATTGTCTTTCACCTAGGTACCTATAGACATATTTCTATATACATGAAAATCTTAATTAAAATACTTGAAGAAAAAAAAATACTTGAAGATTCAGTAAAATCAGGAGAATCTATTAAAGTAAGTATCCTGTGTAACCTCTAATAGCAGAGATTAAATTCAGTTCTATTTTACAGAAATGAGTTATATGATAATAATTTCTTTACAAATCCCTGTAGGAACAATATATGTAATTTATCATTAATATGGTCACATATAAGATGTGCTTTTAACACATACAATTGAGAAAAATGTGTTTAAAGTATCTTAAAAGTTGGCACCTATTAGTGGCAGGACCATTACTGAGTTAGGAAAACACCTGCTAGCCTATTCAGATGTTGAAACAATTAGACCCAGGCAATGTGTGAAAGGCAAGGGTGAAGGAAAAGCATTTCTATAAGAGCTGAGTTACTTTACTTATAAAATAGGAAGCTTTCTCTTCATTTATATTTAGTTTAGCTTTTTTTTTTTTTTAAGAAATTTCCTTAGGGGAAGTGGCACTGGTGGTAGTGATAATGGAGGTGTTGGGATGATGGTAGTGACTTGGAAGGAGGTGGTGTGTTTGGTAGACAGGAGCTGGCATGTAGTAGGAGGATGGAAATAGCAGAATTGAAAGGACTGTGGGCTGTCAAAACACCCAATTTTATTCTGTTGTGTTATAATTTAAATTCCCATCATCCATGATTTTAGTAATGTTTCCACAGAACAAAACCTTAACTATTTATGATATGTTGCAGAGTGAAGGATGTACTTATTCACCTTTCACATATTTAATTTTAAAGAATCCAAGCAAAGTGACTGAGTTCCATATGCAAATGGAAGCAAGGAGAAGATACCAACCAAAATGAGCAGAAGAAAGAATGCTGATTTGGGGATGATTTAAACAGATCTAAAAAAATTAAAAAAAAAAAAATTAAACAGCTCTAAAACTATCAGAGTTGCCGAATCTCTCAGAGATTAGCAGGAATGTGGTCCTGTCATGAAACATTAGATAGTCTTTGACTCCTGTGCATTTCAAAGGAAGTGTTGTTATCTGGGTTACAAAACACCCCCTACTGAAGAGACTTCAAAATCTGTGTGTGTGTTTCTGTGTGTGTGTTTAACTAAAGAATCTTGAACTTTGGCAGATGTTTGATTAGTCCAAAAGATGTATTTAAAAAAAAAAATAGATCTACTTCACTAATCCCACCATATTTAAAGTTGTCATATGTTTCTTAAAATTTTCCAAGCAAACTTTTCTCTTTAATTAGGAAAAAAGTCTACATTGTTTTTCCCAGTTGAGGATGATGATAAAAGGCTATAGCATATTTCAATTTTTAATTCATTTGAGTAATTTTTGGGTAGTGTCTAGATGCATGTATGTAGCAATTTAGAGTGAATTATTTGGTGAGACCTCAATGAGGCAGGTTGAATAATTTCAACGAGATACTTAGAATTATCTTGGTCAAAATATATTCATAGGCCAGTCTTTCTGAAGCATAGAACCAATTTGTTGAAAAGAATTTTAGTAGTGGTTGTGATATATTATTGGCATTAGATGAAAGTAGCTCCAACTTGTGCTTAGTGCAATCTCCAAGGAAAAAATGAAATACTGGTGTAATACTGTTTATTAAATTATTATTCCTAATTTCTTATAATTAATAATATTGTGACAGTGATTAAACTGTATGCATTTTAAAGAGAACAAAAGCACATTAAGGCATATTTTATCTAAATAAGACCTTTAAATAATATCAACACTTCATATGATTGAGGAAATTATATTTTGTTCTTTCAGTAATTGTTTTGTTTCCAGAAACTAATGCATAGTATATTTGAAATAATTTTTGCAATTTTAAACCAGATACTTAAGATTGCTTCCTATTCCCAAAGTATTATTTTGCATTGATAAGCTTCCATGTACAGAAACACTCATAAGTGCTAATAGGAAGTAAAAGACTAGTAACATTGACTCACATCTTCTTGAATGTACCAAACTCATTAAAAACAACGCCTCTATGATAATTAATTTGAATAATACATGGAAAGTTACTGTAAATACACTTTTGGGTAATATCATGAATTAGTGCTCTAGGAAGTCATTTTTCATTGGAGGACAGGAGTAGGGGAGATTTATGTAGGTCATAAATAAGTTAATGTGGTAATTATTAAAGGAATTGTAATAGGAATTCCAAATGAATGAAATATTATGACAAAGTAACAAAGTGAGAGTGTTGCATCATGGTCAAAATGAGATTTGGGTTCAAGTTGTGGTCTATGGTTTATAATGTTTATACTCAGTATGTTACTCATATTGCTTAATTTCACTCTTCTTATTTCTATGCAGTCTAGTTTATCTCCTTAATATCTCAGTATAAGAAAAGTCACATCTCTTTATCCAAATAAAAGTTATAATTAAGCTTTAAGCCTCTCATCTACCAGTTTAGTAGAATGGCTACTATCAGGCATTTTTTTGTATTCCCTCACTTGGAATAGAATAGACTTAAGGGTAATTTCTTCTTCTGTTCTTATAGATATAGCATACTAGTTAAGTTACTTAAACCCTAAAGTCTCAGTAATATTATCCGGAAAATGGAGATAATACTAGCTGCCTCCTAGGATTTTTGTGATTTTTAATATAGAAAATAGAAATGGACTGCTTATAGAGCATCTATTGTATGGCAAATGTTTGAGACATATATATATATATATATATATATATATATATATTTTAAAGATTTTATTTATTTATTTGACAGAGAGGAGAGAGATCACAAGTAGGCAGAGAGGCAGGCAGAGAGAGAGGGGGAAGCAGGCTCCCTGCTGAGCAGAGAGCCCGATGCGGGGCTTGATCCCAGGACCCTGAGATCATGACCTGAGCCGAAGGCAGAGGCTTTAACCCACTGAGCCACCCGGGCGCCCCAATGTTTGATATATTTTAATTAAATTTTTGGAAAGTAAGGTTTTTATTATATCATTTCATCAAGAAAGGAAATTTCCTCTAATTTATTCTCAATTTGAAGTTTTGGAAAAACTACAAAGATAAAGCGCTTTTTTCCCCCTCTTTGTTAGAGATTGGTATATTGTAATATAAAAGCATAATATTGGATCCTCCACTTTTCTTTCAAAGATCGAAAAATAGTTCTGAATTAACTTTACCTCAGATATATTGCCTTTTTCATAGGTCACCCAAATGTGTAACAGCCTTGACATTATGCAAAGAGAAAATTATATAGATAGTTTGACTTTTATTTTGTATATTTAATGCTATTTTAAATAGATGGTCTTTAACTTGTGCTGGTTAAAGTTTTGTTGTAGCAGGATTCTATTTTCTGGTGATATGCTCTAATAAACCAATAGTTCTGTGACATTGGTAACACATTTACTGTAGTATGTAGTAATAGGCATTCCAGGAAGACTTTCATAGAAACCATCAGATAAAGCCCCCCCTGGCAGGGGAAACCATAAGATTCTTCCACTCCATTTCCTATCATCCTTTCCTGGTCCTGTCTAATTCAGTGCCAGTCACTGACTCATGAATTTTGAGTGGTCTTATTTTAAAATGGTGCTTTTTCTGTCATATACTCTCTCAAAGTCATAAAGGAATAATTTCTCTTATTGTAGGTAGTATACCTTATGCTAAGATGTAGAATGACTATTGGTAGTCATTTGAGTTGTGTTCAAGAAGAAAGGGAAGCTGGTTGAGGAAAAGGTTGAAGAAAGAGTTGGAGCAGATATGCAGAGAGAAGCAGTGAACTGCAGACTTTGTGGCTCCAGAAAAGACAGTGATAGAGATTGATGGATAATCAGAAGGTATAGGTATGTGTACATGCTTAAAAATAAAATGGCAGTGATCTCTTTGACATTCTTGCCATTGAGAAGTAGGATCAGTGTCCCTTCCTAATGAGCATGGGCAGACGTTTAACTGCTATAACTAAAACAGGGTATGGCAGAAGTGATGCTGTGTGTCTTTTGAGGATAGGTAATAAAACCAATGGAAGTTTCTCCTCCGCCATTGGAGTATTTAGACCGGGAGTCCTGAGCGTCCACATAGGAAATCCGAATATCCTAAGATCACCATGATGTGAGGAACCAGAACAAAGCAATTAGTCAACTAGTGGTGTTCTGGTTGGCAGTCTTTGTCTTGAGGTCATTCCATTTCAGGTGCCAGACTTCTGACTGAAGGATCTTCTATTAATACCAGCCTTCAGCCACTGTGGTATCTTTGGTCTTCAAATCATATAAGCTGATGTCCCATACACTGTGGAGCAATGACAATCAACCTCTGCTATATCCTACCCAAATTCCTTACCCACAGAACCCAAGAATATTACAAGAAAAAAAAGGCTGCTATTTTAACTCACTGCATTTTGGAGTAGTTTGCTTCTGAAGATATATTAGTTGCTTTGGGGTATGCAGTTCACAATATCATTAGTAGGTTTGTTTTCCAATTTTAAAATCATGGACTCTACAGGTTTATAAAATTCTGTCTAAAATTGAGTTTCTACGTGATGAACTTCCTTTAACATATCTCATATGGCAGGTCTGCTGATGATTAATATTCTTTACATTTTTTTTCTTTTTGTTTGCAAAAAAATTTATTTTGCCTTCATTCTTAAAAAATAGTTTTATCTGATACAGAATTTTAGGGTTTTTGGTTGTTTATTTGTTTTTGCATGACTTCAAAGAGTCACTTCATTATCTTTTGGCATACATGGTGTTTCACAAGAAATTGGCTATAATTCTTTTTTGGAATTCCAGTATGTGATGTGTCATTTTTCTATGGCTGCTGTTAATACTTTTTATCACTGTTTCTCAGAATCAGATTATCGTGTTTCTTGTAGTTCGTTTTGTTCATATTTCTTTTGCTTGGGGATCATTGAGATTTTGGATATGTAATAAGATTTAAGATTTTTCTCTTTATCACTATTTTTCAGGAATATGTTTATGTTATCCTTTGGTGTTTTTCCTTTGTCTTAATTCCATATTTGCTAAGAGGTTTGATAAGGTTTTTTTTTTTTTTTTTAGGTGTGAGGTTTGATATTTTCCATCAAAATTTGAAAAATGCTAGCTATTCTTCAAATATATTTTCTTTCTACTTCTTACTTATGTATTAGACCACTTGATATTGTCCATCTGGTCATTTAGTATAAGGATTTATGTTAATGTTGCTAGGATCTAGAGTATATTTAATGTTTGCTCTATCTATATAGGTGCCAGAGACATCACATTCCTCTAATGTCCTCATGTTTGTCTTCTTGCCTTTGCTCTTTCTTGAGCACACCTCCCTGGAGACAGTTTGTGTCTTATATGTCCTTCAGCTGTAATCCACTGTTGTTATATAGCCAATTCATATTATCGACCATAGTCTATGTTCTGTTAAGAGTTACCAGGAATGCTGAATTAACTACTATTGAACTATTAGTGCTGGGAACATGCAGGGTTAGGTTCCTGTGCATTTCTGATCAGAATATTTTCACCAACTGAAATGGTCTTTGTGTTATGTTGGTCCATTTGCCAACATCCTTAAAGACAAGCCAGATCTACAATACTGAAAACCTCCTTGTTTATGTAAACCTTTTACTGTATAACATTTAGTGGATAAATATTTTTTAAATGTTTTCCTACAGCTTCTGGTTTGCAGAAACTCCCTCACCTGTAAGTTTAATATTTTTATGTCACAATTGGCTTTTGAAATGTGTGAGCTAGCCAGCACTAACTGAGAAGGGTTTAGCATCTTCCTGAGCCTGGATTATGCTTTTTTTGTTGTTGCTTTTTCTCATGAGTTCAAAAATTTAGCCACTTTTCCATATTTTCAATAGTTTTATCACACACTGTAGATTTACTTGAGCATTACATGAGCAGCCTCATGCACAGAGAGGTGAGATTCCTCTCCTTTTTTTTACGGAGGTATCATTGTGATTCATTAGTAATGAATTCACAACCAACAGCATTATAATTCATGCCTGAATGAAGCTGATCTAACACATGTTTTTTTTGGAAAGGCACATCACAGCTTCTTTGCATTTAGAAGCCGAAGACCCCATTTCAGCACTTAACTTGGGGGCTATTTTAAACAGCAAAATCACCAAAACCAGCATAGCAGTTTTTAAAGGGTAGCATTGAATAGACCTCCCCCCAAAAAGGGGGGCATATTTACAAGATGAACAAAATGAGAAGGTAGAGCATCTCCTTGTTCCACTTCAGATTGGACACTCACCTCAGGAAACTAAAATTCTTCACCATTCTGTGCATATCTGTAAACAATCACACCGTCTCCATGAGTCTTGATTTTGAGGTTACAAATAAATTTTAAGAAGTATGTAAATATACAAATACAGAATCCACAAATAATTTTTTTACATACAGAAAAGTACCCCCATGTATTGGCCAATAGTTGTCATGAACTGAACACACTCTTGTTACCAGGCAATCAACTATACTTTGTTCCTGCTGGTGTCATAGTAAGATGTGTGGGAGAAGAACCTTACAATTAAATGTCAGTCTTTTGCTGGGCCTGTGTCTCTGGGGTGTGACGTTCACAAGTCTTTCTGCAGTGGGATAGCTTTTTCGTACTTTAGTTGAGATAAGAAGGTAAAAGGAAGCTATGGTTGGTGGAGAGCTCTTCCTCAGTGGGATAAGACTCTGCTAAAGTTCTGTTGAAAAATATATCTTCGTTATTCAGAATTTCTGAAAGGATTTAAAAAATGATTATTTGTCTCCTCCCTCTGTCAGAGACAAGAGGGAATCTTTCTAGATCTTCATCTTAAGAACCTGGTGGAATCCCTGAAAGTTAAAGCCCATGCAATAGTGGGGGCTTAGGTGAGCGTTAATTTTGTCTGTCAACTTGATTGTCCACAGGGTGCTCAATTAAACATTATTTGTGAATGTGTCTAGGGGGATATTTCTGCAAGAGATAAGCATTTGAATCAGTGACCACAATAAAGTAGATTGCCTTCTGCAGTTGGGGATACAGTTCCTTTATATATCACATTCAGATCCCAACACACTTATTTCATTCCCATGGAGGGCTGGGAGGGGAGTGTAGAACTAGCTTGAAGCACCAGCATTGAGGCTCCCATGCAGAAAGGGACTGACCTTTCAAGACCCCATCCTTGTAAGGGGTTAAAACACAGGTGCAGTGCCTGCCAGTCCCCCACAAAAGTATCCGCATGGCCTCATAACATAAGTGGACCAGGGATACTGAAATCATCTGTATAAAAGATCGTATGGTAGCTTTCTGGATATTGGATACCAGATCCATCCTTGCCCAGTCCTGGGGAAGGAGGGCAGCAGATTCTTCTGCTGCAATGCTAGCTCCCTTGCCCATCACAGAGTCCACCTGCCCCCAGGACTAAAACCAGAAGTTCCTGGAATATAGATCTGAGCTGGGCTAGGTTGACAGAAGCCCTGGGTCCTCAGAGGCCAGCAGATGCCAGCAGAGCCTGCCCCATGCTGTATTTGCATTTGGTATTTGCCCAGCAGGTCCCTGCTGCACATGCCCATCATTCTCATGCAGACTGCATGGAGCCCTGTGCCAAGGGCTGAGAGGGACAAGGCCAGAGGCCTGGTGGTGCAGCCTCCACATTGTCCAGGCCTTCAGCTGGTGGTGTGCAGGCAGCATGGTCCTTTTAGATGGCCCTCCAGGGTATAGGGAGCATAGGAGCAGTGGCAGATACCATCCAGGAGGCCTGCAGCACTCACATCCATGGGCCCGGCTTGCTTGCTCCGTGTCACATGTGTACACACATGTGTATACATAAATACATGAGTCTCCTGTTGTGTATTTAAATTTAAAATTTAAATTTTATTTTTTAGGGAAATGAAATAACATCTTTATTATTTTCTTCTAATTATAAAAATAAACATTTTGTGTAAAATTTCCAAATAGTACAAAAATAATAGCCTCAACTTACAGGCATGCCACAGTAAGGAAAGCACCGATGATGGTGCTTATAATAGTATCTTAAACCTAATAAAACAAATAGGTAACTTTAAAATATAAATTTGCTATGATAAAATGAAAGAGATATGCATCATAGTTAATTTAATTAGTGGTAAAGAATTATTCCAAACGAAGGATGATAAATTGAGGTTGAATGATAAGGGATGTATAAATGACTTAAAAATCACTATGTCATTTTCAAAACATCCCAACGACCTTCATGTCAGCATAATAGCAGATGGGTATCTATTCTTAAGTGACAGATCTTCAGTAAGAGATGTAAAACTTGATTTGGTAAAACTTTAAAAAATTATAATTTTTAATGAATTTAACTTATGATAATCATAATGAATTAACTTATCTTACATATGATATTTTTCTTTCTTCTATCCAAAAAAATTTTATTGTTTTAAACTCATATGACACATACAATGAAATGGATTAAAATGTGTAAATTTGTGCAACTATTTTGGAAAGCTGATTGACACTATCTACTAAAATAAAATATTCATGTAACTAACCTAGCAACCATAATCCTAAATTATGCCAAAATATATATGATTAAAAATGGGGGGGTATGAATTGCCACTGAGTAGTAAAAAGCATTTGATTGTGGTATCTCATGCATAAATCTCAAAAGAAGTGATTGAATGAAAGAGCCAGACACAAAGTAAATGGTGAATAATGTCACTTATATACATTACAAAAATAAGCAATACTCTATGAAGGTTGTAGTAGTATAATAGTTACCTTGAAGAAAAAGGACAGACTAGTGATTAAGAAGGGACAATAGGGATACTTATGGGGTACTGTTCAAATTCTATAACTAAGTCACATTTACACAAATGTAATTACTTTATAATTATCAGTGAGATACACATTCATAATCTGTATATATCTTGGATTTTGTATAAAGCTAAAATTTAATAATTTATTAAGAAAAATAATAGGACTTCAGTTTCACTTCTAATATGTAAAGATCTTGGAAGTCACCACTCTCGTCCTTAAAAGAAAAAAAAACTGTTTAAACTCTAAATAAATATTTTTCTTGGACCCTTCAGAGAACTGAAGTTGCAGGGTAAACATATATATAAGATAAGATTTATTATAAGGAATTGGCTCACACAATTGTGAAGACTGAAAAGTCCTACAATTTACTATCTGTGAAGACCCAGGAGAAACAGTGGTATAATTCAGACCAAGTCCAAAGGCCTGAGAAGCAGGATCACCAAGGCAGAGATCAATGTTGGCAGCTGAAGTAATCAGGCAGGAATAAAAAGAGGCAAATTTCCCTTTATTGCATGCATGTATACGTATTTTTTCCATTGTGTTACATATAGCTGCATTCTTCAATAAACTATGTATTCGGTTATTGGCCATCATATACTAATTATCTACAGAACATGAGGTATATTGCTTATAAGACATCTCTGAAGAAATAGATCGTGTTAAAAGTAAATTTCCATGACAAATTAAACACCAGAGGGCCTGAAGTATTTATATAACCTTTGTTCTAAGTAATCAATATGTATATATGTATATTTCTCTAGGATAAGTTTATTGTTAAGTTTAAAAGTTTTAATATTCATAGAATGCATTATAAGCTAAAAGCCATTGCATTATATATATTATATAGATTAATCACAAATATATATTATTAACTTATTAATTTGGCAACTAATCCAAAGCTTGACAATACCATTGGCTAGCAATGCTGTGGGAAAATAGGCATTTTGATACATTGCTTGTGGCAATGCAGAATGATACAGGTTTCTTTGGCAGGATATTAGAACTGAATCACTAGGATCTACCCACTTAGTCTTTGACCCAGCTAATCTTACTTCTGAAAAGTTACCCAGGTAATGCACCTCTAACATTACAAAAATATGTCTGATCTCCATTGGGTCACTATTTATTATTGCAAAATAAAGAGAAAAAAACCTTACTTGACCATATATGAAATTGATTCAATCAATTGTGGTTGAATAAACTGTGAACTGATACGGAGTGATTTTAGGATATATTAAATGAAAAAACGAAAAAAAAAACAGAAAAAATGCAGCATGCATAGCTTTTGAGGATTTTTTTTTAATAAAGGAAAAATAACAAAAACTTATGAAATCTGTAAAGGAGTGGATGGATAGAAATGGAGAAGAAGTTATGGGGGTCAGTGTTCCAATTCACCAGCATGGAGGAACATTCATCTCATACCTGCCTCCTAACCAGAAGAAAACTCCAACTTAACTTCCTTTCTTTGCTCTTAGGCCACTTTGAAACCTTCTGGGAAGCCTTCCCTCCCCTTCCCAGAAAACCTCATTAGGTGAGTAATAATGATGTTTTCCCTCCCCTCCTCATTTGTGTGTGTGATGCCATCAGTTTCAACATCTGAATCAATTTGGGGTGCGGGAATCTATTCCATGCCTATGTAGGGTAAATAACCATAACAGTTTCTAAAATACCAGGCTTTTAAGAACTTATTGTATGCTCTTATATTTGCAGTTCAAATTATATTTGACTATTATTACTACCATTTTAAGGTCCTTGAAGAAGGAATTTATTAGTTGTTATATCTAAATACAATGATAAAGTGAGGATTTGGATCTAAGTGGTTGTATTGTTTCTGCAGAATCACTCAATTATCCTTTTATATAATTGTTAAATATCTGTAAGTCAATCTAAATGCACGGTCTCGCTTAGACATATTATGCACTTTAATTTTAGCCTTTGGGAAATATGATTTATCTTTTGATGGTTTGAATCAGGAAGTTTATTTAGGACAGTTAAAAGCATTTTGAAATTACATCCCTAAAACTAAAACCATATGCTGACTTAGAAGCTCTGTCTTTGAACTTACCTATAAATTTAGAATTTTGTAAATGAAAATTTATTTCTTCCACATGGAACATATTTTTCTGTTAGCTGTGCCTTGGTGAGGCACAAAGTCAAAGAGTTGAACTAAAGCAGCTATATTCTGAAGTATACTAAGCTAAAGCTACTGAGGTTGACTCAAACTCTAATCCTTATTTTCTCAACTTTCTCTTTTGTTATAAAAATTATTCTCTCTTTTGAATGGTTATATCTTCTCAGTAATGTGTAAAATACAAACTTTTCACACATTTATACACTATTTTTTTTTTTTTAAAGATTTTATTTATTTATTTATTTGACAGAGATCACAAATAGGCAGAGAGGCAGGCAGAGAGAGAGGGGGAAGCAGGCTCCCCGCCGAGCAGAGAGCCCGATGCGGGGCTCGATCCCAGGACCCCGAGATCATGACCTGAGCTGAAGGCAGAGGCTTCAACCCACTGAGCCACCCAGGCGCCCCACATTTATACACTATTAAAATGTTTATTATTCACTATTCTTGTGCTGATAGGCAAACTAGTAAATCATTTAAAAATATTACCATTTTTTGTTCTTTAATAGCACTTACGGTCTTATAAATCAGTATTAAGGAAGGCTTTAGCTCACTAGGCTATAACAACTTGTTTGGACCTCTTATGATCTAATTGTCAATAAGGTTCTTAGAGATCTTTGAACCTGTGCTTATATGGTGTCAAAAACCAAGCTTTGCATATTGAACAAAATAAGGCAGAAAGAGGACTTCGCTGCAAGGCTTTTAACTTGCAAGTTGGAAAACTCAAGGTTGTAGGAGCAATCAGTTCTGAGTTGCTCACAGACTAAGGATTTGATGGGATAAATGTAGAAGTTATTTGACTTTTTCAGCTCTTTGGTTGCGTAGTGGTGTTCTTTGCTATTTGGATCAGGGTAGCTCAGCCAAGGGAAGAGTAAGTCCAGAGATAGCATGAACAAACATGGTGTTTGGCAGTTAGATGGTGTCCTCTGCAAAATTCTGAGATGAGCTGTAAATAAGGTTAGTTTAAGTTTCTTTTATTCAGCTGTGTCGACTGTCTCCATTTTGTCCCTGACATAAGTGACTCCATTTTAGTTTGGTTCTACAATGGCTATTGGATATACACATTACGCATATATTTTGAATTAATGTTTATAGCATGTAGTTGAAAAAGAAAAAAAAAGAAACTTCTGTAATCTTTTGAGTCAATTCATCTTACTGTGCTGAATTTGCTCATACCGTATTATTTTTAATTTTATGAAAATGTATTAATAAACATACCTTATTCTCTGTATCTTAACACACTTTTAAAATATTTTCTAGCATATGGGACCTCTTAAAATAGCATCTTCACTCTACAAATATCATGCTATCTTGTAATGAGGAGATTTTATCTGTTTGTTAAAAGTTTAATCAGGTATCTTCAATGCCTGAAGGCAACATACAGTGCAAATTTAAAGAGTATTTATGGATAACCTTTAGGGATAACATAAGTTCACTTTAAAGCTGAAGGAAACAAGAACCCAGCATTCTTAAGTGATTAAAAAAAAAGGATGCAAGTCTAAATTTTCTGCCTCCTGATCCAATTTCTTTCTACATCTTTTCCAAAAATAGATAATTTCATTTATTTTTCATAGTTTATCAATTTGTTAGGTATCTTTATGAAATCTTAACCCTTTATTGTATTTCTGTGTAATTGCTGTATTACACAGTAATATTAAATAGTTTTTATTAATGCAATCATTAATTTTTTATCTATAAAATAAATACTTTTTTGACCCCCAGTACTTGCAAAATATTGTACTAGACAGCTAAGAATAAAGACTAATAAGAAATGACTTTTTATTTTCTTCTCCATGTAGCGCATTATTATTTTGTAGATGAGGTAGAACATGAAAGCAAATAATTACAATGGAGAAGTTGCCTAATTGAGGAAGTGAGAAGCTCAGCCAGGATTAATAAGAGAGTAACATTAATCTAGATGAAGAATCAGGGATCAAAAGTATTCCATGCCAAAGACAAAATGTTTAATTAATCTCCGGTGTTATTGGCATGGAAATGTTAAAATTCTAACTGGATTCTTGATATCAGGGATAATTTGTATTCTAATACCCATGTATATAGGGCATTCTTAGTATTGGCTTTTCTAGAACGTGAGCATTACATTTGCTTAAATTTCATTGCATTAGAATAATGACAAAGCAATTCAAAGAACATCTAAGTTGAATATAAGTGAAAATATCATCTAGTAGAAGAAACTATTGGGCACTAAAGTTGACTGCACATCTTATCTTCTAAGGCATTGTCCATTTGCTTGAACACCTGCCATTTAGGAATCTAAATGTCTCATAAGAAAAGTAATTCTATTTTGGCTACTAGAAAATTATGTATTGTTCTAAGTTTAGCTCCTTGAAGCAGTGTAAAATAAGTCAGTTTTCTCTTCTATATGTCCATTTTGACACATTGTGTATGTCTTAAAGAGGTAGCTTATGGATCTATAATTTAGTATTCAGGTGATCTCATCCTTTTCTTATCCATCCAGTTTATACGTCCTCTTAGTCACATTCAACTGTGAAATTATATGTTTCATTTAACATTATTAAACAATAGAGTATATTAATATCCATTGCTGCATGGCCACGTTAGAATTTAGAATAGAGTAGAAAAGATAATACAAACAAAAGATGCCATCAAAACAAATTTTGAGCAGGTGTTTTGATATCCTTAAACTTCGGTTTTTATGTTTATGAAATAAAGATAGTACCTATTTTACATAGATTTTACTTAGATTAAGCAAGTTTGAATTGAGATAAAGTATGCAATGAGTGACATGTATAGAAAAAATAAGCTGAATCAAGGCAGTCTTCTCAGAGGGAAGCTACTTGCTTGGAAGTTATTATTATTATTATTATTGAGCTATAATAGACATATAACACTGTGTAAGTTTAAGGTGTACAATGTGCTGATTTGGTATATTTTATATACTACCCTGTGATTACCACCACAGTATTAGCTAGCACCTCTATCAGGAGACAAATTACCATTTCTTTTTTGTGGTGAGAACAATTAAGGTCTAGTCTCTTAGCAACTTTGAAGTGTTTTTCGTGTGTGTGTGTGTGTGTGTGTGTGTGTGTGTGTGTGTGTAGTCATTTGGGTGTATCTTTATGTTCTGAGATTTTGATGATCCTGGGCCATTTGTCTCTTCAAGCTGCTGGTGCTCTCCACAAAAGGTGGATTATTTAAGCCATTTTAGTGTGAAGAGCCAGTATTTGATTGGGATGTACTTTGAAATCAATTGGGTGGTGTCAAAAAAATTCAATTATCTTACAATGCCTTTCCGGTGTTTCCGGTCTGCTTTGGATATGTTAAAGTTGAGTTGGACCAATTGCTCAATGATTAGTATTTCTGCACAAGACTTCCTCAGAATCCTATACATAACTTGGAAGATCCTCTGGTGCAGGTTTGTAAAAAGCTTTTTACACATGTTTTCAGATGTGTGCGGTTTTGACTTCAAAGTCTGGAAGAAAGAAATTATTGGCAGGGTTGAGTGTCTGGAAAAGTTGTTGACACAAAGGCTAATGTAAGCTTGAATACATTTTTTTTATGGTTCTCTTTGATTAATCTCATTTAATAATTCAATACCACAGTAACACATAATAGCGATGGAGAAGTCAGTCATGGCACCATAGGACTTGCAAGGTACCCTACACTTCAAATATGCTACTTTTCCTATAGTAGTATCTTGAACTTCAGTAAATCAATTTCTTTAAACTTAAGTTTTCCAATCAATACAATGCATATAATAACAATTCCTACTTCACTAGCTTGTTGGAAAGATTAAAAGTGACATGAGATCTCATGGTAAGCACTAAGCCTAGTGTTGAGCATACTTACCAGTAAGTATGAACCTTTATTATTTAAGTATTGCTGAAAATGAATGTTTTTCATTTTTGGGTGTTGCAGAGCATGTGGAAATAATGACAAGTTTTGTTTTGTTTTGTTTTATTTTAGAGAGAGTGCACGAGTTCATATGAATGGAGTGGGAGGGAGGGGCAGAGGGAGAGAAGAGAGAGAATCTCAAGCAGACTTTCTGCTGAGTGTGGAGCCACACACAGGGCTCTATATCATGCCTATGAGATCATGACCTGAGCCGAAATCAAGAGTTGGATACTTAACTGACTGAGCCACTCAGGTACCCCAATAATAACAAGTTTTGAGGAATCATTATCTACATTATTTGGAGCAAAGTTACCTCAGATTCAGAGATGTACTAATTAGTCAATTAATTGTGTACTAGTTAAGCACTTGTTGACTACAATTATTAGGTAGAATTTCTTTCTCTCCATTTCACTAAACACTATGTTCCAGAAAGCTAATTTTACCAAAGCAGTTAATTATAAGCTATATTTACATCTCTAGGTCACTAAATCTTTAGATTTTGGGAAGCCGAGGAATAAAACCCAGATAATTTCTTCTCTTAGAAAAGTACTCAAGACCACTTAAACACTCTTTTCTCTAGAATGTCTATAACTTCCAGGATTCTAGAGGGGTCAGTTTTATATTTCAGCCATAAATCCTAATGCCTTTTTTTCTCTCTGTCCCTCTCTGGCTTTCTGTGTCTCTATTTCTGTTCCTTTCTCTGTCTCTGTCTCTCTCTCTCTCTCTTACAACAGACACAAAGACACACAACCTTTTTCCTAATTGTAGTCTTCATATTTACTGTCTCTTGTGTGATGGAAAACACTTTTTTTCACTTTTGCGTATTGCTAATGGCTACCCTTAATATCTTCTTTGATATCAAGAGATGTATTTATTGAGAGGCATCTAAGGAATAGTTTCCCTCTACCTGATGATATTAGTTAATTAATATAATAACATTAATCAGACTTGGTGGTGACATTTCCTTTCTTAAGCAATGGCATTAAGATTCAATGTATTATCCCAAAAGTAGATATTTAAGAAGACTTACAGATACTTTAGGTTAAAGAGGTTTCTAGGTAATATCGAAAGAGAAATCAGAAAATCCAAAAGGGGAGCGCCTGGGTGGCTCAATGGGTTAAAGCCTCTGCGTTCAGCTCAGGTCATGATCTCAGGGTCCTGGGATCAAGCCCCGCATCGGGCTCTCTGCTCAGCAGCAAGCCTGCTTCCCCCTCTCTCTCTACCTGCCTCTCTGCCTACTTGTGATCTCTCTCTCTCTCTCAAATAAATAAAATAAAATAAATCTTTAAAAAAAAGAAAATCCAAAAGAAATAATGTGTATTTACCAGATAAATTTATTTACAGTTGTCGTTACACAGTTATGTTATTTAAACAGCAAGTATATTTAAATTCATACCTCTGTTTATCCATGATACTTTATTGACTGTTTTTAGAGATCGTAACAAAATTAGGAGTTTTGACTTAAATTGACATTGATATTTTATTGATTTCAGAAGCAAGTAATTTATCTACTTTAACCTTACGTGGTTTACTTTTTTACCTCGTGCCATTTATCCCATCTTCAAATGGCTGTTTTTTAGAAAGAAAAAAAGAATACTACAAACATTAAAATGTTTTAAATCAAGGAATCCTTATGCATAGAAAGACCTTTTTATCAACACAATTTTCCATGGAAGTAGTACTTCAGTATATACACTTGTTTTATGAATTCTATGTACTAATGAATTCTCCAAGAAGGGAAAAATAACCTTATGTTCCAACTGAATGCATTGATAACAATGTACTATTAGGTTCAAGGATTTACATTTCTTTATCAAATTTTCAGTTTGTGGGAAGAAAGAATTTATTGCATAACATGAAGAAACTAGTGTTTTTTTTTTAATTTTTTTTTCAAGATTTTATTTATTTGACAGAGAGAGAGAGATCACAAATAGGCAGAGAGAGAGGGGAAAGCAGACTCCCTGCTGAGCAGAGAGCCCGATGCGGGGCTCGATGCGGGGCTCGATCCCAGGACCCTGAGATCATGACTTGAAATGAAGGCAGAGGCTTTAACCCACTGAGCCACCCAGGCGCCCCAGAAACTAGTGTTTTACATTTAACTTCATCAATTATAGAAGTATCCACTTCTAGTTACAGCACTTTTCTCTTCGTTGCACCTAACACACAAATGGTGTATGTAGCCTGAATTCAGTCCACAGTCATTTTAGTGATGTTTTCTGTGTAATGGATGCTACATGGTTAAATGGAGTTTATTTAAAGCTGTATCACTAACAAGTCAGCAAACCTGTCACTTACAAGTTAGACAACTCAAGCTTCTAAGATATTTTACTAGTTAAAAGTTAAAAAATGTATAAATTTTAAAAACTCAACTACACATAATATCTGGTTTATAACTAACATAATATTATGACTTCTTTGATGCTTCTTTTGCTAGTTGTTGTTTAAACCAGATGTAGATTTTGTGCAGTTGAAGCTTATACAATTTGAGAGGAGGGGTCTTTAAGTATGTGATTCTCAAATGGGGACCATCCTCCCCCATCCTCTGGCTGGGGAGTTCAGAGCTATCTGGACATTTTTTATTGTCATAGTTACTGGAATCTAATGGGTAGAATATATGGATGCTGCTATCACGCACAGAACAGCCCCCCCCCCCCACAAAATAGAATTATCCATCCAAAATTGCTAATAGTGCTCCTGTTGAGAAACGCTGCTTTAAATTATAGAATGAAAATTTAAAATGTAAAATTAGACACAGGAATAAGTGAGGGACTCTGAAGGATAAGCTTCTTTCATTTCATAGGTAAAAATGCTTCAGCTACGGCTCCAGTACAAAATCCCAAATCAAATGTCTTTCTTTTGGGGTATGGCGTTAGACCTTATAAATTTCCACCTCTGGCTAAAGGTTTCATAAGAGTAGATGAACTAACATGCTTTAAATGGAAGGTCTCTGTCTAATGAATTTAAAAGACAACTACATGATACATGATAATGAAGTTGGCAAGCACCAAGTTACAATGATTTGATTAAGTTAATGGAGTCTAGGGAGGGAAATCAGACAGAAACTTCACATATTGAAGGTAGCAGTTTCCTAGAAGTAGCAAATTAATGAAAATAAGAAATATTTTTAAATTAACTTTTTAATTTATTCTATAACTTCTGTACTTCATTGTCATTCAATAGTTTTGCACAACTCTGTTGAGGTGTATTGCAAGTCATGGATTCACCCCTTATTGGTGAAAGATAGCGATGAAAAAAAAACATGTGCCCAGTGACTTTGGTACCTGTGGCACCAACTCAGGTACCCTAGTCCACTTCCCTTCACGTACACACGCGTGCACACACACACACAAACACACACACACACATTTGTTTCAGGCTTTCTAAAAATAGCCTCAGTCAAACTACCAGGATGTTAAAAACAAACGATAAACTCCAACTATGTAATTTTTCTATATTGGTTATAGTAAATGTTAATACTGCTTACATGTAGGTTACCTCCAAACTACCAGGGTAACCAAAGAGTGTTGGTGTCTAGTCTAGCCAAACTCAGGCTCTGCTCTATATCATCTACACTGAACACCATTTAAGAGGCTCATCACTTAGGATTTTGTGGAATCACTAATTATTTAACTTGTGTCAGGACAATTACACAATTACAATTACACATTACAATTAAAATTACAATTGTAATTACAATTACATATTACACTGTCCACACAAACACTGTCAGAAATACTGATTTATGTTACTTTAAACAGTGTTCCTGCAGTGTGTGTTATTCTGTTATTAAATACAGTTGATTTCAAGCTTTCAGAAAGTCAAAAAAATAAATAGATATTGCTTTGGTTATTTGAGAGTTTAAATTTAATAAAGAGGAAAGAAACTAGGAATATAGACTTATATATATGAAATATATTAAATATCTAAAACAATATTCATTTGTACCTAAAAATAAAACTAATATTAGCTTCCATACCCATACTTATTTATATCTTTGTCTTTTTCCTTTTCTTCAACAACAGATTTCTCAAAAGAATACTCTGTATTTGCTCTATTAGTGGCCCTGTTTTATGCAGAGTACTTAATATATTCTGCAACCAACCCTCCTCCCTGTTCCCACACCAAATCAGAAATGCTTTCTGAAGGAACATCATTGAGCTCCTGGGTTCACATATAGTTTTAAGTGTGCCATTAAGTTTCTCATTTTCTTGGCGTCTCTGTCAACTGACAAATTCTTCTTACCGTTACTCTTTTTTCATAATTTTCTCTATTTATTCAAATAATGTTTTCATGTATTCAAATAATGTTTTCATGAATTAGATTAAAATAGAAAATCAAAACATAAGTATTGGTGAAGATGTGAAGAAACAGGAACTCATGTCTACTGTTGGTGGGAATATAAAATGGTGTAGCCACAATAGAAAACAGTATGGAATCTCCTCAAAAAATTAAAATGAAAACTACCATATAATACAAATATGCCACTTCTTAGTATATATCCAAAAGAATTAAAATGAGGATCTCAAGACATAGCTACACTCCTGTGTCTATTGCAGCGTTATTCATAATAGCCAAGATATGGAAATAATCTAAGTGCCTTTTAATGGATAAATTGATAAATAAATTGTGGTGTATATATACAATTGATTTTTTTTTTTTTTAGCTAAGATACCGTCTCTTTAAGAATATAATCTTTTAATCTCTAATGAGTACGTATCTGGGTGAAGCTGCCATAAAGGGAGCACCATATGTTTGCAATTAGGACCTGTAGCTTCCTATGTTGTCATTGTCCTTTGTGTAAAGGGTCTAGGTTCCCTCTTTCTGTTTTTTGTTTTGTTTATCCTTGTTTTTTTCTCTGCTTTTCTTGACCATCTACAAACTAGAATGCCAAGTATTGGTTTTACTTCATTTTTTACACTTCTATACTTTCCTCTTGCCACATTTTCACTTATTATTTAATGTTCAGCTGGTGATAGGACTGCATCTCTAGTCCCAAGATCCAATGCTGTATTTCAGGCTGACTGTGTATAAACTAGGATAAACTTAGCAGCTAAATTTCTCTTTTCATTATCACCATTTCCCATAAAGCTTTCCTTTGTAGCTTTTGTATTTTCTGTATTTTGTATTTTCTTTTTATATTTTGTATTTTTCTTAATTAAAGCTCCAGATCAATGAATCTCAAACTTTAGATGCATCTTTTAACATTTAATTTTCTTATTCCTCCATATCATTAAATTATTAACAGCTATTAACTGTCACTTCCCCCTTCTCTTAGTTTTCGTTTCTGTGGCCGTTTTCCCAGCAAGTTGTCATTGCCATCAAAACAAAACAAAAGCCGCCACTCTGTTGTCTGATTAATATTTCTCATTCTTACTTTTAGATTTGATTCTCACCTGCTTAAATGCTTTCTTGAGTCCCTGACGATCATTACGATTTACCTATGCAAACTCCGTCTCAAACAGGAGCCTTTAACTGAAAATAGGTTGTAAATTACATTTGGGTGATTATGTACCTTGATACATATTCATTTGGGAACAACCATTCAGTAACATGAACTCTGTCGCAGCTTTGGTTAATGAGATATAATCATAAGTCTACTTGGAATTTGTGGGAAAGTTTTAAATTTCATGATAAAGTGGGAGTGATGTACCTGATGTTACCCTTCTACACTTCTCCTTGATTGTAGGAATGTAATGGGTAGATTGCAGCAGCCATCTTGATTCCAAAGGCAACAATCATGAAGACAAAGCCAATATGCCTAAAGATAGCACAGAATATATTAATCGCTGGAGTCCTGCAACATTTTTAAGTAACTGAATCAATGGCAGTAACATCTTACTCTACAGTTTCATGGTATGCAAGAATAATAAACTATCTTTAGATATCCTTGGTTCGTTTGTTTTTTAAACAGGTGACCATATTCACAATGTTTTCATCTAAAGCCCCTGACATTCAAAACCATTTCTGGCCCTGAACCTCAGTTTTATATATTTTCCTCTAATTACTACATACACATATTATGCTTACAGAAGCCAAGATTCTCAGTGTTCTGGAAAACCTCATCTAAGCTTAATTGTGCAAGAATTATAGCAAATTGGTTATTGAAAAATAGACAAAAATATAAAAAATAAGAAAACATTATTCATATTTCTTCCTGAAATCTAGTAATGAAGATCATCATGGTAATGAAGTGGATAATTCTGTATTACTCAACAAACAACAGGGAACTAAAATGATTTGGAGTTCTAGGATATTTAGTGACATTTGTGGATTTATTTAATCTTTATAATAACCCAGAATAACATTTTTTATAAAGATTCATTTCACGTATTTGAGGCCTCCAATCTTTTCAAGTCCTTTTTGATTCTTGTTAAATATTTTGAAATACAAGTTTAGAGGAATAATATCTCTTGTGTAATGACAGCTGCTAGGTAACTGGAGTGGTCTTTTATATATTTAAAGCCAAAATAGACAAGTAAAGCATCAAAAATCCTGTAAGAGAAAATTGGTATTGTCAGCTCACTTTATCCATATCTGATATTTCACATGTGTGAAGTTAATTCAGGCTTTGCCACACATAGCTGTTAAAGAGATAAGTATAGCTAATTTCAGTTATATTGTGATCAATGACATAATTTAATTCCTCATATGTGAATACCTATATCTCACTGGAAATGTGGAA
>CM052898.1:171959857-172012748 GCA_028534135.1 Potos flavus
TCAGAGAGAGAGAGAGAGAGTACAAGCAGACAGAGTAGCAGGCAGAGGCAGAGGGAGAAGCAGGCTCCCTGGCGAGCAAGGAGCCCGATGTGGGACTCGATCCTAGGATGCTGGGATCATGACCTGAGCCGAAGGCAGCTGCTTAACCAACTGAGCCACCCAGGCGTCCCATTTTTTTTTTTTTTTTAAATATATCATTTTTTTCTTTTACTTTTCTTTTTTTTTTTTTAAGATTTTATTTATTTGTTTGACAGAGAGAGAGACCACAAGTAGGCAGAGAGGCAGGCAGAGGGAGAGGGGGAAGCAGGCTCCCCGATAAGCAGAGAGCCCCATGCGGGACTCGATCCCAGGACCCTGAGATCATGACCTGAGCCGAAGGCAGAGGCTTTAACCCACTGAGCCACCCAGGCGCCCTGGAAAATGAGTTTTGAAGAGATGTGAGGTTTACTCTCCCTATGTTCAAAATTTTTACTTTGCAGTACTTTCATGTTTATAGAAACTTTGCCACGATACAACAGAGTTTTCATATTCCCTTGACCTAATTTCTCTTATAAGTAACACATAACTTTGGTACTCGTGTTAAACTGGGAGACTAACCTGAGCATCTTACTTTTGACTACACTCAGGTTTTATTTTGACATCATCAGTTTTTTCGCTCTATGCATTTTCTGTTTCAGGATCCAGTTAAGGTTCCCACATTGCATTTAGCCATCTATGTCTCCTTAGTCTCCCTGGACTATGACAGTTTATCAATCTCCTTGCCTTTCATGACCTTGACAGTTTGGAAGGGAACCAGTAAGGTATTTTGATAAATGCTCCTCAATTGGAATGTGTCTCATGTCTTCCTCATACTTGGTCTGGGGTGATTGGTTTTTAAGAAGACCACCGCAGAGGTGAAATGCCTTTCTCATCCTGTCACATGAAGGGATGCATCAGTGATAGAATGGGGCACGTGATATCAACATAACTCATCACTGGTGGTGTTTAACTTGATCACTTGATTGAGAAATTGTCTGCCAGGTCTGTCCATTCTGAAGTTTCTATTTTTTTCCCTTTCTATACTCAATAAGAATATTCCATACTTGAGCATGGGTGGGAGGATTAAAACCTACCTCCTGAAGAGGGCACTATCTACATATTATACAGAATTCTTTAAGGAAACTTGTATCTTCTTGTTTGTTTTTAATCATTAAATCAGTGTGTTCTTGTTTACTTATATTTTTGACTAAACTCAATACTACATCATTTATTTTGTTCAAATTTTTCTAAATCTACCCCTCAGGAGCTTTTTCAGCTTAGCTCCTGTGTCCCCTTTGATACATGTCTTTTCTTTCGGTTTTTGAACACTTCCTTATTCTTCAAGACAATGAGATATTCCAGGCCCATCTTGCACATTTCTGCCCCTGCACTATAATCAGTAATTTCCCCAAGAAGGCATAGATCCATTTGTTAGAGAACAGTATGTAGAAATGACGATCTCTTGGGATGTTACTGCTTCTAGGTCCAATCAGCAAACCTAATCATTGGAAATGTATATTTGTAGCCTAGCCCATTTATATATATGTATCTATAATTATCTATCTGTCCTTCCGTCTTTCCATCCTTTCATCTACCTTCCTACTTATTAAACATTAAATGTTGCCAACTTGTCCAGTGGTTTATTCTAGCCTCTTTTTGCTTATTTGTAACCTTTTTTCCTGACAGCAAGAATTACCTAACATTTATTTACCTATTGTTTTCAACTGTAGTAGAGATGTAATGTTCTTTCAGAATTTTTAATCCATTCCCTTGTGAGACTCAAATTTACAGACCACAGTGTAGTGTTTATATACAGTTGTAATTGTCTTACAGTTTCCAGTCAAAACACTGTTATCCACAGTTACTTAGTTAGGTCATCTGTTTTTTGTTTGTTTATTTGTTTTTTTCCCAACCCTTTTTGTGAGGTTATATCATATATTTATAACCTAGATTAATTTAGCACAGACTGCATTCCATTCCAGCCTAAGATTCTCCAACATCCTGATTGGTTGTTTTATTTTATTTGCTTGTATCGAAGTTCACTTTTTATGATGTACAGTATTATGGATTTTGACAAGTACATAAAGTATCTACTACACAAGTGCCATACAGAGCACCTTCTGCTTTTACTGACAAAAACTTATAATTTACACATGTTACTTCCATCTGGAATACTGTCTTTCAGTTCTCTTTGCCAGATAAATATAGGTTCTCCTTCCAAGATTTATCACAAACATTACCTTCTTGTTGTGGTTTCTCTGACTCAGGAAATTTTAGGATCTTCTGCCTCTAGGCCCCATTCAGCTGTGTGCAGCCTGAATGTCCGTTTATGTTTTCACACTCTGCTTTTCATTTCTGCACAACAGTGCAGAACCTCGAGGAATTGTAGCTGGTGCCCAGACGTGCTACTTAAACAAATTTCCTCCAATTAGGCAAAAATCACGGCCATGTCTTAGTTTTCCTCCGGTTCTGCCTTATTTTTTATTTTTTTATATTTGCACAAGATACTCTTATATTCTTCCTTTTTTTTTTTTTTGACATTCATCACTTGATGATCTTAAATTTTTTTTATAAGATTTTATTTATTTATTTGACAGAGAGACAGCAAGCACAAGCAGGGGGAGCAGCAGAGGGAGAGGGAGAAATAGGCTCTCCACTGAGCAGGGAGCCACTGCGGGGCTCAATCCCAGGATCCTGGGATCACGACCTGAGCGGAAGGCAGATGCTTAACCATATGCCCTGACTTGATGATCTTAAATGATACTGCTTAATGACAGCTTTTCTCCCACTTTTCAGACCACCCCTCCTATCATATCGTTTACTTCTCCTCATGCACTTATTAAGTGTTGATACTCACAGGCGTTTTGTCCTTAGTTTTCAGAGAACATAGTCTCCCTGGGAATTCTCCATCTTACCTAAAAATCACCCTGCCAAGAATAATAACCAATAAAAATATGTTTCTATCCCAAACTGAAGTAGTCACCTGTACATTTTCATATTCAGTTACCTACCGGGAAACATTATTACACAAATAACTTAAACTCATCATTAACTAAGGACAATTTCCCCCAGATCTGCTCATCCTATTCTATTGACCATACTAATTAATGACATTGCCATTTATTTATTCTCCTAAGTCAGAAATCTGGGGAGTCATTTTCAAATTCAAATACAGATTTTTAGTAATCCCTTTCCAATTAACATCTTTCTGTATAGTCTACTTTCACCAAGAATCATTTAATCCCTGCAGAAATTGTTCATATATTGGTTTTATCAACTTTGTATAGTTTCTTATCCCCCACTTACCAACACCCATACTTTCTACCTTATTCAGAATAAATTTCATGGGTGAGGATTACAGTTTTTTCCTTGCTTTTGCCCTGACCCTCCCTTGTCACTTCCTTGCATTGGTTTGCTCATTTGGAAGAAAAATAAACAAACTGTCATTCAATTGAACACAACATTACACTAACTGGTCTCTCCTTAATTTCAGAACTTTTCCTAGTGCTGTTGCTCCTTTTAAAATTTGTTTTCCTGTTAGGTTATTCTCCTCTATGGAACTATTAACTTGTTTTCTGATGAGTACTCATCAAATATTACTTTAGAATCACAGGTTATCATATTTGCTCGTATTTTTCTTTGAAGCTCTTTTTATTTTTTATTTTTTTAAAAGATTGTATTTATTTATTTGACAGAGAGAGAGATGACAAGTAGGCAAAGAGGCAGGCAGAGAGAGGGGGAAGCAGGCTCCCTGCTGAGCAGAGAGCCCTATGCGGGCTCAATCCCAGGACCCTGAGATCATGACCTGAGCCGAAGGCAGAGGCTTTAATCCACTGAGTCGCCCAGGCGCCCCGAAGCTCTTTTTAATTTGTTGAGAAATCATCTTTAATTATACAAGTTGAATTAAGATGGAGTCCTTTAAGCATTGGAGTTTTAAGCATTGATTTATTTTATATGTGTGTATTTGGTAACCAGGAATGTTGCTCTTTATTATTGTGGAATTTTTTTGTAACTCATTTCTGTAAGTGGTTTGTAAGACTTCTTTATCCAATTATTATTTATTATTATTATTATTTGAAGAAGTATCATCTTTGGAGGGGGTCGATGACTTGAAACCATAGCATGATGTAGTATTTTTACAGATTAAGGATTGTGTCTGAGAAGAACTCTCAAGACAAATTCAGAGGAAAGGGAAACAGTTACTCTACAATCGAGAAAAAAATACACAAAATATTGTATTTTTTTTTCCAGTGGAATGAGTTAAGGTCATGACCAGTGCCAGGTAGAGTTATATTGAAACTCAAGGAGAAGGGGAAAATGTGTGTCCTGATAAACATGTTTTTATTTATATTTATTAAACTTCACTTTTAAAAACAGCTTTACATTTACAAAAAAACGAAAAGATAGCACACAAGGTTTCCACTTACTACACATCGTTTCTACTATTAACATTTTTCGTTAATATGGTTTATTTATTATAATTAATGAACCAAATTTCATACATTTTTTATTTACTAAAGTCTGTAGTTCTTTTAAATTTTCTTATTTTTTACCTACTGTCCTTTTTCTGTTCTCAAATCCCATCGGGGACACCTTATTACATTAACTTGTCTTGTTTCCTTAGGCTTTTCTTGACCCTGGCAGTTTCTCATTCCTTGGTTTTGTTTTGTTTGTTTGTTTTTTATGATTTTGATATTTCTCTCATTAATTTTTTAAGTGCTATTTCAGTAAGTAGATACTTCAAAGGCTAACTCATTGTGAAAAAATTTCTCTTCCTGATTTTTAGAATCTGATATTAAATATCTATAAAAATTCAGCTCCTTTTCAGAAGGAAAATAAGACAAAAGCCTCTAACAATTGTATGGTACTATAGAGCAATGCAATTTATACCTTCTTTACATGGCCTTTGGCAATTTTGAATAGAATTTAACAATCTATGCCCAATGACCTCTTTATTTGTTGGATATGCATTCTAGTTCTAATTTTTTTTTAATGAAATGACAGGTATGTTAGCTCACTGAATATCTTTTCTTTCAAGATATGCAAGTGGTTTTTTTTTATTTCTTTCTTCTGAATCAAACAAATATTTTGGAACATAGAGAGCCTGTGAGATCTAAATTCTACTTGATTTTCCTTCACACCATTTTCCTATAAGGGGTAATTTAACATTCCTGATGTTTGTTTTTAAAGAACTACAGGAAATAGTAGTTAAAAGAAAATGTATGACATCTTGGAATTATTTCTTTCTACCATGAAAATTGCTGTCAGGGTGACACATAGAACTCTTTTGTCCATCAGCAATTGTAGATGCATAGGTCAAACATAGTATGTGCCTGCAGAGTAAATACATGAGATGTAAAAATGAATAGCTGTGTGTCCATTTCAGAGAGTACTGCTGTCCCATGATTCAGTCCCATGCATTCCAGCCATACATGCAAATTCAGTGCCCACTCTATGCTAAAGACTGTGACAGGTTTTAAATATTTTAAGAGTTACCGTCCTCAGGAAGCTTGCAATTGGTAGAAGGGAGATTATTTCAAGTTTTTAGGTTTTGTACAAATGTATATATTGGTTGCTAGAGGAGTATAGTAAGGTAGAGCTTTAGCCTACTTAATAAGAAAAGCTTAGTGGACATTCACACCTAACACTCTAACAGTACTAAAGAAAGACCTATTCCCTTCAAATGCCCACATAAGTTAAATCCACCTGCCATTTATAGTTTTGTGCCAGAACATTTCTGGGAATAAAATCAAAGTTGTGTGTATGAATTTTGGCCAAGATGTGATTTTGTAATGCAGATGGCACACCTGTGCAGTAGCCTGGTGTTCCTCTCATTGCCATCCTGAAAAATGAGCACAGAAAGAGTAAATGGAATTTGATTAGCAAGTCTTCTTTTTTTAAACAGATGTTGTGCCTGGTATAAATTATTCTTTTAGAATTTCTAACATATGCCAAAGTATTTATCACAGATTAACTGCATGAACTTGCATGTGATTACCAGGCTTTCTGAGTGTGAATAGGTGGATGCAATTTTCACAATTCTGATCAAAAGCTATATGAGATTATCTAATTGTAATTCAGGTGAGAAAAATGATTATTTAAAATCCTGATAGAATATTGTATGCAAAAAAGTGAAACATCTAACTTGTTTTTTTTTCCCCCTACTTAAAGTAATTGATGCTGAAAAATTCTGGTAGAATTATTGTACCGTGTGCTATAAATGCACCTTAAAATTACACATTTCCTCAGAATTGCTCAAAATATTTATATCTGCTCTTCTCTTACTTTTAATTGTCCATCTCCTTCACAAACGAGGTCCTTCGTCCCAGAAATTACCCATTACATTATATTTCAATTCATTAATTTGTATCCTTGGCTTGTTGGAAATCGTCAAATACAAATTTTCAAATCAAGCAAGAGCTTACTGTGCATCAGATATTTTGAAACATAGCAATGAAAATAGTGTTTTAAAAATTATTTTATTTGCTTTTGGGATTGTTTTACGTCTCATTTAAGACATAAGAGATTGTGTGTGGGATAAATGGGTAATTTCCTTATAATCATGATTAATATTTTCCCATGTTATTATTAAAATGAACTTATATTAAATTTATGGTTTCAAAATATAAGCACTAAGGGTCTGTACCATTAGAGAGAAGTGGGCTAGCTATTCACATTAGATACTACTTGTTTTGCTGCTGTGACATGTAAGATAACTTCCAATGTCTTGACCTAGACCATAGGCTAATATAGAGAGGAGTTACGTTTTCTCATTAATTTGTTCTTTAGTGATTTTCTTTAAAAATTAAAAAAAAATCAAACTGGAAAAAAAATCAATGTCAGTATTCTGTTGCTTCCATATAAACTCCGGATTGAGCCTCGTGAAGTTATAGTTGCTATGGTAACAGAAGTGTGCTCTTTAAACAGTTTCTATCCTAACTACTCTGCTACTTATACTGAGTGATTTCTTCAAAAATAGGACTCGTGGGGGCGTAGTTATGAGAAATTGCATTCTCTGTAAGGATACATATCCATATAATTTGTTGGGAGTAACTCCAGCATATGGAGGTTAATTAGATATAAATGTGGCCAACATGAATTTTAAAACCACAGTGTTCCCCCAGTAAGTAGCCAAGTGTGAGGAAATGTAAAATCAAGAGGTATCCAAAAAAGAGAACTCAGATGACACTGAAATTGATACAGACATCTTTTAGATTTATGAATCAATATGGAAATATGTTTCAGAAAGTGTGAAGATGTTAACAGAAATTTATATGTTAGATTTTTGCAGGTCAAAATGGGTGCAGCATGTTTAGCAAATTGCTTCAAAAAGACAAAGCAGTGATTTTCCTTTTACAGTGTTTCAATGTATTGAAGTAAATAAGGCTCAAATCTGTATCATCCTCCTCACAATGGTAACTTTCATATCATTTCATTACCTTCCAATTTTTTAAATATTGACAGACTATATTACAGCTGTACATTTTGATATTTCTATTTTGCTCTAATTTCAAGGAAAAGTTTCTTTCAAAATATTTTCTCTCACATATGAAAATGCTATTGTTGAGCCACCCAGCTATGGCTATTTTCCACTCATAGTGTTTTACTGGGCCAATTGGTAAAATATAATGTTTTTCTATATGAAAAGGAATGGATCTTGAATCATAAATCCATCACTTACTACCTAGGTGATTTGAGGGAAATCACTCAAACTTTCTGACACTTAATTTCCTTACCTCCAATATTGATATAACAATAATAGTTAAACCATTTTGCTTTACTATTATGCCAAGTAAAAATAAATATGACAGCCGTATTAGCCTGGGCTGCTATGACAGGTTTTCAGAATGAATGGCCTCAACAACAGAAATTTATTTCCTCAGAGTTCTGGAGGCTACAGATCCAAAATCAAGGTCACTATCAGGCTTTGTTGTCTACTCTTTGTAGCTTGCAAACAACCACCTTCTTGTTGTGTCTTCATAGGGTCTTTCTTCTGTGTGTGTGGAGAGAGATCTTGGGTTCAGAGAGAGATCTTGGATTCTCTTCCTCTTCTTATCAGGACACAAGTCCCATCAGATTAAGACCTCTTCCTTGTGACCTCATTTACCCTTTATTACCTTCTTGTAACCCCTCTTTCCAAATGTAGCCATATTTGGAATGGGGCTTCAACATAAGAATTTGGGAGGTGTCACAATTCAGTGCCCAGCAACAGTGCTTTGCAAACTGTAACTTACAGACTAAATCTTGATGATTTATTTCTGTGCTTTTTCTTGTTAGGGGAGTGTCTCCCTCAAGCAACGACTGACTAGCATTACAGCTTGAGCCAGATTCGTCCACCAAGCTAATAAACTGTATGCACATTCTTTGTTTTTAATGCATGTTTCACTAATTGAGCTGACTAGACCACTTTAAACAAAGAAACAAAATGGTGAGTCTCACATTCTAAAAAATGTCTCATTAAGAACAGTGGCTCTTTATCAATTTTGAGTTATGGTGACTTCTAGTTATTATTTCTTCTGTTGGTTTTAGTAGAGCTCTAGTCAGTAACTTTTTTTTTTAAGATTTTATTTATTTGAGAGAGAGACAGAGAGAGAGAGAGAAAGAGACAGAGCATGAGCGGGAGTAGGGGCAGAGGGTGAAAGAGAAGCAGACTCCCTGGTGAGCAAGGACCTTCCCCCCCCCCCCCCAGCACTGGGCTTGATCCCAGGACCTCAGGATCATGACCGGAGCTGAAGGCAGAGGTTTAATCGACTGAACCACCCAGGCACCCCTCTTTTTAGTAACTTTAGCTACTTATATCATCATCAGTTCCCTTCCCTCCAGCTCAAGTGATATTCTTGTGTTCCATATTTATTTTGTAGTTTGCGTTCATTGCTCTTTCTTTTGATCAAGCTTCTGTTACAAGGTGGCTCATGAAACAGAAAATAATTTGCTTTTTGGTACAGGTAGAGAAGGTATGTGTCAGAGGGAATAAGGGAGCCCAAAGCGATCCCTATGAGGTCTGTACTTTGGGGCTAACACTCAGCAGCCTGTATCACTGAAGTATAAACAGCGCCTGCCAGGGCACTCCAGGCCTGGATGGTCCCCACAACAGTCCAGACCCACAGACATGAGGTTGTCATTTTGGGGCATATTAGGGTTCCATCATCAATGGGACTCAGAATTCTACACTAGGCACAACACTTATAAGTACAGAGACTTTACTTTCTCCCCACCCATCTCTATAAATATGCTTTAAAGCAAGCCAAATCATTTCTATGCATATGAATACATGCTGGGTAGAGTGGCACTGTTTTAACTATCTGGAGGATAATGTGACCTTGAGAAAATGCATGTCTTGTCATTGAGAAGTCAATCTGTGGAGGATGCAGCAATTGCCATGACAAGACTAACCTGACACAGGATAGAAACTTGATGACGATAAATGACTATAGAAAAAATTAATTTGGGGGGTAATGAATCATCATAAGTTTTACATTAGAAGGTGAAGACCATATCCTTATAACTCCCTTGTAAAGTTATGAGTACAAGTTAAAATACAACTGAACTTTTTTGATATCGAATGGAGAAGCATCAATTAATGAATAAAAAATGCAAGATAGAGTTTATGCATAGTATTGAAGTCATATTATTAAAGTTTTTCTAGCAAATGTTTCATTTATAAAGGAATGTACTATCCTAAGAATAAATCACATTGTTGTTGTTGTTTTTTTCCTAACTTGATTCTATTTCATTATGGTTTATTGAGGAACAACATATTAAAGCACGATAGGGAGTGGTAAGAAGATACATATAATTTGTAAATCTGAAAGCATTCTTTGGAACTAAACCTGCAACTGAAAGAGCAATAAGTTCTCTTCTGTTTTGTACCATATTGACACATCCTTTATTTCAATTTTCCTCCTCTTTAGTTGTTTGCACCATGCACTGCTCTATCCGTGTGCTATTTGTAACGCTTGGGATGTTTAACCTGTTCTGTGTCTGTCTATAAACACAGCTTTCTACTGAAACCGTTGTTCTTTTATAGCATTTGGATTATACATTTTAAAATGTTTTGGGGTGTTTCATTATTTAGTCAGCAGGTTGATAGAAAAAAAATGAGCCATATGTTCCTTAAATTGAGAGAACATTTTGTAAGAAATCAAAATATGAAAAAAAACTGTATATTTTAAATTGACTCCAAGTTGTGATATCTTTTGAAATGAACATTAAAAACTCCTCAAAGTAACAAATCCTGTGGCAAATGTATATTTATAAATTCGATGTAGCTGTTAGTCACACATTTGAAAAAAATAACTATTTTTTTGTACCAAGTTTAGTATCTATACAGTCTTTTAACTCATGGGGTAATAATCATATCAATATATATTTAAAACATATTTCTGATACTCAGTTGTATGGAAATAAAATATTTTTAGGACTGAAAAGTAATTTATATGTAAAATCATTTCAACTGTGGAAAGAGTGTATCTATTGATAATTCTGTCTAAAACTATGAAATAATATAAGTCATAGGGATTATTGTTGTGCTAAACTTAAATATTTAGCATCTAAACTTGAGAAGTATATTTAAATACTGCATCATTATTTAGATTTTTAAAAACTATTTTGAAAATATAAATCTAAATACTTGTGTTGAAAAAATGGCATATATATTTTTTAATCTGGTACTTTAAAAGATATAAGTATCTTTTAAAATGATTCAGCCAATGCATGTTCTTTTCTTACATCTTATAAGTTTATTACATCAAATACCAAAGCACTGTGTTTCTTTTGACTAAAATTTGGCAGGATATTAAGAATTTTGTTTCCATTAGCAGATGGATCCTAGAATCAGTTCTCTTATTCACTGTAATCTTTGGCTATGTACAGGGCTAACTTTTATGAACAAACCTTATGACTTCACCTTAATATATCTCTATAGATCCAGTACAAAAAAAGTGTATTACCTTGGGGTTTATTAATGAATATTCCAATTCTCCACTGGGACTGGAAATAGTCCCAGAAATCTACCTCAGTAAGGACCCTGACGTCATTTTAGAGCCTTCTCCCAGAGCACACAATTTCCCTTAAAATAAAATTCTTGTTAGTCAATGGTTAGGGAATGGCTTCAAATTGCTTGACTATCCTGAAGAGACAGCCCTAGATAGAGCACTCCTTAGTGACAGACCCCTTTTATCCTAAGGATGTTGTAATGTAATTAATTTGGGTATCTGTAACCAGATGGCCATGTTACAGGTGTATAGTAGATATCCGGCATTCACACTAGACATGGATATATGGAAAAATTCAGTTTACTGAGGTATTCACTCATAAATTAATATATAATTAGGTGACTGTTCCCACCTCCGAGTCATTATGTTAGTATCGATATCTCTAGCATCTTTAATACTGGCTAAGATGTAATAATAGACGATTCATTTGACTATCAAAGGTAATAAACATTCATTTGACTATCAAAGGTAGTCAAGCAACTCATTTGACTATCAAAGGTAATAAACAGAATTAAGAAAATAAAATAATTCTTGAAGTAAAATATCAAGAAACAGAAATAATGTGATGGTTCATTTCATGTGTCAACTTGACCGGGCTACAAGATGCCCTGATATATGGTGAAACATTATTTCTCTGTGTGTATGAGAGGAACCTCAAGAATTTGACTTGTCCAGAAAAATGGATGTTACATACTCAATTAAAAACATTTATCACATGAAGTTACAGGATCAGATCCTCAGTATTTTCCTTTATAATATCTTGTATTTGTAAATAATATCATAGGCTTTGATCTGATTTTCTCTGCTTCTAATTTTATAAATTTTGTGTCTCTAATTAAATCACTTGGATATCTACTGATCAAGATTACTTTAGCTTACCTTAGTTAAACAGTCCTCATTTCTTTGTACTTTATTTACATTTTGTGTTAAAATAAAGAAAAATATATTGTAATTACTGGAAATCTTATTAGTATTATATTAATTTAAATATACATATTTAATATATATATTTTTTCATTCCCAGGAATTTTTTGAATGATCTTATTATTTCAGCACATGTTTGAGAAATACTCACAATATATTACATATTATGCATTTTTGTAAGTTATAGAGAAAAATAATTGAGGAACATAAATGCAGATCTTGCCCTCATGAACTGGGAAAGACAGAAACAAACTTTTTAAGTTAAAAATTCATTTAGAGGGTGTGGGGAATCCACCTTCAACTTGTGCTCATCAAGAAAGCCAAAAATGACAAAGCTAGATACAGGCCGACCTGGCTCTCTGTCAGGGTAAAATGGAGTCTAAGCAGGGTACAGTTGGAAAGGCAAAAACTATAGTTTGGGATGGCTTAATTTGCTAGTATTCTTAGGTCAGGATGCTGGAGAGGATGGAGCTGAGTCAGATTGGGGGATGGCATTCTGTATTGGTTTCCCCGCTGATCCTTGTGCACATTTAGTGCAAGATTCACAACACATAACAGAAAGCAGTTGCTGTGAGATTTAGAGACATTGAATGTTCAGGTATTTCAGAAAAATGCTGGAATTCTAGACCATCCAGAATGGAGAGACCTCACAACTCATATAAGAAATTCAGTTGAGCCTCTAGAAAGCCCATGCTTTAGGAGAAAGGAAAATAAATAAATGTTACACAGTAAGAATGAATTTACAAAGGAAAGAAGACCTGCTCTAAAAATAAAATCAAGCCCTGTAGGATATGAAAGTTCCTGCAGTAATTTAACTGTCTGGCAGAATAAATCTCAACACCCTTTAAAGGAAGACAGATGTGTACAATGTAAAATCACCGTGTTCATCATACAAACAAGACATGCAAAAAAAAAAAAAAAAAAAAAAAAAACAGATGCTGATCACCAAATTTAGTAATTTTATTTATGTTCTAATGATTTTCTGTACACATAATTATGCAATTTGAAAATAAGACAGTTTTATCCCTCCCTCACTATACTTTTTATAACATTTTTTCATGCATTATTGAATGGGTCAGATAAAGTAGTACATTATTCTCTTTCTGCAAATTGAGTTTTTTTCAAAAACACATATTGAAATCATTAAAGAAACCATTAAAACCAATCAAGAAAGGTATAGGTAGGAGTGCCTGAGTGGCTCAGTGTGTTAAGCCTCTGCCTTTGGCTCAGGTCATGATCTCAGGGTCCTGGGATCGAGCCCCACATCGGCTCTCTGCTCAGCAGGGAGCCTGCTTCCCTCTCTCTCTGCCTGCCTCTCTGCCTACGTGTGATCTCTCTCTGTCAAATAAATAAATAAAATCTTTAAAAAAAAAAAGAAAGAAAGGTATAGGTAAAAAACCTTGAAATAAATATAATAGTATAGCTATATCGATCTCTCTCTCTGTCTGTTTATTCAAATATCAGAAAGGAATTTCTAAAAAGTCGAAGGGAGGAGAGTAAGGAAAAGAAGATGAAGCAAATAGAAAATGAAAAGCAAATAATTACTTTAAAACATAAACACTACCTATAGGCTGTCTACAAGAGGTGCACTTTAAGTATGGAGACACAGGAGGGTTGAAAGTAAAAAAGTGGGAAAAGATATATCATGCAATTATTAAAAATGAAAAAGTTTGAGTGACTTATTATTGAACAATACAGATGTCAAGATATGGAATACTAATTAAGATTTAAAAAGTGGAATTTCATAACAGTAAAATGAAAAATTTATAAAGAAAGATGTAAGAATCCTAACATGGATTCTTCTAGTGAGAGAGCTTTAAAATATATGACACAGGGCTCCTGGGTGACTCATCTGGTTAAGTGTCCAACTCTTGATTTCCTTGAGTTCTGCTCAGGTCAAGATCTCAGGGTCATCCCATGTGAGGTTCTACGCTGGGTATGGAGCCTGCTTAAGATTCTCTCTCCCTCATCCTTTGCCCTCCCCCTGTTCATGCATGTTCCCTCCCTCTCTCTTTCTCTCTAAAAGAAAATAAATAAATAAAATAAAAGAAACAAAATCACATGATATTAAAGGGAAGGAAAAAAAACCAAACCTGCAATCACAGAGATTTTCCAGCACTGTCCTAATGATTAATAGAATAGGCAAACTAAATAATCACTAAGGATATAAAAGATTTGAACAAAAAGTGTCTATCAAATTTACTAATCAACATTTATTCAACACTATACCCAACAGCTATAGAGAACATTCAACAAAATAGATAATATCTTGTGCCATAGAAAATATTTCAAGGAATTTTAAATGAGTGGAATGTACAGATAGGTTAAGAATGTGGAATGTACAGATAGGTTAAGAAGGTCATAAGATCAAGCTCAAAATACAAAAATCTGTTTTATTCCTAAATAGTTGCAGCCCCAAACTGGAAAATAAAAATTCAATTTGTGAAATAATCAAAATACGTAACAATAAGGATGAATGATATTTACAAATCTTCCACTGAAAACTATAAAACATTGGAGACAAAATTTAAAAATAAATGCATAAACCAAATACCATCATTATTAATTGAATTTGAGATGGTTGACCTCAAATTGATTTATAGACATAATGCAATTCCAATTAAAATCCCGACATACAATTTCACAACAATTAAAAAGTTGATTCTAAACTTTACAGAGAAAACAAAATGAGAGAACTAAGCAAAACAATCACGAGAAAAAGTACAAAAAGTTGGAGGGATCAAACCAGGATGGGCTTGAGACAAAAGCTGCAAACAGTATCATATACCATACATAAATTAATGCATAAAGATTTACAGTCCAAATTTATGGTCTTCAATAGTCTAATTAGTTTAAATATGGGCAAAAGTTATACAGGTACTTGGAAAAAATATAGAATATATTCATAACTTTGGATAGGGCTTATATTCAACAAATATAAAGACATCCTTCAAATGAATAACAAGACGTTTAAGGTAATAAAATGTTAACAAAAGACCTGAACAGATATCCCACAAAGAAAAATATGCAAAGGCCTCAAAAGAGTATGAAAATGTGTTCAGCATCATTATTCATCACCAGTCAGCAGGGATGTAATCGATTCAACTCTGCATTAACTAGAGGAGCTAAAATTTAAATAGATTGGCAACAACAAATTTTGGTGACCGTATGTAAGAACAAATACTGTCATTCATATACTGCTAGGAGCTGGGGTAAACTAGTGCAAACACTTTATATTTTTTCTCTTGTTTTTTATTTTTTTTTAAAGATTTTATTTATCTATTTGACAGAGAGAGAGAGCTCACAATTAGGCAGAGAGGTGGGCAGAGAGAGAGGGGGAAGCAGGCTCCCTGCTGAGCAGAGAGCCCGATGATGTGAGGCTTGATCCCAGGACCCTGAGATCATGACCTGAGCCAAAGGCAGAGGCTTTAACCCATTGAGCCACCCAGGCACTCTCTCTTATTTTTTAAAGTTAAGTGTTTATCAACCCTATGATCCAGCAATTTCACTTTTAGTTATTTTCCCAAGAGAATTTTTTTTTTAAATGTCAGTAGAAGATTTGTACAAGAATGTTTACAGAAGCTTTATTTAAACACATAAAAGGGTCATATTAAAGCACCTGTCCAGTAAACTAGGGATCATAACAAAGGGACACAATTTAATATAATAAAAAGAAGAGTAAAATTACAGCAGAAAATACTGTCTATGGAAAACTGTAGAAGCAGAAAAGAAACTTAACGCCAAGATTTCTAGTAGCCAGGGCAAAAAGTGAATATGAGCTTCATTGTTATTATTGTTTATGAAAAGGAAGGATGTTTAAAAACCAGATAATACAAATTATTTCCTGGAATCAAATTCTACATTAAGCAATATAAAGAATTATAACTTAAATGATTTTTGCACCAAGCCCGGAGTCAGTACTTTTAAAACTGCTTCTAAAATTTTCATCAACCAAAGATGAAAACATGATATTAAGTCATAATTTGCCAATACAATTCAATATGGATTTAGAATCCTCTGGTTTAGGGTTTTACTGTGATTTTATTTAGTAGAAGACTAATCTTGTATTTGCTGACATGTATATGTTACCTCCTATTAACAACTCTTAGATCCCACTCTGCCAGCAAGAAAAGAGCCCACTTTAACATGGGCATCCGTTGTGTATACAGGTACTCACTTGTATATATGCCATTGCTGCAGTAAAGACTTTTGTGTGTCTTTTAGACTTTCTTGTAGTCACAGAGGTATTTAACCTCTAGCTCAAGAGTAATCCCATGAAATATTCTTGTCTATACGATTCTTCCATGTCTATTTTATAGCTTTCTAGATATTTCCCTTTATTTTTTTTTTTTTTAAGATTTTATTGAGAGACAGTGAGAACACAAGCAGAGGGAGGTGCCGAGAGCCGCAGAAGCCTCGCCGCCTGACACGGTCACGGCGAGGACATGGCAGCGTTTGCACAGCTCCTGTCATATGGGACAAGATTGGTATCTCCTCCTGTAACTCTTTATGTTACTCGTATTCCTTTTTTCTCTTTGGCCTAAGCCCTTTGTTCAAGTTGAGGCTCTGACCCACTCAACCCACTTCTAACCAGAGCGAGATCTCCTTACAAATACTGCATAAAGTGACCAAACCATTCTCCCGCCATAAAACCGTTAGAGCAAATAACTGCGAGGTTCTCTTCCAATGTTTGTCCACCAAATTATTGCAGATTAGATGATAAGGTACTTAAAGGCCAAAAAATTACACAGGTCTTTAATGACCTACAGCTGACCTTAGCTCCCCCTCTAGGGGTTCACATTCCATCCTCACCACACCAACACCTACATTCCCTTACAACGAAGAGTACACATAAGATAAGGCAGGAGTGGTTAAATACAAAGACAATAGAGTTTTACTTCAGACTTTGCCATTTATCCAAAGAATACACAGGATGAGGCCCCCATAGTGCCTGGTCACTCAGCAGCAATAGGGGGCTTGTACAAACAGCTTGGGCCGTTCTATAATAAACTCAAATGTCACTCCTCTTCCTTCAGTTAATGTGCAAAAGGTATACGTGACTAAACCTTTATCTAATACATAGAAACAGAGTCATAAAAATTGTTGTTAAGGGTCTTGCTGTTCAAAATAAGATAAGCCTGTCTCTGCCTTGGTCTTAGAAAGGACTACAGGTTCTGCAAAAATACTTTTGTTGATCTAAACCTCCTTATCTAAGAAAATCATTGACTGTTTTCCTTGTATCCTGCTGCCTATAAATAAAGAGTTAAAAACCAGTAAGGAAGAGATGCCTGCATGGTGATTGAAGGAATCCTCCGGCTCTCTCATTCCTCTCAGCCTACACCATCCATCCTTCAGGGAGCCCTGGAGTGCCTGGGCTGGTCCCTGGCAGGGAGGGGCAGAGGGAGATGGAGAAACAGACTCCCCTGTGAGCCAGGAGCCTGATTGTGGGGGAGGGGGGGCGTTCCATGCAGGACTCAGTCCCAGGACCCTGGGATCATGACCTGAGCTGAAGGCAGATACTTAACCGACTAAGTCACCCATGTGCCCCTAGATATTTTCCTTTAAACCTTAGTGTTGTCCAGTGGTACATTCTTGGAACACGTCAATCTCCTTGCCCTTATTGGCCCATCATGTGGAGCTCACCTGTGGTTAAATTTGTACGTGTACTCAAACCTTACTTTTCCAACTAGTCTCAAACACAGAACTGCAAACTCAAAACACTACAAAATATATTTGGAATCAAGTAAATGCCTTAAACTCAAAATTTCCAATGTCAAAATACCTTAGGTACCTGTATAAAAATATTAATACATCTTATATCAGAGAACTGCAAACTCATAATACCGGAAGTGAAAATCATCAAAACGTGTTTATCCTCCTTTATCCACTCCACAATAAATGATACTGCATTATTTTTCAAACAAGAACTATTAGGACTATAAATTTTGTTAGAAAAAATAAAAGAACTTATTTACCAACTTTGTCAGTTCTCCTACTGCCCTAGATCAGACTTCTGTTATAGGAATGATCTAAGAACATGGCTTTTGGGCCAAACACGAAAAACAGACAGAATCTAATAATATGTGACATTCTCTTGGATAGGAAGGATATAGTATAATTCAGAATAGAAAGAAGCAATCAATAGTTGAATTCAAAACAATGATAAAGCAACTTGGATAAGGAGCTGTATTCTCAGGCAGAAATGAGCATTAGAAATTTTTATACTTGAGCACAGGGACTTGGGTTGTGGGACTCCTACACTGAGGGAGCATGGGTTGGCAGCTCCCATTGGTTCTATAAAGAAAGACTCAACCTTGACTCTTATAATCATTAGAAATATTTCCTTGAATTTCTACAGACCCAAATTTTGTATCCTGATCAAATTCTCAGGACTATAAACAATTTCAACTCACCAAGAAAGTTACCCTAATTCAATTTTTGGAGAGTTGTAAAACATTGTTTAGGATTATAAAATAATTTTCTTAGTGCATTATTTTCTTTAAAACTGGAGAATTCAAAGTTAAACACAAATAAAAACAATTAAAACATTTTAATAAAATATTATAGGAATTATCTCTATATTTTAATTGCTTAGCATCTCTAAGAGATCCAAGTGTAATAGAGTATCAAATAAATTACTCTTACAAATAAAATTTAAAATACTGAGAAACAGATTCAAACTTCAGATTTAAAGATAAAAGAGAACTGTAAATTTTTAAATACCACTGACATGTTTAGAAGGCATAAGATTAACCATATTTACTTGTTTAATTTAATAAATTTATATGTGGGAAGGCTCTGTTCATTGGTTCTTAAAAATCTAATATATTACCCTTATAAATGCTTTTCAAATTATTTAATTCAATTTAATTATAGAAACTGTATAAACCCTTAAATCTACTTGCTACCATTTGCTAGGATTATATATAGTGTGATAGGTTTGTCGAATTGAACTTATGTATATATAATATGTATAAAATGAACTTCCTAGTTTTCTCATTTAATTTTTCAATTAAATATTTTATTTTATTTTATTTTTTAAATTTTATTTATTTATTTGACAGAGAGAGATCACAAGTAGGCAGAAAAGCAGGCAGAGAGAGAGGAGGAAGCAGGCTCCCCGCTGAGCAGAGAGCCCGATGCGGGGCTCGATCCCAGGACCGTGGGATCATGACCTGAGCTGAAGGCAGAGGCTTTAACCCACTGAGCCACCCAGGTGCCCCTCAATTAAATATTTTAACTCTTATAATTTTTTATGTCACAAACAGTGTTTTTATGTGCAACTAACATGCTGAGTTCAACATTACTGCAAAATTTGCATTGTAGCTCTTTTTTGGTCTTTTGAATTATTGCTGTTGTCTTCATAATGTTTTCCACATCTGGTTTTGTAGCCATTAAATTCTTTCTCAATTCAGTAGACAGAAAGTCTTCTGCTTAGAACAGTGATAATCCCTTGTCTCCACATAAGAAGCTGGAGATGGTGGTTATGAGTGAGTTTAAATACACCATCTGTGGACTCAAGTAAACATAAGTGTTTTTATATATACAGTTGACCCTTGAGCAACACGACCAGTGGGAATGACAACCCCTTACACAGTCAAAAATCTGCATATAACCTTTGACTCCCCCAAAATTATATTAATAGCTTACTGTTGACTAGAGGCCTTACTGATAACACAATTAACACATATTTTATATATTATATGTATTACCTACTATAGTCTTACAATAAAGTAAGCTAGAGAAAATGTTACTAAGCAAATCATAAGGAAGAGAGCAGACGTTTGCTGTACTGTCCTATAAAAGATCTGCATATAATATGAACCCACATAGTTCGAACTTGTGTTTTTCCAGACTTAACCAGCATTAACTATTTTATATATATCTATATAGTCAATTAAATACACATACATACATATATATATATGTGTGTGTAAGTAAAAATACAGATTTTTCTAGGAAAGGAGACCAAAATTTTAATGAGATTCTCAAAGGAAAGGAACAAAAATGTAAAAACCACTGATCTTTAAGATCAAAGTATGAGTTTTTAGTTTTCTTAAAAGACCCTCTAAGAGTTCATGTTCCCAAATGTCTTTATCTTATTCCAGGACACTTTCCCTACCAACTTTTGATACTCATAATTACCATACTTTCTCCACAAACTGTGCTACTACACAACTCTGTTACTTTGCTTGTATTTTTTAAATTTTCTCACCATTTCTTAGGATTCATTGTCTCGCTAACACTTTCTCAGTCATCTTGTAGACCAATTTCAGAGGTGATGTCCTTGAGAAAATTCTTTCTTGAATCTCAAGATGAATCAATTGGCCCTCATTACACTTTCAAAACACTTTATAAGTACCTCAATGTTAAGATTTTCTACATGTCATTACAATTACCTGTTTATATTTCTACATATCATTAGACTTGAAGCCCCTTGAGTGTTTTTTTAATGTTATTTAGCCTAATTACTAGCATAGAGCACATTGAAAGTCCTCCCTAAAGTGTCATTTATTTGAATGAATGGATTTTTGAATACCAGTCTTATTTAGCTATGTTGATACAAACCAACAGGAGACTAATGAGAATTTATTTCAAATTGTTAATGAAAGAAATTTCCTATTGTCAAGAAATTTGTTTCAAAACTATTGATGTATTTTACTGAATCCTTTCCTTTATCCACTCACCTTTCCCCCATACCTAGTAAGGACCAAAACTTCAGAAAGAGCAAGTCAAACAGCAAACTAAATCGGTTCCTCTGAACCCTGGGACAGTCTTGGAATCCAGAAAGGCAATAGGTATAAAAGCAAATCAGCTGGATAAGGGTAAGGGAATTGATTCCTACACTGAGACTGACTGATCAGCAGAATGAAGGATGGGCCAGGGACACCTGGATGGCTCAGTCGTTAAGCGTCTGCCTTCGCCTCAGGTCAAGATCTCAGGGTCCTGAAATTGAGCCCCTCATTGGGCTCCCTGCTCAGCAGAGAGCCTGCTTCTCCCTCTCTGTTTGCCCCTCCCCCCTTGTTCGTTCTGTCTGTCTGTCTGTCTCTCTCTCTCTCTCTCTCAAATAAATCAAATCTTTAAAAAAAGAAAAAAGAATAAAAAAGGAATGAAGGACAGGCCAGTATTGCCAAGCAGTTCTTTTTCCTCAAGTATGCAGGTTTAAATTTATGCTTCCATTCATAAATCATATATTCTTACCTTCATGATCATAAACTCCTTCTAAACTCTTTCCCTGTCTTCCTACAAAGGCAGAAAAAATAAACTAGTCCATGCTTCTACCTACTGGTGACTGTATTTGCCTAAGATTGTTCCAGTTACCATTAGAGGAATTCAAGCCACAGTGAGTACCACTGTACACCTATTAGAATAGCAAAGGAAAAGGAAAACGAGCAACAGCAAAAGCAAATTTACCATGTAAAGTACTAAAAAGGATGTGGTAACTCATATATTGCTGGTGGAAATGCAAAAATTAGAGCCATCTTGGAAAATGTTTCTTAATAAATTTAAAAATATACTTACCGGATGATCCAAAATCCCATACCTAGGTGTTTACCTAAGAGAAAGAAAAGCATCTTCACCCAAAAGCTTAGAAGCTAATATTTGTAGTGACAGTGTTCGTTTGGTGATCCATAAATGTTGAAAACTGAAAACAAATGAAATGTCCATTAATTAGTTAATAGATAAAATCTATGCTGTACTCACACTATGGATGACTACTTAGGCATTAAAATAAATGGACTAATGATACATGCAACAATGTAGATGAATCTCAAATGCATTATGCAAAGTGAAAGAAGTTTGAAGTAAAGGTGATAAGCTGTATCTTTCCATTTATATGACATCTGGGAAAAGATGATATTCACTCTAGATTACTTTTTCTTCCCTAAAAATGTATGCTCCCATTTACTTTTAGTTCTTTGCACATTCTATTCCTTTTATTTAGACATTTTTTACTCCTTCTGGCTTATCTAGTTCTCTTTATATAATCTAAAATGATTTCATTTTTCAGATTTCCATGTATACACTATTTATTACCTCTTCTAAAAGGCATTTTCTGATCATTTCTCACAACCTGTATTGACAGTGTCAAAACATGTTTATAATTGCCTGCTTACTTGTCTGCTATGTTGATTGTAAATATATATACATATATATGTAATAGATGTAACTAAGATTAAGATCTCCTTTATAATTTATGTTTTAACAACAACTATATATGTATATGTATATGTATTTAGCATATGCGGTCAATTAATTAGAATGATTGTTTAAATGTTCCTTAAAATTCCCGTGAATAACATATGAAATGGGGTTGAGAAGCTTTTTGTTAAAACTATGTCATATTGTTCTTGATAAGAGGGAACAAAGTATCAAATGAAATTATATATAATAGAAACATTATCATTTACCACTATAATTACTCTCAGCATTGCAATTGGGTGCACAAGAAAATAATAGATTATAAGACATACTCAGTGAGAATAGATTTTGGAAACTTCGTGGTAAAGCTATGGTCTCTCTGCCATTGTACAACTAACTGTATTTGAACTGTGAAATGGAAAAGATAAAGCAGTCTTTCATATGGGAGAATATTTGAACTGACAAGGCAATAAAATATCCGGGCTTTAATCTAAATATAATTTTGCCTTCTAACTTTTATAAAATATGATTCTTATGGTGTACTTCATCATTTGTTCTAGTGATATCTATAATGATAATTTTTAAAAAATTTTCATCATTAGCCATTTTAATGCACATATTACATTGAAATAAAAGTAATATATAATGACTGAGTTTCTATTTCCAGTAAAATAAAATGAAATACTTAAAACAATTAAAAAATGTGAATCTGAAGAGATATATGAACAATGGGTTACTTAAAAAATTCTCAGAATTTTTTATTCTTTGAATAAGAAGGCAAAGAAAGATTTGAGATTTGTAAGAAATGATGAGTTCGGATCACAAAAATCATACACTACGGTCCTTGCAACACATACCAACATGGTGCCTATGTGCAATATAATTACCACATGTGACATTTCAGGTACAATTAAAACGATTAAACGAGTTAAGATTTAAACATCTTAGATTTCACGAAGAGTAATGTGCACTTTGTTTCTACACCAATTAATTCAAGTTAAAGGAAACCTATGAGTGCACTTTTGCTTCCTGATTATTTGTAATAATGCAGTTTTTATCATCTTTCACACTAATTTTTTTAAATTTTCTTTTTGATTTATCTTCCATCCATGGATTATTTTAATTTCCAATTATTTGAGGTTGTCCTCGATAGCTTATGTTGTTTATTTTTATCTTAATTCCCTTTTTATCAGACAATATACTCTACAGTGTTTCAAACTTTTTGATTTATTGGTTTATTCTATGACTAAGGTAAAGGTTGAGTTTGGATGGGTATTACTTGTGCTTTTGAAAAAAAAATGTTCTCAGTGAGTTTTGTGTTCTGTAAATGTCAGTTTGGTCAAAGTAATTGATGGTATACTCCAAATCATCTGTGGATTTTCAGATTTTTTTTTTGTTTAATTCTATCAAATGCTTACAGAAGGGTATTAAAATCTTCAAGGAGGAGAGTGGCTTTGTTTTTTTTTAAGTTAATAAATTTTCCTTAATTTATTATTAAGCTCTGTATTAGGCACATATTTATGAATATTATGTCTTCATGATGTCATAGATGTCATAGATGTCATAGATGAAAAATATAGTCCTTTATTTTTACTCAAATATTTTATATTTCCTGTCCTCTTTATTCTTTCCTTAAAATCCAGTTATATTTATAACATATATTTATAACATATAACATAATATTTAATTGTGAAATATTGAAAACTTTCTCATAAGATCAAGAAAAATACAAGTATCTCTTCTTTCACCACTACTAACCCTAACCCTTTTGCTTGAGGTACTTCTTTTAATATTTTTTATTATGCAAATCTTTTTTTTATATTTGGAAAGTCTTTTATTCAACCTACATATTAAAGTGATTTTCACTGAATATAAAGTTGTTTTATTGTTTTCTTTTGATTTGGATTTGTTTGCTTTTTTTCTTTCTAGCAGTTTTTAGATATCATTCCACCATCTTCTGGTATCCACTTTTTTGATAAAAATCAACCAGTTATACAAATTGCTTTAGTCCTTTATACACTGAGTTATTTTTTTCTACCCCTTTTTAAGATATTGTCTTTATTTTTGGAGTTCAGAAATTTGCCTGTAATGTCGTTGGTGTAATTTTCTTTCTTATTGATTGTGCCTTTCTAATCCTCTTCACAATTTAAATTTCCATCTTTCAGTAATCTGAGGTAAATGCTTGGCCATTGTCTCTTAAAATAGTTTCCTTGAATATTTGATTTTTCCTCCTCTTCCTGGTCACCAATTAAGACTATGCCAAGTATTTTTATATTGCCTTCTAAGTCCTTGGTATTATGCTCATTATTTTTTTCCCAATCTTATTTCTTTTTAAACTTCAGATTGGATAACTATTTTATTGATCTATTTTCACTCTTAATTTTCTATCATCTCCAATCTTATGTTAGGCTCACCCAGTGATTTTTTTTTTTTTTGTAATTTCCTATATTGTATTTTTCAGTTCTTATTTTCCTTTTATAACAAATATATTCTTCTTTGTATCTTTGAGAACAGATATAATAGTTTATGGTGTATTAATTCCAACATCTAAATTACCTCTGGGTTGGTCTCCATTTATTATTGTTTTACTTCAGTTTGAGTCACATTTACTGTTTTTCTTATATGACTGGGGACCTTGGATTCTAACAAAGATACTATGGGGACATCTGGGTAGCTCAGTCAGTTGGGTGACTCTTGATTTCTGCTGGGGTCATGATCTCAGGGTCATGGGATAGAGCCCCACATCAAGCTCCCCACTCAGTGGGGAGTTTGCTTCTCTCCTTCTCCCCTTTCCCCACTTGCACTCTCTCTGTCTCTAAAATAAACAAAATCTTAAAAAAATATATATTATGAATGATACAGTTTGTAGACTTTGAACTCTGTTATGTTTCTCAAAGATAATTTTCTTTTTTGCTGTTTTAATCAGGCAGCAACTGTAGGACTTTTGCTTTGGATTTGACTAGCCCATTGGGTACAATTGGAGCCTACCCTTAAGGAGAAAAAAAATAAGTAACTCAGTATATTTTCCTTCTGACAAGAGACAAAACTCCTCTAGTGTCTGCCTGCTTTTGTTCATTCTCTAATGCTGTCGATTAGTTGTGTTTTTTTTTTTTCATAACTTATAGTTATTTAGAAGAGGAACTGTTTAATCTAATAGGAGGTATTCAACCATTACAGCAAAAATACCTTTTTAATTGTATGGCAGGAGTGAAGTTTTTCTTTTTTTTTAATGTGCAAAGTAGTTGATTTTCTTGTATGTTTCCTATATTCTTAATTTTTTATTCTATACACACACTTGGAAAGCAATATTATTGTTCCTAATATCCTATTTGGGGGTTGACAGAGTTTATTGAATACCTTAGCAATAATTGGCCAAAATATCCTGAACTTGCAGTGTTTTAATCTCATTTTATTTGAACCCTGTAGGCACAACACAATACAGATATGACTGCATTTTTTTTCATTTCTCCATTAACTTATGTTGTAAAATTCAACTGCTTCAAGGTGAAGCTGTTGCTATAATATTTATGAAAGTCATATTATTGCAGAGTCCATTACAAGAAGGGATGCAGCGGGATCAGAGGTTTTGAGATATAACTTTCACTGCCTGAGGCTATTATTTAAACTCCAGGACTAGACTAAAGTGATGTGAATACCATTTTTAAGACATACATACTATTTTCTGTGAATATTTACTATGAAGCCAGGACCAAAACATAGGAAGACAACTGCATTAATACATGTATCCATTTGATATTTGGCATTCTAGTGTTATTTTATTTTTGTAAAAATAACAGAAGTCTTAATAGTGTTCATTTTGTGATTTGGTGAGAAACATTAAACATTTTGATGAGCAGGTGTTTTCTTAGTTGACTATCATCAACAGTAGAGGTCCTTTAAGAGAATATTATGAAAATCATTTAGTTAACATGTGTAGTATAAGATATGATATTTTGCTGACTATATAGAAAGAAGATCGAAGGAGAAAAAAATAGGCAAAACAGAATTTTAAAAAATTTCATTAGTTATAATTTTGAACAAGACTTTTCTGTGGCTACCTGATCATTGCAGGCTTTTGGGGTGATCTGATTGCTTTCTTGACTAAACTCCCATGTTTTTACTTCCAGTCAAATTTTTATCTTGAATACAACAAGCTATACTATAGGCATTACAACATTAATTTGATTATATGCTTTTTCAAAATGTAAACAATATATATGTTATATATATATACATGTATAATATATTAGTCATTGCATTAGTCTTTGAAACCACACTGTGAGACTGTGAGGACAAACCTTGGAAGGACTGGTGAATATGAGGAGCTTCATGGATCTACACTCTAGTGAAAAAATCTTACCTGGTGAAAATTAAAAGAAAAAAAAAGTTTCTGGAAAGTTTCCTGAGGAAAAAAAACAAATTAATAGACATTCTTAATGAAAATATACTACATACTGGTAAGAAGAGGGGAAGTCTGTGACACACAACCTCTCACTAGTACTCTAATGAACATATTTGTCAAGGTTTTAGGACAAAAGATGAATGTACAAAAATAAATTATATTACTAATAAAAGATTTAAAATGAAATTGAAGAAATAATTCCATTTACAGTAACATCAAAAGAAATCAAATATCTAGCAATAAATTTAACCAAAGAGGTGAAAGACTTGTACATTTGTAAATATGAAACATTGCTATGAAAGAACTTAAAAAAAAAAAAACTAATTAAAAGGAAACTATTCTATGTTCATGGATTGGAAAAGTTAATATTGTTAAGATGACAATACTACTCAAAATGATCTACTGATTTAATACAAGTCCTATGAATATTCTAACAGCTGTTTTTCAGAAATGTAAATGTACATCTTCAAGTTTATATGGAATTGCAAGGGATTCCAGTTGAGAGAACAACATTAAAATAGATAAAGTTGGAAGAGTCACACTTTCTATTTCAGTGCTACTACAAAGGTATGGCATTGCACAAAAAGGTAGTATTAAATAAATAAACAAGTAAATCAAAAAGACAAAAAAGGATACGGTAGTCAACACTTTAGTGCTGGAAAAGGGTTAAACATATATATAAAGGGAATAGGACTGAAAGTTTATATATCAACTCTTACATTGACAGTCAAAAAATTGATTTTGACAAGGTTTCCAAGAAAATTCCATCAGGAAAAAATAATCTGGTTTTCAATAAATGAAGTTGGGACAATTAGATATGCACATGAAAGAGAACGAATTTGGAACCTTTCTTTGCACTCTATACAAGAATTATTTCAAAATGTACTATAGACTTAAATGTGAGAACCAAAAGTATAGAAGTCTTAGAAAAATACATAAGAGAAATAATAATGGCCTTGGATCAGGCAGTCTTTTTATCTATCATGCCAAAAACACAAATGAAAAGAGGGTGATAAAAGGAAATTTAGCATCATCAAAATTAAAAACATTTGTTTCTCAAAGGATACCATCAAGATAGTGCAAAAATAACAAAATTTGAGAAAATGTTTGCATATCATGTATTTGATAAGGAACTTGCATCCTGAACTCTAGCAACTCAGTAATCAAAAGGTAGATAATTCAGTTTAAAAATGGGTATATGTTTGGAATAGACATTTTTTCCAAAGAATATATACAAATGACTGACAAGCATGAGGAAAAATGCTCAACATATTTTCTATTACATACATGCAGATCAAAACCACAATGAGATATTATCTCATAACTATGTATGACTATAATGGAATATAGATTTAAAAAGATAGAAAAGACAGATGTTAGCAAGGAGTGGAGAAATCCTTCTATGCTGTTGGTGGAAAAGCGAAATGGTAAAGACACTTTGGAAAACAGTCTGGTAGTTTGTCAAAAGGCTAAATGAAGAGTTGCCATACAGTCAGCAATTCCATTCCTAGATGTATATCCAAAAGACAATAAAACATGTGTTCACACAAAAACTTGCACATGAATGCCCATAGCATATTATTAGGAATAGACAAAAGTGGAAATAACCCAAATAACCATGAAAAAATGAATAAGTAAAATATGGCATATCCATACAGTGTAATATTAGTCAGTAATTATAAGGAAAAAAGTACTGATGTATTACTACAATATGATGAATCTTGAAAACATTATGCTAAATGACAGAAGCCAGTCATGGAAGACCACATGTTGTATTATTAAATTTACATGAAACACACAGAATAGGCAAATCTATAGAAAGTAGATTTGCAGTTGTCTAGAGCAGGGATGATTGAGGGAAAAATGGAGACTGACAGTTTGATACTCAGGGATTTAGGGTGTTTTTGGTTTTGGTTTAGGTTTTTGGAGTAATGAAAACATTCTAAGTGTAGTCATGGTCATAATTTCACAACTCTGTGAATATATTTTAAAAGTCTTTGAATTATACACTTTAAATGGTTGAATTGTATACTCTTTCTTCTTTTAGTCTCAACCTCAATAATTCATTCTAGAAGTAAACTGTCTTATTTATTGATTGCTGTAGAGCAAACCACCTTAACACTCAGTTACTTAAAAAACAAGAGTTTGTTATTTCTCATGATTCTGTGGGTTAGCTGGGTTCATCCAGTTGGTTCTTCTTCTGGGTCTCTCCTGTCATTGCTCATGCTGTTGCAGTCTGGGATTAGAGATATTAGGGTGTTCATTCACATGTCAGTCATCTTGGTACAGGTTAATGGCTGACCCTTTCACTATGTGATCTTTCATTATTTAACACTCTAGCCCAGGCTACCTCACATGGTGGTGGGAGCATTTCAAGAAGTAAAGGTAAAAGCTGCAAGGCTTTTTAATTCCTGGATTCTGGAACTCACACAATATAATTTTTGTCACAATTCCATTATTCAAAGCTAGTCACATAGCCAGCCCAGACTCAAGGAGAAAGGAAATCTTGACTCCTCCCTTTGATAAAAAAGCTGCAAGAGATTTGTGGCAATGTGTAATTTACCCTAATAAATATGATTCAAAATCCCTTTATTAATACCATTTATTTATTTATTTATTTATTTGTAAAATATTTTATTTGAGAGAGACAGAGACAGAGAGAAAGAAAGAGAGAGAGACACACATAAAGGGAGAGGGAGAAGCAGGGAGGGAGCTGAGCAGGGATCCTGACAAAAGACTCTGTCACAGGACCCTGAGATCATGACCCACGCTGAAGGCAAACGCCTAACTTACTGAGCCACCCAGGTGCTCTTATTAATACCATTTAATGTTTATCCATAAACTATACAATGGTTATTTTAAAAAGCAAATCAATAACTAAATTTAAGATAAGAATGCATTTTATCTGACTGGCAGTGTTAAATAATGCAGTTTAATATCTTAAGATGGGGAATCATATCACAAGTTGGGGCTTTCTTCTTCATTTTATTTTGTAAAACATTTACATTACCTGCCTATAGCTGTAGAAACATTACCTGCAATGTAAAAACATTACCTGCCTATAGCTGTAGAAAGAAGAACTTGTAATCCTTAGTTATACAACTTAAAAATCTAAATACTTAGAGTGGTAAACAAGTTCCCTTCATAACTGATCATTGCCTGACTCTTCAACTAAATATTACCATGCCTCTTGGAATGTATTTTTTCACTACAAGCTAAAAAGAAATTTGATTGATTATAACATTTGTCTGTGTGATGATAATGCATAACTCTTAGAAAAAAGGAAGATGATGAATATCCAGTTTATTAGAAACAGAACTGGAACAGAGATAAGGATCTTGATGAGAAAAATGTGTGCACCAGTTCTTCAAGATTCTGCCAATAATGGCTAAGTGAAGTCCCTGGTCTTTTTGAAAGTTTTATATTTCCTGGAGATAGTCTGGTGGAATTAGAATGGCTTGAAAATTATCCCTAAACCAAGGAAGTCAGGGCTGCTGGGTCCGGCTAATATCAGACCCATAACAGTCACACTTGGCAAAAATCAAATTTGTTTTTGGAGGAATGGGAGGAATGTAAAAAGTAAATCAAAATTCTTGGAACTTCTGAGGAACATACCAGAATAGAAAGATCATAGGCTCAACTTGTCCCATGATAACACTCACAGCAGTGTAAATAACCTAGAAAATGACCCAAGGACTGGCAGAAGGGACTCCCCAGAGCTAAACTAAAAGAAGAGGCCACACTGAAAGCAATAGAAAGGGCAGAGATACAGGCAAGAACCAAGCTCACCTTCTGCATTGTCCTCAAGAGGGGAGGACACCATACAAGCCAGGGGATGAAAAAGGAGGGAACCCCACACCAGGCACCCCAGGCATGAAGGAATGGGATGGGGAAGATGAATCCCCATAACAATTGGCTTTGAAAATCAGAAGTACTTAACTTTATCACTACTTAGTGGGGCTTAACATCTGGAACTTTAAAACTCAGTGAGCTGGTCTTTGGAAGAGCTAGAGGGTGATAGGAAACTGAGTCCACATCCTTAAAGCAGTATCATAAAAATAACCTTGCTCAGATAGAGCATAGAAGTAGTATTTTGAAAAATTCCTAGGGTATATGGTATATGAAATTTATTTGCTATGCACTGGAGGAGCAGGGATCTTTAGGAGATTTCTCTGGGAACAAAGGACCTGGTAGGTGCCATTTCCCTACCCTGCTCCACCGCCCCCCCTCCCCCAGGGACCAATGCAGCCCAAACACCTTCTACCTAGCTTCCTGTGCCCCATGCTGTCCTGTAGTTTGCTCTGCATGTTCTACCCCATGTTCTCCTCTGGACTTGACCCTCCAACCACCCTGGGCAAGAGTTCTAAGTGACTCATGTCTCTTCCCACAGCAGACTGGCACAAAACTTGTTAACACATTGGGGTGCCTGGGTGGCTCAGTGGGTTAAAGCCTCTGCCTTCAGCTCAGGTCATGATCTCAGGGTCCTGGGATCGAGCCCCGCGTCTGGCTCTCTGCTCAACAGGGAGCCTGCTTCCCCCTCTCTCTCTGCCTGCTTCTCTGCCTACTTGTGATCTCTCTCCTCTCTGTCAAATAAATAAATAAAATCTTTAAAAAAAAAAAACTTGTTAACACAGTGTTAACTGTGTTATATTATCCTGTGGACCAGGTCTCTCCTACACACCTTCTCCAAGAGTCCACGAAAAGCAGCGGTACAGGCCTGACAGTGGTAAAAGCTCTGACAGGGTCTAGCACCACTGCGAAGTGACACCTGTCCTGGGGAGAGGGGAAAAAGAGCACACACACCAGTTTGAATATTGCCCCAGCAGTGGGCTAGGAGCAGACATCTGATATGATGGCAGGCCCTGACCACCAATGAAAGCTCAGGGGCAACACAGAGAGAATACCCTGTAATTTGGTTCATAGCAGCTCTGGCAAACATCTGGTCTGACCCAACTCAAACAGAAGGTGGCCTGAAACTGGCCCATTAACAAAGCAGAGACCAAACCCTGCCCATGACAATCAAAGAGAGCCATTGCAGATGACAGGACTGAAGGAAAATATGGCTCAGCTATAACAGTATGGCACATGCAAACACATAGGAGACACCTCTGAAACTCAAGGTTCTGAACAAGGAACATTGCACTGTAGGGCACTACAGGACATCTTACTCATAAGGCCATTACATCCAAGAACAGGAGATGGAACTGACCTTCCTAACACATAGGAACACAGAGAGTTAGACAAAATGAGGATACAAAGGAATATGTCCCAAATAAAAGAATAGGACAAAACCACAGCAAGAGAGCTAAATGAAATGGAATTAAGTAGTATGCCTGAAAGAAAATTTAAAACAATGGTAATAAAAATAATCTCTAGACTTGAGAAAAAAGTGGATAACCTCAGACCCTCAGAAAAGAAATAGAAAACATAGAAAAGAACCAATCAGATATAAAAAACTCAGTAACTGAAATTAAAAATATAGTAGATGGAATAAATAAGTAGACTAGACAAAGGAGAATGGGTCAGTGACCCAGAGGACAGAGTAATGGAAAGCAATCAAGTTGAACAAAAGAAAGAAAAAAGAGTAATTAAAAAATGAGACTAGATTAAGGGAACTCAGCAAAACCATCAAGCGTAATAACATTTGCATTATAGGGATCCCAGAAGGAAAAGTGAGAAAGGGGGGCAGAAAATTTTTCTGAAGAAATAATGGCTGAAAAATCCCCAAATCTGGGGATAGAAACAAAAATCCAGATTCAGTAGGCACAGAGAGACCCAAACAAAGTGGACCAAAGAAGTCCACACAGAGACACACAGTAATTAAAATGGAAAAAAAGAGTGATAAAGAAAGGATTTTAAAAGCAGCAAGAGAAAATAAAACACACACTGAAAGAAAAGAAAAGAAAACAAAACAAAACAGTCTGCAACCAAGACTACTGTATCCATCAAGGCTAACATTCAGAATAGAAGGAGGGATTAAGAGTTTCCCAGACAAACAAAATTATAAGGAATTCATTACCACTAAACCAGCCTTATAAGAAATGTTAAAGGGGATTTTGTGTGGAAAAGAAAGACCATAAGCAAGAGTAAGAAAAGTAGGAAACACAAAAGCAGAAAAATATGTATGTCTATAAAAACCAGTCAAGGGAAACACCAAATAAAATATCACTAAAGAAAGCCAGCAGTCCATGAAAGAAGAGAGCAAGAGAAAAAATGAACAGAGAAGAACTACAAAACAACTATGAAACAAGTAACAAATAGCAATACATACATACCTATCAATAATTAGTTCTGTTTCTTTGAAAGAATTAATAAGTTTGATAAACCCCTAGCCAGACTTATCAAAAACAAATGAGAAAGGACCCAAATTAATAAAATCATGAGTGAAACAAGGGAGATCACAACCAACACCAAGGAAATACAGATAATTGTAAGACCATATTATGAGCAACTATATGCCAACAAATTAGGCAATCTGGAAGAAATGGATGCATTCCTGAAAACTTATAAACTACCAAGACTGAAACAGAAAGAAGTTGAAAATCTGAACAGACCCATAGCCAGTGAGGAGATTGAAACAGTAATCAAAACCAGCCAGAAAACAAGAGTCCAGGGCCAGATGCCTTCCCAGAAGAATTCTACCAAACATTTCAAGAAGAAATAATACCTATTCTAAAGAAGCTGTTTCAAAAAATGGAAACAGAAGGAAACTTCCAAACTCATTCTATGAGGCCATCACTATTTTGATCCTGAAACCAGACAAAGACCTCATCAAAAAGGAGAATTACAGACCAATATCCCTGATAAACATGGATGTTTATATTCACCAAGATACTAACAGTAGGATCCAATAGTACATTAAAAGAATTATTCACCATAACCAGGTGGGATTTATTCTTGGGTTAAAAAGGTGGTTCAACATTCTCAAATCAATATGATACCCAACATTAATAAAAGAAAGAAAAGAACCATATGATCCTCTCAATTGATGCAGAAAAAGTATTTGGCAAAATGCAGCATCCTTTCTTAATTAAAACTCCCCATAGTGTAGGGATACAGGGAACATACCTCAATATCATAAAAGCCACCTATAAAAAACCCACAGCAAACATCATTCTCAAGGGGGAAAAACCGAGAGCTTTTCCCCTAAGATCAGGAACACGACAGAGATGCCCACTCTCCCCACTGCAGTTCAACATAGTACTAGAAGTCCTAGCCTCAGCAATCAGACCACAGAAAGAAATAAAAGACATTCAGATGGGCAAAGAAGAAGTCAAACTCTCACTCTTCACAGATGACATGATACTTTGTGTGAAAAACCCAAAAGACTTCACTCCAAAATTGCTAGAACTCATAAAGTGATTCAGCAACATGGCAGGATAAAAAAATCAATGCACAGAAATCAGTGTCATTTTTATTTGCTGACAATGAGACAGAAGAAAGAGAAATTAAGGAATTGATTCCATTTACAATTACACCAAAACTGTAAGATACCTAGGAATAAACCTAACCAAAGAAGTAAAGGATCTGTACTACAGAAACTACAGAACACTCAGGAAAGAAACTGAAAAAGACACAAAGAGTTGGGAAACATTCCATGCTCATGGATTGAAAGAATAAGCATTGTTAAAATGTCTATGCTACCCAGAGAAATCTACACATTCAGTGCAATCCCTATCAAAATACTATCAGCATTTTTCACAGGGCTGGAACAAATAATCCTAAAATTTGTATGGAACCAGAAAAGACCCCAAATCACTAGGGGAATGTTGAAAAAGAAAAGCAAAGTTGGTGGCATCACAATGCATGACTTCAAGCTATATTACAAAGCTGTAATCATCCAGACAGCTTGGTACTGCCACAAAAACAGACACATAGATCAATGCAACAGAATAGAGACCCCAGAAATGGACCCTCAACTCTATGGTCAACTAATCTTTGACAAAGAAAGAAGCACTATCCAATGGAAAAAACAAAACAAAACAGCCTCTTCAATAAATAGTGCTGGGAAAATTGGACAGCCATATGTAGAAGAATGAAACTGGACCATTGTCTTCCACCATACACAAAGATCAACTCAAAAGGAATGAAAGACCTCAATGTGAGAAAGGAATCCATCAAAATCCTAGCAGAGAACACAGATAGTAGCCTCTTCGACCTTGGCAACAGCAATTTCTTGCAAGATATGTCTCCAAAGGCAAGGGAAACAAAAGTGAAAATGAACTACTGGGACTTGATCAAGATATAAAGCTTCTGCACAGCAAAGGAAATAGTCAGCAATATTAAAAAGCAACCTACAGAATGGGAGAAGATATTTTCAAATGCCATAATGGTCCCCAGAAAACAAATAATTCAGTCAAGAAATGGGCAGAAGACATGAACGGACATTTCTCCAAAGAAGACATACAAATGGCTAACAGACACATGAAAAAATGCTCAACATCACTTAGCATCAGGGAAATACAAATCAAAATCACAATGGGATACCACCTTACACCAGTGAGAATGGCTAAAATTTAACAATACAGGAAAAAACAAATCTTGACGAGGACGCGGAGAAAGAGTAGCCCTCTCTCACTGTTGGTGGGAATACAAGCTGCTGCAGCCACTCTGGAAAACAGTATGGAGGTTCCTCAGGAAGTTGAAAATAGAGCTACCTTTTGACCCAGTAATTGCACTACTGTGTATTTACCCCAAAGATGCAAATGTAGTGATCTGAAGGGGCACCTGTACCCCAATGTTCATAGCAGCAATGTCCATAATAGCCAATCTGTGGGTAGAGCCAAGATGTCTGCCAACAGATGAATGGATAAAGAGGTTGTCATACACACACACACACAATGAAATATTACTCAGCCATCAGAAAGGATGAATATTTACCATTTACATTGATTTGGATGGAACTGGAGGGTATTATGCTAAGCATAATAAGTCAATCAGAGGAAAACAATTATCGTATGGTCTCATTCATATGTGAAATATAAAAAATAGCACAGAGGATCATAGAGTAAGAGAGGGAGAAAAACCATGAGAGAGGGAGAAAAACCATGAGAGACCCCTAACTATAGAAAACAAACAGGTTGCTTGAGGAGAATCAGGTGGAGGGAATGAGGAAACTGGGTGATGGAAATTAAGTAGGGCACGTGACATGAAGAGCACTGGGTGTTATACGCAACTCATAAATTATTGAATACTACATCTGAAACTAGTGATGTACTATATGTTGGCTAATTGAATTAAAAGAAATAATTACTTCAAATGTAAATGGAGTAAAGATTCCAAACAAAAGATGTGGGGTGATAAAATGGATAAAAAAAGAAGACCCATCTATATATTGCTTACAAGAGACTCATTTCATTCATAAAAATACGTGAAGTCTGAAAGGGAAGGGATGGAAAGGCATTTATCTTGTAAATGGAAGTGGAAACATAGCTGAGATAACAATACTTTCATCAGACAAAATAGATTTTAAAACACTGTAACAAGTGACAAAGAAGGACACTACATAATCATAAAGGGAATAATCCAACATGAAGATATAACAACTCTAAATATTTATGCACCCAACATGGGAGCACCTAAATACATAAGGCAGCTATTAACAAATACAAAGAAAGTAATCAATAGTAACAAAATAATAGTTAGGAACTTTAACGTCTCACTTATGTCAATGGATGGATCATCCAAATAGAAAATCAACAAGGAAACAGTGGCTTTGAATGACATTTTGGACCAGATAGATACAACAGATATATTTAGAACACTCCAACCTATAACAGCAGAAAACATTCTTCTCAAGAGCAAATGAAACATTCTCCATAATAGATCACAAACTAGTCCACAAACAAGTCTCAACGAATTCAAAAAGTGTATGTCATACCATATATCTTGTCTAACAACAACCCTATGAAACTAGAAATCTAGCACAAGAAAAAAAATATCCACAAAGAACACAAGTACATGGAAGATAAACAGAATGCTACTAAATAATGAATGGGTCAACCAAGAAATCAAACAGGAAATCAAAAATGTACATACAGATGAGTGAAAATGAACATAACAGTCCAAAGTCTCTGAGATGTGGCAAAGCTGTTGTAAGAGAGAAGTTTACAGCAATATAGACCTACCTCAAGAAGCAAGAAAAATCTCAAACAATCTAAGCTTACGCCTAAAGGAACTAGAAAAAGCAGAACAAACAAAATCGAAAACCAATAGAAGGAGAGAAATACTGAAGATTATAGAAGACATAAATGAAATAGAAACTGAAAAAACAGTTGAACAGGTCAATGAAAACAGGATCTGGTGTTCTGTAAAGATCAAACAAAATTGATAAACCTTTAACTAGACTCATCAAAAGAAAAAGAGAAAAGGAGAGAGAGAGAGAGAACTCAAATAAACAAAATCAAAAATGAAAGAGGAGAAATACTGACCAACACCACAGAGATACAAAGGACAATAGAAGAATATTATGAAAAATTATATGACAAAAAATTGGAGAAACTAGAAGAAACAAATACATTCCTAGGAGACCAATTACCATTGGTAGAAATCATTTGTGAATCCATCTGGTATTAGAGTTTTGTTTGTTGGAAGTTTTTTGATTACTGATTCAATTTCATTGCTCGTAATTGGTCTCTTCAAATTTTCTATTTCTTTCTGATTCAGTTTTAGAAGGTTATATGTTCCTAGGAATTATGCCATTTAAAGAAGAATAAATACCTATCCTTCTCAAACTATTCCAAAAAATAGGAAGAAGGAAAGCTTCCACATTCATTCTGAAGTCAGTATTACTCTGATACCAAAACCAGATAAAGACAGCACAAAAAAGAGAACTATAGGCCAGTATCTCTGATGAATATAGATGCAAAAATCCTTAACAAAGTACTAGCAAACTGAATCCAACAATACACTAAAAAAAATCATTCACCATGATCAACTGGGATTTATTTCTGGGTTGCAAGGGTGGTTCGATATTAACAAATCAATCAACATGATGCATCACATTAATAAAAGAAAGGATAAGAACCATATGATCATTTCAAAAGATGTAGAAAAAACATTTACAAAATACAACACCCATTTACAATAAAACCCTCAACAAAGTAGGTTTACAGGAAAAAAAAAAAAGTAGGTTTAGAGGGAACCTGCCTCAATATAATAAAGACCATTCATAAAAAATCCGTAGCTAATATCATACTCAATGATGAAAAACTAAGAGTTTTTCTCATAAGTTCAGGAATAAGACAAGGATGTCCACTCTTATCATTTTTACTCAACATAGTACTTGATGTCCTAACAACGTAATCAGACAAGAAAATATAATAGAAAATATAATCAAAATCACCCAAATCAGTAAGGAAGAAGTAAAACTTTCACTATTTTGCAGATAACTATAGAAAATCTGGAAGACCCCACCAAAAAACTACTAGAACTGATAAACGTATTCAGTGAGGTCACAGAATATAAAATAAATATACAGAAATCTGTTGCATTTGTATACACTAATGAAGCAGTGGAAAAAGAAATTAAGAAAACAATCCCATTTACAATTGCACCAAATATAATAAAATACCTAGGAATAAACTTTACCAAGAAAATGAAAGACCTAAACTGTGAAAACTATAAAATATTGATGAAATAATTTGAGAATACAAATAAATGGAGAGATATTCTGTACTCATGGATTGGGAGAAGAAATACTATTAAAATATCCATACTACCCAAAGCAATCCATAGATTTAATGCAATCCCTATTAAAATAACAACAACATTTTTCACAGAATCAGAACAAATAATCTAAAAATAATATGGAACCACAAAGACCTCAAATAGCCAAAGCAATCATGAGAAAGAAAACAAAGTTGGAGGCCTCATACTTCCTTATTTCAAAATATGTTATGAAGCTGTAGTAATTAAGATGTATGGTACTGCTACAAACATAAATCAGTAGATCAATGGATTGGAATAGAGAGCCCAGAAATAAACCTATGATTAATTAATGTCAATTAATCTATGCCAAAGGTGGCAAGAATATGCAATGGGGAAAAAGTCCCTTCAACAAATGATCTTAGGAAAACTGAACAGCTATATGCAAAAGAATGAAATTGGACCATTTTCTTATACCATACACAAAAATAAACTCAAAACAGATTAACAACTTAAATGTGAAACCTGAAAACATAAAAATCCTAGAAGATAGTGCAGGCAATAACTTCTCTGACATCAGCAGTAGCAACATTTTTCTAGACATGTCTCTTGAGATGAGGGAAACAAAAGAAAAAATAAACTACTGGGAGTATATCAAAATAAAAAGCTTCTGCACAAAGGAAGCAACCAACAAAACTAAAAGGCAACCCGATGAATGGAAGAAGATATTTGCAAATGACATACCTAATTAAGGGTTAGTATCCAAAATATATAAAGAGTGTATACAACTCAACACCAAAAGAAACCAAATAATCCAATTAAAATATGGGCAGAAGACATGAACAGATTTTCTCCAAAAAATACATACAGGTGGCCAACAGACACCTGAAGGATGCTCAATATCACGAATCATCAGGGAAATGCAAATCAAAACCACAATGAAATATTACTTCACTCCTTTTAGAATGACTAAAGTCAAAAGCACAAGAAACAACAATTGTTAGTAAGGATGTGGAGAAAAAGCAACTCTCATGCAGCGTTGGTGGTAATTCAAATTGGTACTGTCACTGTGGAAAAGAAGAGAGGTTACTCAAAAAATTAAAAATAGAATTACCATATGATCCAGTAAATATACACCAGTAAATATACATCACCTCTGTATATTTACCCAGAGAATACAAAAAAGCTAATTTGCACATTAGTTTTTTTAAAGATCTTGTTTATTTATTTGAGAGAGACAGAGAGAGAGAGCACGAGGAGAGAAAGGGAGAAGCAGACTCCCTGCCAAGCAGGGAACCCAATGCAGGGCTTGATCCCAGGACCCCGAGATCATGACCTGAGCCGAAGGCAGATACTTAACCAACTGAAACACCCAGGTGCCCCCAAAAACACTAATTTGAAAAGATAAGTGCAACTGTGTGTTTATTGCAGCATTATTTATAATAACTAAGATATGGAAGCAACCCAACTGTTCACTGATAGATGAATGAGTAAAGACGATGTGGTATATATACTACTCAGCCATAGAGAAAGTACAAATTCTTGCCATTTGCAACAACATGGTTGGATCCTGAGGATATAATGCTAAGTGAAATAAGTTAGTAAGAGAAAGATAAATACTACATGATTTCAATCATATGTTGAAATTAAGAAATAAAACAAATGAACGGAGGAAAAAGGAGGGAACCAAAAAAACAGACTCATAAATATAGAGAACCAACTGGTGGTTACAAGAGAGGAGGTAGGTGGGGGCATGTATGAGATAGGTGAAGGAGATTAAGAGTATACTTATTGTGCTGAGCACTGAGTAATGTATGGAATTGTTAAATCACTATATTGTATACCTTAACCTAATATAACAATGTATGTTAATTATATGGGAATTAGCGGTGCTTGGGTGGTTTAGGTGGTTAAGTGCCTGCCTGCAGCTTGGATCATGATCTCGGGGTCCTGGGATCCAGCACATGTTGGGTTCCCAGCTCAGAGTCTGCTTCTCCCTCTGCCTCTGCCTCTGCCTCTCCTGCTTGTGTACTCTCTCTCAAATGAATAAATAAAATCTTTAAAAAAAAGTATACCAGAATTTTAAAAAAATTAAAAGTAAAAATAAGTTAATGAAAGAAAGACAAAAAGAAAGAAGAAAAAAGTTCTGCATTTGCGTGAATTTTGTAAGTTTTTTCAAAACGTTTCTCTGACACAGTTACCCCTGTCGTTTCTTCTGCCCAGAGCCAACCTCCACTATTATCTTCCACCACCTTCTTAGATTGGTTAAACCCTGCTTACCAAAAAATTCCACACAACTCAGAAAATGAGTTAGGTCATATGCTGATGATTCTTCCAACCACTACTATAGTATTTCCAATGTAGATATTTGTCCAGTAATATCTTAACAACCTAGAGAGCTACCAAAAGTGGGAATAAGATGGAAAAAGATAAAAAAAAAAAAGATGGAAAAAGATCAATCTTGAAAGAAGTAATTGAATTGGATGTAATTAAAAAGAAGCTGGCTATGGAGAGGTCATTTAGTGGAGATATGGGGGAAGAGTAACAATCAAGTAACTGATAACAGATGGGTCTGAGAGGGGGATGTTTTGGACACAGAGACCAAGATATGTAATGGCTTTCTGTCTGAAGAGACTATATGCCTCCAACAGAAAATAAATATAACAGTTGGTTAAAATACATAAAACAATTGATGAAAGTTACTGGAAAAAGACTAAGTTTAGAGGCAATAAATGAAAAATGCTGTAGACAAGGGACAAGAAAGGGATCCTCAGATTTGCTTCTCTAGTAACCCTCAGCTTATTTACTAGTTCACAGTGCAGGCAATAAAGGCTGGTGATACAGGGGTCTTGCTATGATGGGAGAGGACTTGGAATTTTGGCTGCCTACAAGATTGAGAATTGAAGTTCATTAAATAAACCCAAAACTCTGTGTGCAGTATTCACTTAAGGTATATGGGAAATCCTAAACTCTCGATGCTCAGGTTGAGATGCTCAGACCCAAATCAAAATGTAAACAAATAAACTGGGTGGATAACAAGCTGACAAAAATTTCAATAATCTCTCTTTTAGGGAGAAACAATGTTTGACTTTAAAACTCAAAAGTCAGAGTAACACTGGTAAAAATTCCAGACTCAAGTTGAGTTCCAGGAAGCCTAACCTCTGGGAATTGTTGATTAGTTGACACCTCTAGTTATAGAACAATCTGTAATAACCTGTATCAATAATATTATTTATGAGAATAATTGCAAAATATGCATGTACCTAATTAACTATATGATAAAATGATTTTTAAACATTTATTTATTTTTACTTATTTTAGAGAGCACGCACTTGAGCAGTGTGGGGTGGGGGAGAACAAAGGGAGAAGGAGAGAATCTCAAGCAGACTCCCTGCTGAGCAGGGAGCCTAAAATGGATCTCAGTCTCAAAACCCTGAGATCATGATCTGAGCTGAAACCACAAGTAGGACGCTCAACTGACTGAGCCACCCAGGTGCCCCCAAAATGATGATTTTTAATAGAATTACAGGAAAAGTGAACGTTGTAGGGTTTATCTTATTATTATCATATCTTAACTGTAATTCAAATTGCTTTTCAGAGAATATAATGGAAAATGACAAACATAACAAAGCACGATTCAGAGAAAAGTTAATATGCTTTTTTGCTTAAAAATTAAATATACATACTTTGAAACACAATTAAAATATTGTGTAAGTATTGCAGTATACTCTGTATTACAAACTCAATTTTTATATTAGAAACATAGTGAAATGAAGTTTTAAATATAATTATGTTGACATAAGCAGTAGAAAAATCATACCAAATACCTAATGCTAACATAAACATTATGTTCATAAATGCTTAGATAAGTAAAATCAGAGTGGCCATTCAAAATAATAAATGACACAGAAAATCTAGGAAAACCGGCTGATAATATGAAATAAAATTTATTGTTAAATTTTATTTTCAACTACTAATTATCTCTAGGGATGTGGAACTGGAAGTTCATCCAAAAAAATACTCCACCAGCAATGCCAATAATCATTTATCCAATGAAGATCTCTCCTGACAAATATTTTACAAGGACTACTTACATTTGCAAAATGGACTATAGTTATTCTATTAGTTTTGTGCTACAGTTTGAAGTTACTTAATGAAATTGCCAGTATATAAAAAGCCACATTTAATAACTCAGAAGTGTGAAAGTAATTAAAGTAATATAAACAAGTAAGATTATTCATGTTATTATAGGTAAGTCACATTTTACCTAACCGTGAACTATATAGGACATGGGAAACAATATTAACTCAGTAGGAAAGATTCAAAATGTTAGGTCATGGGCTTATGTTCTAAAGCAAATTAAATGAAATGAGGATGCATAGCTATGGAAGAAATAAGGTGAATAAGTCCATGTTTAAAAACATGTATAGTTCATTGCAGTGACACTTTTTTTGTATATTACAAAAGTATCGTATTTTTTTAAAAAAGTCCTTCACTGTAGAGAGTTTGAGAAGTCCTGCCGTATGACCCAAATGATGGCAACAGTAGAAAAGAATAGAACTGAGGGATAGAACAAGGAATGGTTGAAATACTTCTACTAAAAATATATTTATAACTGCATTTACAATACGCAGTCATCGTGGTTAGAAATTTATACAGATTGATACTTTTGTTATGGGTGAGAGAGTCGGCCTTTTGTGTGAATGAAAGTCTAAGTCTTAGGATTCCCCAGGACAAGTGGAGATCTGCGCTCAGAATAAAGACAGTAGGAAAGTAGCAAGCACAGAGCAGTTTATTAGAGGGAAAGTACACTTTCAAGGTGGGAGAGCAGGCAGAGGTGGAAACCGGACCCTAGGTGGATTTGGGATTGGATATTACTCTCTGGGTTGTGAGGAGCTGTAATGTCCAGTGGGGTGATCTCTGATGGGAGGTGCTTCCAATTATTTAGGAAACTCCTCCCACAAGATGGGACGGGGAGTTTTTGACTCCATAAGGTTTGTACAGGAGCCATCAGGGCAGCCCTTCTCCATGGGGGTGAGGGCTGTATGCACAATGCAAATGAATTATAATGAGTCTAGGGGTTACCCCGGGGCAGAGGTGGAGGAGAAGAGTGCATCTTCCGTACCTGTGGCTCTTTGGTCTGTCAGCCCCAAGGTCTTGCAAGCCACAAGGTCAGGAAGATATACTCTCAGGTTTTAATGTGTAGCTTATATAACTCCATCTTTGTCTCCATCTCCTGTCCCTATCATTCCCCTTCAAGGACTTGGGACTCTGCCTCAAGGTGTTCCTTCCACTGCCCCTGTTTAGCTTCTACTTAACACTTTTATTGTTAAAACAGTGTTAGCAAGTATTACTATTATTATTATAATTTATAGATGCAGAAACTGAGGTTCTTTTTTTTTTTTTAAAGATTTTATTTATTTGACAGAGAGATCACAAGTAGGCAGAGAGGCAGGCAGAGAGAGAGGGGAAAGCACGCTCCCCACTGAGCAGAGAGTCCGATGCGGGGCTCGATCCCAGGACCCTGAGATCATGACCTGAGCCGAAGGCAGAGGCTTTAACCCACTGAGCCACCCAGGCGCCCCTGAGAAACTGAGGTTCTAAAATATTAAATAATTCAACTTGGATCTTAGAAGTAGTATATACAGACCTCAAAACTCAATCCAGATCTAACCCAAAATCTGATAGTAATCACTTTTCCATCATGTCTTTCCCAAGAGCAACAACAGGCATTCCAATGACATCTCCGATGATATTTCAAAGTGCAATATTACCAACTACAAAGCTTACATAATTTTGTCTGGAATAGCATATTCTCAACTGTAACATGAAGAGAGAAATAAGAGCCAAAGTGTTATTTCTTCAGTTTTTACTGTGTGTCAGACAATGGGCCAGAGGTATTTATATAGTATTTATATAGTATATAGTATTTATATACTATATAAATACTATATAATTTAAGCGGTAGCTAACTGTAAGCCCAATTTCAATGTTATAGGGAGTTTTACTGGCACAAATTAAATCTGCCCCTAAGACATTGTGTGTTCAATAGTTAACAGTTTACTTCTTCAGATTGGATGCAGGATTCCTTCTGTGAAATCAATTAAAATCAGAAAGCATAGAGTTAGGAATGGATTTATTAAAATCAAAGTATATTCTTACAGGCATAAAGAAAATTCCAAAACTTAACAGGCATCTTGATCTTGGACTTCCCAGCCTCCAGAACGGGGAAAAATTAGTTTCTATTGTTTAAGCAACCCAGTCTGTGGGACTCAATAATTGCAGCCAGAACTAAGACAATTATAGATGATATTTTTCAAGCTCATCCAAAATGCGCCAAATGTCTTATGGACGGTAGATGGCATTTGTTTTTTTCTTTTAGCTTAAAATCAGTTTGCTAGTCATTTGAAAACTGCATCTTTTGCTTTTAGTAATTATAATACACTTCCTATATAATTCGATCCTAAGTGATCAGTATCCAAGAAGAGAATTAAATCAAACTCTGTGGTTTTAATACAAAGTAAAATTCCTCTATGTTTCCAACATGTGTTTCTAAACATCCATTAGGTATGAGGCCATGGTTTTATCTTTATAACATTGGACGGGAAGGTAAGAATTTAAAAATCTAGTGCAAACATTGTCAAATATTCTTTTCAAATTATGAAAAGTTACAGTTTGTTATATTTTTCTTGAATGTTATAAAAATCTGAAGACAATAGCTATTTTACAGAGCTTAATTCCTATAGGAGAAAAAAGAAGCACAATTTGTTCTATCAAATATATCATAGATATATTGTAAGCTGTTTTAATTTTGCTTATGTCATAAACATTAATGGTAACGCTCTTAAAATTTAGTGCTTTTTAAGGTATTAATATGGCAGATAGTTTTGTTTTGGCAAAATGGGTATGTATAGTGTTTTTACTGTGTCACAGATTTCCCAAGTTGAATATCCTTATATATTTAGAGGCCTGGAAATTTTGGAAAATTCTAAATATGATTTTATACAATGCAGTACACAAAACGATGTAATTCATTCCATAAGTAAAATTTCACAAAAACTTCAACTATTATAATGATACTCTTGAAGTAATAATTCTTAAGACTATAGGCAATGTAAATATCAAGAAATAGGCTATATAATGTGTTCAAAATATGTCATATAAATTTGTTTTACAGTATGTTAATAAAAATTCACATAGGATTTTATTTTCTGCGTTGTACAGCATTATATATGTATATCAGGTACATTAACAGATATACAAACTGAAAACAAGCAAAACTTTCTTTTTCTTATTTTGACATATGACTAGGAAGATTAAAAAGAGAGAACAATATGTTTGTGTGTTTTTTTTTAATCAAGTGTGGGAATAGCTTGCACAGATCTGAATTAATTACAACCCCGGAGGTAATATCAAGCTAGGTAACAATAGCAAACCAATTCAGGTGGCTCATAGTCTTTGACAACTGTAATAAAGCATACCAAAAATAAGCTCTATAGAGAATTAGTTATGCCTAGGAAAATAGTTTTCGTTGTATCTTCAATAAAAGAATTGCACCAAAGAGACTCTACTCATTGTGATTAAAATGTAATGTTTTATGTTAAGTATGTGTAGGGACAATTTAAGGGAGGACTTTAATTAAATGTCTGGAATGTGAGAGAAAGTACGTATGCTTATAAAGCAAAATGGAAACTGTAAGAAATGAGGGATAAAATGCTTTATAACATTTTTAATTAACTGATTATAAATAAAGCAATTATTTGGAAGTCTATTTGTTACAGATACAATCAGATCAATTTCAGACTAATTTTTAGGTGCTGACAGACAAATTTTCAAAAGTCTAATAGTCTCAAAGTCCATGATCAGGCTAAAGTAATATAAAAGTCAGCAAAAGTGATATGAAGCATTTTTTCACGTATCTGTTGGCCATTTGTATATCTTCTTTGGAGAAGTGTCTGTTCATGTCTTCTGCCCATTTCTTGACTGAATTATTTGTTTTCTGGGTGTTGAGTCCTTTATCTATTATGACATTTGCAAATATCTTCTCCCATTCTGTAGGTTGCCTTTTAATTTTATTGACTGTTTCCTTTGCTGTACAGAAGCTTTTTATCTTGATCAAGTTCCAATAGTTCATTTTTGCTTTTGTTTCCCTTGCCTTTGGAGATGTATCTTGCAAGAAGTTGCTGTTGCCAATGTCGAAGAAGCTACTGTCTGTGTTCTTTGCTAGGATTCTGATGGGTTCCTTTCTCACACTGAGGTCTTTCATTCCTTTTGAGTTGATCTTTGTGTATGGTGGAAGACAATGGTCCAGTTTCATTCTTCTACATGTGGCTGTCCAATTTTCCCAGCACTATTTATTGAAGAGACTGTCTTTTTTTCCATTGGATAGTGCTTCCTTCTTTGTCAAAGATTAGTTGACCATAGAGTTGAGGGTCCATTTCTGGGGTCTCTATTCTGTTGCATTGATCTATGTGTCTGTTTTTGTGGCAGTACTAAGCTGTCTGGATGATTACATCTTTGTAATATAGGTTGAAGTCAGGCATTGTGATCCATGATCCACCAACTTTGCTTTTCTTTTTCAACATTCCCTTGGTGATCCGAGTTTGTTTTATTTGTTGTTGTTGTTTTCTTTTTGGTTCCATACAAATTTTAGGATCATTTGTTCCAGCTCTGTGAAAAATGTTGATGGTATTTTGATAGGGATTGCACTGAATGTGTAGATTTCTCTGGGCAGCATAGACATTTTAACAATGTTTATTCTTCCAATCCATGAGCATGGAATGTTTCCCAACTCTTTGTGTCTTTTTCAGTTTCTTTTCTGAGTGTTCTGTAGTTTCTGTAGTACAGATACTTTACTTCTTTGGTTAGGTTTATTCCTAGGTGTCTTACAGTTTTTGGTGTAACCGTACGTGGAATCAATTCCTTAATTTCTCATTCTTCTATCTCATTGTCAGCATATAAAAATGACACTGATTTCTGTGCATTGATTTTTTTATCCTGCCATGTTGCTGAATCACTTTATAAGTTCTAGCAATTTCGGAGTGAAGTCTTTTGGGTTTTTCACACAAAGTATCATGTCATCTGTGAAGAGTGAGAGTTTGATTTCTTCTTTGCCCATTTGAATGCCTGATTGCTGAGGCTAGAACTTCCCAGGAATAAATTCCCCCAGTGAAGGTGAATAATTATTTTAATGTACTATTGGATCCTATTCTCTAGGATCTTGGTGAGTATTTTAGCATCCATGTTCGTCAGGGATATTGGTCTGTAACTCTCCTTTTTGATTGGGTCTTTGTCTGGTTTTGGGATCAGGGTAATGTTGGCCTCGTATAATGAATTTGGAAGTTTCCTTCCCTTTCTATTTTTTGAAACAGTTTCAGTTGAATAGATATTATTTCTTCTTTAAATGTTTCGTAGAATTCCCCTGGGAAGGCATTTGGCCCTGGACTCTTGTTGTTTGGGAGGTTTTTGATTACTGCTTCAATTTCCTTGCTGATTATTGGTCTGTTCAGATTTTCAACTTCTTCCTGTTTCAGTCTTGGTAGTTTATAAGTTTTCAGGAGTGCATCCGTTTCTTCCAGATTGCCTAATTTGTTGGCACATAGTTGCTCATAGTATGGTTTTATAATTGTCTCTATTTCCTTGGTATTGCCCATGATCTCTCTCCTTTCATTCATGATTTTATTAATTTGGGTCCTTTCTCTTTTTTGGATACGTCTGGCCAGAGGTTTATTGATCTTATTAATTCTTTCAAAGAATGAGCTTTTAGTTTTGTTGATCTGTTCTACAGTTCTGGTTTCTATTTCATTGAATTCTGCTTTACTGTTTATTATTTCTCTTCTGCTCAGTTTAGGCTTTATTTGTTGTACTTTCTCCACATCTTTTAGGTGTAAGGTTAGCTTGTGTATTTGGGATTTTTCTTTCTTTTTTTTTTTTTTCCATCAGGGAACTACAAATCAAAACCACAATGAGATAACACCTTATATCAGTTAGAATGGCAAAAATTAACAAGACTGGGAACAACAAATGTTGGTGAGGATGTGGAGAAAGGGGAACCTTCTCACACTGTTGGTGGGAATACAAGCTAGTAATGCCACTTTGGAAAACAGTATGCAGGTTCCTCTAGAAGTTAAAAATAGAGCTACGACCTAGCAATTGCACTATGAAGATACAGATGTAGTGAAAAGAAGGGGCACATGCACCCCAATGTTCATAGCAGCAATGTCCACAATAGCCATACTGTGGAAAGAGATGAGATGTCCTTCAACAGATAAATGGATAAAGAAGATATAGTACTTATATACAGTGGAATATTACTCAGCCATCAAGAAAGTTGAATACCTACCATTTGCATCAACATGGATGGAACTGGAGGGGATTATGCTATATGAAATAAGTCAATCTGAGAAAGACAATTATCTTATGGTGTCACTCATATGTGGAATATAAGGAATAGCACAGAGGGCCATAGTGGAAGGGAGGGAAAACTGAATACGAAGAAATCAGAGAAGGGGACAAACCATGAGGGACTCTTGACTCCCAGAACTAAACTGAGGGTTATAGAAGGGAGGGTGCCAGGGAATGGGGTAACTGGATGATGGGCATTAAGAAGGGCACCTGATCTTGTAAGCACTGGGTATTACACAACTAATGAATCCTTGAACACCACATCAAAAACTAATGATGTAGTATATGTTGGCTAATTGAACTTAAATTTAAAAAAAATAAAAATGAAAAGAAAAAATAAAAATCAGCAAAAGACACTGAGAAACCATGAAGTGTAGGATACTTGGTGACATATTTGAGATAATTTAAGTAAAAGTCTATAACTTGAATTAAAATTATTAAAATGGAGATAGTGAAAGCTTGAATGCATACTTTGAAAGAGGTAATTGTAGTAGATCATCCCGTTCCCTCCGATAAACATGCAGATGAGAATTTTATGGCCAAAAAATTATCTTACCTCTCAGCGATGTAACAGTTTCAAAAATAAGACAGTCTTAGTCTTTGTAGTAATGCAAAGCTACTGTGATTTGATAAATAATTATAACATATTATTTCCTGAAAAGTTTTGTAAAATTTATAGGTAGATTTGCCTAAAACATATGTGTGTGTGTGTATATATATATATATATATATATATATATATTTTAGATTTAATGTCTAACCACAGAATTGAAAGTATAAAAGCTTGATTTTTAAGTGAAATTTGATAATGAAATGATTTCAGTTTGTAGAGACTTTCAGTATGTTTAAGATATATTGGACATTTTATTTTATTTTTTACATGTACATGAGAGTTTATTTTAAATATCCACAGGTGTAATTTTTAGGAGAATTGTTTTATTCTGCCAAGACAAAATATAGAATGAGTCTTATCAGAAATAGACACGAGGCCAGTTTTGGTTAGAGGAGTGAAATAATCTCACCACGTAGGAAAAGATTATGAGTTTGGTATCATTCTTCTAGAAATCCTTTTGACAGTATATCTCAAGATGCTTTAAAATGTTCGTGTCTATAAACCCATCATTCTTACTTCTAGAAATTTATCTAAAGGAAACAAGCCTACATATGCAAAGTTTTATACAGAAAAATGTTCACTACGGTGTTGCCCATTATCATAAAAAAAGAATGTTATCTAGATTTAAAATATATCTACTTAAGTAATTATATTAAATCCATTAAAATGAACATCAGGCAGCAATGGAAACTATTTACAATAATAGTCACTTGAAAAATCACTTGTTTTCTTTTGCTAAGTTAAAAACAAGATACCCATTTGCATGCAATATAATACTAACCCTAAAAATGAAAATGACATACACTTAGAATAGAAATTGGCAAGAAATTTATTAATTTATAGCACCACTAGTGGTTTATGTAATAATTTCATCATTGTCTTTCTGATACTTGTCATTTTAAGACTTATAAATTTTGCTAATGTGAAAGTTATAATATATTCTATCATAGTCTGTGTACGCATCTACCTAACAATTAGACAATTTGGAAATAATTTTATTTCTTATAAGCTACTTGTATTACTTTTCTAAGGCTACCATACCACAACCCGGGTGTCTTAAACAACAGATATTTATTTTCTCACAATTCTGGAAGCTAGGAGTCTGAAATCAAGGAGTAGATAGGTTTGTTTTGTTTTGAGGCCTCTTCTTGGCTTCCAAATGCCCACCTTGTGTCCTCTCATGGTCTTTTCTCTGTGTGCACAAGTCCTAGGTATCACTTCCTCTGTGTCCTAATTTCTTCTTGTTATAAGGTTGGATTAGGGCCCACCCTGTTGACCTCGCTTTAACTCACTTCGACTTAGAAGGCCCTATCTCCAAGTACAGTTACATTGTAAGGTACTGGGGGTTAGGATTTCAACATATGAATTTTGAGGGAACACAATTCAGCTCCTAATACCAGTGATAGTTTCTCTTCTGAGAATCAGGAAGATTTTTCAGGAAGCAGGAAGTATGTTTTCTACTTTATTATTTATATTCTTAATGGCTCTGCATAAGACAATTTATTTTAAAGTATTTCAGCAATTTTTGATTTGCATAAAATGTTCAATTTTTCATATGCACAGATATTTTTTTGTCTCTCAGTTCTTTAAAGTGCTGTTCTTTCCAGTACTTTTATTCTGCATGATAGAAGCAGAGCAGAAACTAAAAGCGTGGTTTCTGAAATTAGACTGCGTAGGCTTGGGTATAGCTTTTTCACTTTGGGGAAGTCCCTTTTGGCTCAATTTCTTCATCTCTAAAGGGAATATAGGACCAACCTCATAGAGGTGTCAGAATTACATGACATAATATAGACAAAGCACTTAGAACAGTTCCTAATCCAACGCTCGGTGCTCAATTAAGGTTAGTGATTATAATTATTTTGAGGAATCCCATTGAAAGTAAATGCAAAAGTGGAAATACTATTTCCTTTATAGAGATTTAATCATATTTTTGAAGAAAAGCTCCAGCCACCAAGAAATGATTTGCTTTTTAGCATAAGACCATATATATTTGTAAACATACATTATTTTTTGTATTTCCACAAACAGCCAGCGAACATAAGTAGTTTAATATAACAGAACATTGTATTGCACACATTATATCTTTATTTTACATTGTATCTTTAATGATATATAGAACCAGAATGCAAATGGAAATTAAGCATCTTAAAATGTACCATCTCCCTACTAATCAGTTTTATAAATAAAAACAATGAGATTAGTTTAAAAAAAAGAAAAGAAAAAAGAAATATCCATTTCAATGTGCTATTAAGTGTTAAATGATAAAATGTTAGGATTATTCAAACATTAAAGGGCACAAGTTATCTATCATACACTGACCCTGACACAATTTTTTTTGAGAGTTCTAACTACTACTATCTCTGTTGTTGCTTTTGACTTCTTCGTATACCCTGAATGTCTTCTACCAGTTCATGCTTTTCTTCACTAATTCCTCAGAGTTGGTCTGCTGGTCATATGAACAATACACAACCAATCACTTTCCTTTCCTTTTGTACTTGTGACTGCTATCTCAAGCTTGTGCACACACACACTTATCTTGCTAAGATTTTGCCAGGAAGGAGAATCTTGTCTATTTTTAATTTAAAAAAAATGACTAGCATTTAAGAATGTCTCCTTTATATAACTCCCCTGTCATTACAGGGAAATCATACAAAGAAGATAATGTTACTATTCGAAATATGAACTATTAAAACAAAACAAAAGACAGACAAAACATATTTGTGAAACACTCAAATGTATTTCTGTATATATAACAAGTATTTCTGTAAGAAAGCAGCAAGTGGGGGAAAATGCATTGAACTTTGCCATCAAAATTGACACTAAATGTTTTAGCTGTGCAAATTTTGAAAAATTACCTCCCCTCTCTTAGGTCCAGTTCTAGTCTATAAAATGAGAAGAATGTTAATTGCTTCTCAAGACAGTTCTTGGAACAGACTTAAAAAAACAACAACAACAAAAAAATAGAATTAACCTTCTAGTCTCTACTTTAGGATGTCAGTGAATCCAAAATTGTTCTCTAGAACTGTGAAGTTAAAATTTATTCACAGTCTATTAACAGATTTACTTTGCTGCCATGTGTTGCTGTCCAAGACTTTATAAACCTCCAAATGTATCCTGAGCCATGCGGTCGCCACTTGCTGTGCCTTTGTGCTCAGGAGCTGGGCAGCATATGTATATGTTCACCAAAATCTGAATCCTCAGCTAGTTATTTGCTGAGCCATAGTCAACCTATACTAATGGCACAGGGCTACAAAAATCTATCATCTTCTTCCTCACCGAAGCAAGATATCTCTTTTCACTTTTAACTGAATCTTTAAAACAGCATAAAGGGGAAAGATTGACAAAAATAGGCTCCCCACTCACTTTATTTTTTTTGTACTTTTTAAATTTTTTTTTATTTTTTCAGTGTTCCAAGATTTGTTGTTCATGCACCACACCCAGTGCTCCATGCAATCAATACGTGCCCTCCTCAATACCCACCACCAGACTCACCCAACCCCTAACCCCCCTCCCCTCCAAAACCCTCAGTTTGTTTCTCAGAGTCCACAGTCTCTCATGGTTCTTCTCCCACTCCTATTTCCCCCAGTTCATGCTCTCACTTTAAATAGCCTCACAAACGACTCTTTGCAAAAAAAAAAAAAAAAAAAAAAAAAAATCTAATAATTGGAGATAATTTAAATGTAAAATTTGGCCCTATCAATTTGGGATAGAATTTGACAACTCATGTACCAATAGACTGAATTTTAT
>CM052898.1:172013248-172029959 GCA_028534135.1 Potos flavus
TATTTTTATATTTTTATATTATAATTTATGTAGTATATGTAATATGTACTTTATATTATATCACAGTTAATGGCAAATTTATTTACATTTTTGTAATGTTAAGTCAGATCACCAAAGTCTTTAAAAAGATTTGTTTTGTTTTGTTTTCCTGTATGGAAGAGCCATATACTGACGGAGATGCTCAGTTGAATGAATAGATCTATGTATTCAATGACCTTTCTAACAAGGTATAGTCATAAAATATGAATTCTCAGAAACTATCTGGTATAATGATGGAACAGACTACATTGAATGATTAAGTCTCCTTAATCATTTCTAATATATTCAAGAAAATATATGATTTTATATATTATCCAGGTTTTTCTTATTGTTAGAAGGAAAGCAATTTTGCCTTCTGTGTATGTCTAAATGGAAGTAGGACCTTTATTGGTTTTTACTCCATTTGAAACCCAGCTTCTAGAAAATATGGCCCATTGGTGTCTTTGAACATGCACCTACCCCTGCCTTCTTTGGGAGTCAATCTGATCTCCATTTATCTTGCTTAATCCTTCTGAGCAATTGGGGTGGGTACAGAAAAAAAGAGTTTATGTTTCCCCAGAGTTAATATTATTATTATTTTACCACTCTTTTATGGAACTCCTACTATGTGCCTGTACTGTGTCAAGTTCTTAGGAAAATGTCGGGAGCAGAAAAACGCAAATCCTTGGGCTCACGGAAAAGACAATCATCAAACAAATTATCTCATGAATCATATAAAATGACGCATTCAGGTAGATACTGGTGGGAGAAGAGGCAAATATCTTCTGTTCAAGATACTAATGATCAACACTAGAGATTCAAAAAGTATTCTGTCAGATGGGGAGAAGTCAGGTTGGGTGATATGGCGAACTCTTGTCAGACAGTATTTCAAATTTGGCATTTGGCCTAGGAGACATTGCCAAGTGCCATGCTAAGGTAGAGAGGTAGGGTTCTAGCCATTAGGAAAGGAGAAGATCTTGACAGGCTCCACATTCATGAAAAAACAGAGCATTGGTTTAGTTATAATGCAGATACTCAAGGGGAGGTGAAAAAATAAACTTGAGTCTGAAGTGGGGATTAAGGAACCCGAGGATGAGGTTAGAAGCTAAGATAGGGCTGGACTGAGGCTAATGGGACAGAGGACACAGCATCTGCTTTTTCACTGATGTTATCCCTGGTGTCCTGTGTCCAAAGTCAGGATAATAGAAGGGAAGATGCAGTAATGACCTGCCTGAGAAAGGGAAATAAGCCTCAAAGGGACCAGGAACAAGACAGGCCTGAGCTTGGCAGACAAAGAAGTCAGTGCGCACAGAGGGAGAGGCGTGAAGACTGAGGCTGAAAAAGTGACACTGGGTACTGATAAGTGATAAGATGTTGTGGAACGCAAAATCATCCTCTGAAGGTCATTCTTACTCTCCAGCAATCACTATTCAGCTGGGAACCATCCCTTATCTGAGAGATTCACAATATTTATGGCAAAAGCCTTCAGTCTCCCAGGAATGTTGAAATTTTGTGGCAGTGTTTTAAAAAAGAATGTGCTTATACTGATCTAGTTTGAACAATTGTGTTTAGTAGTCAAAACAAACAATCAAACAAAAAACATTTTGATTTCTGAGCGGCACCATCTGGTATCCTGTTGATGATATCTTTAATAATAGATTGCACTTGTTTTTAGATATAAATTTATGGACATAGTTTGAACATTGATATTGTTTACTTTGACTTTACATTGCTGCGGGTTTACAAATCCTGGAAACAAATCATTTCTGGGAAATACAGGAAACCACATTTTGTGTTATGTCACTGTTGAGCATGATCCTGAATAAAGAATGACAGCGATGCATTTGGGAGTTGCTTTCAGAATATCAAATCATTGTCTTATCGACTGTCCGGGAACAGTGATCTGGTGTTTTCCTCGGGGTGGCTTAATAATTTCAAGTGGTTCATAAACAATATAAATTAGGTTTCAAAATAATTAACCATGTACTGTGCAAAGTATGCCTTCCTACTGTCAAGTATCCCATTCTAAATTGTAACAAATCAAATGATGTCACAAAAATATAAATCTACCTGTAAATAATATATGAAAAAGTAATAAATAATAAATGCCATCTTATAGTATCTCAAGTTAGTGCCAAGTTCAGTTTATTCTGCGAAATTTGTAATTTATGTTTCAGTAAAAATCACTCTTTCCCCGGTATTTTATAAGAGTCGATCTGTCAAATCCTGTGTGTGTTAGAGCTCAGCCAGGCTCCATAAAATGAAAACAAAGTTAAACAACTTCACAAGAGACAGAAATGGCCTTTTAAGATTCACAGGAGTGTGCCTCCCTGTCTAATCTGAGTAGCCATCATGGCGAGATTGATGTGCTTTGGCCGAGAAGTGTTTCATGAAGTGGCTGTCTGCTCAGTGGTACCAGAATGGAGCTATCTGTCTTCATTGTACTGCATTAACATGCCCCTCAGATCTATCAGGCAAATGCCTATATACCTACTTTATAAATTATTACCAGTGACAGTTAAATATTTCAGAACTTGTTTGGGAATATCACTCACCTTATAGTCCTTAATTTACACACACTCACATTTTTAAGCTTTTCAAGTTTCAAGGATTCCTTAGATCTATTTTATATTCCTGCTTTAGATGAGTTTCTTCTGCTGGTAGTAATCATTTAGGCTCACAGTGCATTTAGGTAAATCAAAAAGGAGAATTCAAATTTATTCACTTACAATGGCACATTTCCTTTTAGAATTAAGTAGGCAGGATTTCCTATCAGTTTGACCAGAAGAATGAAATCATCTGTGCCCTTTCAATGCAAATAATTCTAAACTAAAAAGAATGCATTCAAGCTAACTATACTTATTTGGAATTTATCTTTTATAATTACTTTTATTTAGCTCATTTGCATTTTACAGACTGGCAGCAATGATGTTTGTAATAATAATGCTTAAAGATCCAGAGTGGTACTTTAATAATTTTAGCATGTCAATTGACAAGATCACAAAGTGTTAAGTGTTATTCATGTAAGTTATCCCAATGTCTAACTGAACTATAAAGCTAACTACATTAGATTGATTTGGGTGCAGAGTTAAACGAAGGAAACAATTATTTTCAATATAATTAAAAGAAATTTGGATTGAATAAAGGTAAGTGAGTTTCACATTTAAAATGCATGTAGGGGCGCCTGGCTGGCTTAGTGGGTTAAAGTCTCTGCCTTCGGCTCAGGTCATGATCTCAGGGTCCTGGGATCGAGCCTTGCATCAGGCTCTCTGCTCAGCGGGGAGCCTGCTTCCCCCTCTCTCTGCCTGCCTCTCTGCCTCCTTGTGATCTCTCTCTCTGTCAAATAAATAAATAAAATCTTCAAAAATAAAATAAGATGCATTGTATTTACTAAAAATTTTCATTCTTGAGCTTACATTTCCTTGGGGACTAAAGGTGGCTTTTCACTAATTTCCTTTTTAAGTTGGATGATGGTATGTAACTGGAATATGCATATTAAAATTAGACATTTTTCTTGGACTACAGAACAGTGTTTGGAAAAGAAGCAAATCATGAAAGTATCACCAACAAATAATTAAATTTGCTTATCACATTGGAAGGGCAGCACTGGAATAAAACTTACCCAGGATACTGTTCAGTGGGAGGCTTTATGTAAATTATTTTGTTATGCCTTCTTAACAGTTCTTTGTGGTGAATATGTTTTCATATATTATTTGAGATATATATCTATATATATAAAGGCAAATTCTATTTATATGAAGTTGGAAAACAGATTCAGGGAGGTTAAGTTAATTTCAAAAATATAAAATGAATGAGATGAATAAATGGGAATTGCATCTAGTTCTTGATGTCAGGGACATCGATGTCCATGTTACATGTTTATTGAATCAAGGGAAGCATAAAAGAGACTAGGAAAGATGCTGAATGAAAATCAGAATTCTCTTTATTTTCACATTGCCTATTCCTGTTCTGCCATTTTAGAGTTTTATTGAAATGTATTTGACATACAGTAAACTATAAATATTTAAAGTCTGATATAAAATTGATAAATTTTGATATGTGTATATCTAGTGTAACTAATGAAGATAATGAAAGTATTGTATATCTGTCAACCAAAAAAATTACTCATGCTTCTTTATACTATTTCCTGCCTCTTTTTACCACCCTACTTTCCAACCTCAGGCAACCAGTGATCTGATTTCTGTCATTATGGTTAGTTTGTATTTTCTAAAGCATTATATAAGTAGACTGATACAGTAGACATTCTTTTGTCTGACTTCATTCACTCAACCTAATTATTTTGAGTTCCACCCATATACTTGTATGTATCACTAGTACGTTGCTTTGTGTTGTTGGGTAGCATTCCATTGTATGGTATACCACAATTTGTTTATTTGGTCACTTAATGGGCATTTGAGTTTTCCTGTTTTCTTGCTATTACAAATAAAGATGCTATATAAATATACTTGTCCATTCTTCATATAAACATATACTTTTACCCCTGTGAGTGTGGGATCATAGGATAGGTGAATGCTTAATTTTTTTAAAGAGATGGCCAAACTCCAGAATGGTTGTACCATCTTATACTCACACCAGCAATGAACTTGTGAGTATTTCATTCCCACCACATTCTCACCTATATTTGGTATGCTCATTTTTTCCTTTTTTTTTTTGTTGGGGGGCAGAAATCAATTGTCTTAATATGTGTAGGTATATTTCTGGACTTTTTCTCTGTCCCATTGATCTTTCCACCACTACTATTCTGTCTTGACTACTGCATTTTTATACTAAATATTGGAATCTCATATTGTTAGCCCTCCAGATTTGTTCATCTTTTTTGGGTGGCTTTTCTTAGATGATAAACTTTGAATTTCCATACAAATTTTAGAAATAGCCATCTCTGGGGCGCATGGGTGGCTCAGTGGGTTAAAGCCTCTGCCTTCGGCTCAGGTCATGATCTCAGGGTCTTGGGATCCAGCCCCACATCAGGCTCTCTGCTCAGCAGGAAGCCTGCTTCTCCCTCTCTTCTGCCTGCCTCTCTGCCTACTTATGATCTCTCTCTCTCTGTCAAATAAATAAATAAAATCTTAAAAAAAGAAGAAATTGCTTTCTCCAAAAAAATATTATTTTGATTGAGATTATATTAAATCTATAGATAAATTTGGGAAGAATTGACATCTCAATATTAAAACATACAATCTATGAACACGGTGTATTACTCCATTTATGTCGGTTTCTTTTTTTTTAAGATTTTATTTATTTATTTGACAGAGAGAGAGAGCGACAGAGGGAACACAAGCAGAGGGAGAGGGAGAAGGAGAGGGAGACGGAGAAGCAGGCTTCCTACTGAACAGGGAGCCTGATGCGGGGCTCCATCCCAGGACCCTGGGATCATGACCTGAGCAGAAGGCAGATGCTTAACAACTGAGCCACCCAGGCGCCCCTATGTAGGTTCTTAACCACTTGCAGAAATAGTTTGCCATGTACAGATACTTTACATTTTATCTCAAATATAACCCTAATTCAAATTTTATGTTATTTTAAATACTGATTTTTAAAATTTAAATTTACAATTGTTTGTAGATAGCATAGAAAAATACAACAAATTTTTGCATATTGATTTTGTATCCTTAAACCTGCTAACTCAGTTATAGCCTTTTAATCTAGTAGCCTTTTTTATATATTGTAGGATTGTCTACTAAAACAATTTTACTACCTATGTCTTAGTTTTCTTTCTTCCCAAGTAGGATGCTTTCTTCCCCTTTATCTTTTCAATAACTTGATCTAAGGAGCAAAATGTTTAGTTTTTCACCATTACATGTTTTTAGCTGTAGACTTTTTGTTTCTTTTCATATATATTTAATCAAGTTTTATAATTTCCCTTTTTATGACTATTTTAATGAAAGTTTTTAACAGGAAGAATGTTAATATTGTCAGATAAATTTTTTTCCATCTACTAAAGTGATAATATGGTTTTTGACTTTTAATTTGTGAATATTGTGAATTGTATTTTTTATTTTTTAATGTTAAACCAACCTTGCATTCCTGGTATAAAACTCACTAGGTTATGAAATATTATCCTATCTTAATATAATTTTATAGTAACTTTTGCATGTATATTTAATTATCTCTTTTTTTAATGTCTTTGGTTTTGATATCGGGATCTGTTGATCTTTTTTCTTAAATTTTCTGGGATAATTTAGAGATAATATTCTTTTTTCTTGGGGCACCTGGCTGGATCAGGCCATTAGAGCATGCAACTCTTGATCTCTTGATCTCAGGGTCATGTGATCAAGCTCCATGTTGGGCATTGAGTCTACTTAAAAAAGAAAAAAATGCTTAAGGTATTATTATTATTATTAAACTTTTAAAGAATTCACTAGAGAAACCAGAGTTTTCTTTGTTGTAGGTTCATAACTACCAATTTTTTTATGCTATTTTTAATTTTTTTAATTTAATTTTATTTTATCAGTGTTCTAAGATTCATTGTTTATGCACCACACCCAGTGCTCCATGGAATACTTGCCCTTCTTAATACCCACCACAGGCTCACCCATCCCCCCAGCCCCTTCCCTTCCAAAACCCTCAGTTTGTTTCTCAGAGTCCACAGTCTCTCATGGTTTGTCTCCCCCTCCAATTTCCCCCAATTCACTTTTCCGTTCCTTCTCCTAATGTTTCTTTAATAGAAAAAAAGCTATCCAGACTATGGATTTCTTCTTGAATGAACTTTGGTAGATTATATCTTTCAAGACATTTGTATATTTCCCCAAGATGTAAAAGTCATTAGCATGATATTATTCATGTTTTATTATCATCCTTTTAATTTCCGTAGTATCTGTAATTATGTCACTTCTCTTATTCCTAATGTTAGTAATTTGGGTCTTTTGTTTTTCTTAATCAATCTGGCTAAATGTTTATCTATTTTATTCATCTTCTGAAAGAATCAACTTTGCTTTTATTAATTTTTAGTTATTATTTTTTAAATTTTTATTTCATTAACTTTTCCTTGATATTATTTATTTCCTGCTTATTTGGAGTTTAACATGCTCTTCTTTTTCTACCTTCTTTGGTGGTAAGATGAAATAATTGGTCCTCACCTTTTTGTTCTTTTCTATTATTGATCTTAATTGTTATAAATTTAATTCAAAACACTTTACTGGATCCCAGTAATTGCTAAGTAGGTAGATAAATTGATAGATGATAGGTAGATTGATTCTATTTATTGAGACTTGTTTTTTGGTTCATAATGCTGTCTGTTGGCATATGTTCACTGTGCATTTACTTGAAAAGAATGTATTATCTTGCTGTTGTTTTGGTTTGATAATATTGTACATTCTATTCACCTTGCTAATTTTTTTTCAATTTGTGTCATCTGTTTCTTATTCTCCCCCCTTTTTTCCTGAGAAAAATGTCAGTTTAAAATTCTTCATCAAGAAAAAGGTCTTCCAAAACTGAAAATTATATAAAGACTTTATAAAGACATATGCCTTGAGTATTCGGCCTAAGACTTAAATATTTTTCTAACTTTTTTATTTAAATTCAATTTAGTTAACATACTGTATTATTAGTTTCAGGGGTAGAATTTAGTGATTCATCAGTTGCATATAACACCCAGTGCTCATTACATCAAGTGCCCTCTTTAATGCCCATCACCCAGTTACCCCATTCCTCCACTCATCACCCCTCCAACAACCCTCAGTTTGTTTCCTATAGTTACAAGTCTTTTATGGTTTGCTTCTCTCTGTGTTTTCATCTTAATTTATTTTTCCTTCCCTTCCCTTATGTTTATCTATTTTGTTTCTTAGGTTCCACATATTAGTGAAATCATGGTATTTTTACTGACTTATTTTACTTAACGTAGTACCTTCTAGTTCCATCTACATCATTGCAAATGGTATATTTGGTATATACATATCACATCTCTAAGACTTAAATATTTAAGTGTTTTCAAAAATTATCACATAATAAATGGTTAAAATAATTCATCACTTGAAGAGCAAAACTATAAGAAATGTTAATGGAGAAGCTTCAGGCAGGAAAATAATACTAAATGAAAACCCAAAACTGGTAATTATGTAAGTATATATAAAATATTTTTTATTATTTTTATCTCCTTAAAAGATTATCAAATGTTTAAAGCAAAAATAATAGCAATGTATTGTTGAGAAACCCAAAAAATTGCCTTATGAGAAAAAGATTCATCTTTGACTATCCACCAAGCTCAGAAAACATAGTATCATGACTTTATTCATCAAATAAGACCTTTTTTGCTTTACATTGTTCTCTATTTCCAAAACTACCTGAACTGCTCTCCTTCATGAATGTTCAAAAATTTATTAAGTTTTCTGAAATGTAATTGAGTGACAAGGAAGAAACAAAATGCATAAAAACAGTGATTGATGGGAAATTTTAAGTTGTTTTAGATACATCCTATCCAGTATAATCAATACAACAGAATTATTTTATACACATTGGAATGTTTTATAAGGATATATAATAGAGTATTAAAAAATAGAGTATTAAAAATAATTATTATTGGGACAAGATAAGGCATTAGTTTTCTATTGTACTTTATATATTTAGCTATTTGCTTATTTTTAAAAAAATTATCACTGTTATAATAATAAAAGATATTTCAATCTTGAGAAAAATTCTAATGTTTTTAACTTTTTCTGATACTTTTTGATAATGATATAAAACCATTGGGAGAATGGTTCTTTTAATCATCTATTGATTGATTATAAAGCAGCAGTTTTCAAAATGTACTGTGCATTAGAATTTGGAGAGTTTCTCAAATCAGAGATTGCTGTTTCCCATCCCCCAAGTTTCTGATTCAGTAGTTCTTGGATGGGACCTGAATATTTGCAATTCTAAGAAGCCATCCAGTAATGTTGATGCTGATCTGGGAGTCAAACTTCTTGAGCCAGTAGGTTAGATTATGCACTGAATGTTTCTTTTGTCAAGAAAAATTCAAGAGCAGAGATGCCTGGGTGGCTCAGTTGGTTAAGTGTCTGACTCTTTCTTGATCTCAGCTCAGGTTTTGAACTCAGGGGTGTGAGTTCAAGCCCTGCTTTGGGCTCCATGCCCAGCATGGAGTCTACTTAAAAAAAAAATTCAAGAATAGTAATTTGAGTGGTATATATCTAAGCATATCTCAATTTTGTCATCATACAAATACAATAATTTGGCTGAACATACAAACTTTGAATTACATTTTCTTTCTACTCTTACTACATGATTTATTTAGATGTCCATTGCTTTAATGATTCTGCATCCTATCACTATTTCACTGGTATAAGCTCCCCGGTTTTCCTAGAATAAATGTTCCTTGCTTATTTTCTTTTGGGTGCTATGGATAGATTTAGTTCCACTCTCAAGTTCCAGGAATTAAATATGTGCCCTAGGCCAACCTAATCTAGTAGTACTGTGCCATCAAACCAAGTGTACTTGGTTCATGGATTGAAAATATTTCAGTCCAGGTCCATACCACTACAAGCTTTCTCTTACAGATACTACTGAAAATGTAAGATGAAATGCAAATGGGATTACTGAAAATGGAACTATCACAAAGGAAAGTAGAGTAGGAAAATTAAGTCATGTGTGTGTGCACAAGCAGAGTCCAAAGAATCAATTTTTTCCACTTATATAAAACTTTTCTGTCATTTTCATTGATAGAATCCTAACTAATACAGATTGATTCTAGCTTGTATTGTTTGAAGTAGTGATCTGTTTCTTTGTTAAATCTTTCCAAAACACACATTTTAGGGGCACCTGGGTGGCTCTGAAGGCAGACACCTGAAGCATCTGCCTTCAGCTCAAGTCATGATCCCAGGGTCCTGGGATAGAGTCCCACATCCAGCTCCTTGCTCAGTGGGGAGTCTGCTTCTCCCTCTCCTGCTGCCTCTCCCCCTGCCCATGCTTGCTCTCTCTCGCTCTCTCTCTGTCAAATAAATAAATAAAATCTTTTTTAAAAAACCCACATATTTTAGGAAGAATTTAAAGACTGTTCCATTAAAACCATTGTTTGCATGAGAAATATTTTCATACTGCATTATAGTACAGCTTATTTTTTTTTAACTTAATTTTATTTATTTATTTGACAGAGGGAGGACAAGGAGGGAAAGCAGCAGAGGGAGAGGGAGAAGCAGAGAGCCTGATGTGGGGTTTGATCCCAGGACCTGGGTTCGTGACCTGAGTTGACTGAGCCATCTGGGTACCCCACATTATTGTATAGCTTAGGTGACTTTTCTTTGTTACTCCTTTTATTATTCTTTGTTTTATTTTTCTGAATTTTTCTTAAGGAATTTCTATGGCAATTATATAGAATGTGTTTTTCTTATTTTCATTTTTTTCACATTCTCTCTCATATTGTACATATAATCACTTTATATATTTACATATTATTACGTTATAATCACATTATTTTACATATAATCACTTTATTTTGAAAAATTTCTCATGTTTCTTTTAACTACTGTGGTTTTCATATTAATATTTCTGATTCCAAAAATGATTTTAATTCTGATATTTCATTTAGTCTTTTTTTATTTTATCTTATAATAAAAGAAAGTAATCATTTTCTAAAATGTTTTGATTCCTAAAGTAAAATATTTTTTTAAAATTTTTTTTTAAAGACTTTTTTTTTTTTTTTTTTTGACAGAGAGAGATCACAAGTAGGCAGAGAGGCAGGCAGAGGGAGAGGACTGGAGCAGGCTCCCCTCTGAGCAGAGAGCCCGATGTGGGGCTCGATCCCAGGACCCTGAGATCATGACCCGAGCCGAAGGCAGAGGCTTTAACCCACTGACCCACCCAGGCGCCCCTAAAAAAAATATTTTTGACAAAAATGTTCATGCAGCAAATTCTTTATATGCTGCAGAATAATTTTCTCACATATTGATCCTTAAAAATATATGAATTGCATCTAACCTCAAGGAAATTCATTACAGCAAAATGTCCATATTCTGAGGAACTTAGTTTCTATCAATAATCTACAAGTTGCTTTTATGATACATCTTCCAATTTGAGATAGAGCTTGGTGAATGGGCATTCATCATTTTACTAGTTTGCCATATTATGTATATACTGTATTTAAGTTAATAGTAATATAAATCACAAATAAATTATCTCTCTGTATCTCACTTATTTCACTTCATTGTATACCTGAAAGATAGATATGAAACAGTAATATCTGCATCTTGGTTTATTGCATATAAGTGGATTATAAATAACATTAAATATTTAATATATTTTCTTGTGTAAGTTAAAAACATCTATTTTATTTTAATGCTTCTCTCCATTCCCAGAAACAAATGGTAAGATGATAGAAACAAGTATAATATATTATCCATCACTTATATTTGTACCCAATTTAATACTGAAAGAGTATGAACAACTCAATAATTTTACATGCATCATTAATAACCGTATTTTAGAATGTTGTTGTCAATCTTACTTTGTTCATGGGTCTCTCTGATAATTTGTCTCAGGAAAAGTTATTTGAATTAGAGAATGAACCCCTCGCATGTTTTATAATAGTACTTATGTACCTTCTATTGAATGAGGCATCTTACTACAATATAATGTGTATAGAAATACGTGTTGTGATATTATTTTGAGGTGCTTGGTTTGATATTTTACTCTAAATATATTTACATATAGCATTTTATTACTTAAATACATTAGGAAGGACATTGTAGCAACGATTTCCTTTATAAGAAATGCTTTTTCCAACAAAATGATTCATAAATGCTTTCTATTTTAAAGTAATTTATAATCCTTTGGGTACCTATTAAAAATGAAAAAAGAAAATTATGCAAGTTCATCAATTTCACTGTCCTGCAAAAGCACAATGGAAATAGATCTTATATGATTAATGAATTGGGCAACTGGGAACTTAATAAAGATGCTGGTCTTTTCTGACACATCTATTTTCCTGGAAAGGATATTATCAGAAACAGTTCAACATGACATGTGAACACTAGTATTTCAAAAGCAAAATAATATAAATGTTGCATTAAAATATATAATTCTGACATACTATTTTAATGTGAAGTTTAATAAAACATACATGAAAGACAAGGTTTTATAGGTGATTCCCTCAGCTGTGTGAACCTTTTATAGTATTTATCTTACATATTAGCAATCTAATGAACATATGAAAGTGATTATAACACTAATATTTTCATTCTGAGTCCACTATCAAAGAGACATACACAGAGAAACGTGGTCTTTTCCCATCAAAAATGCGACTTATCAATAAACGTTAAAAAATACCACAATAGTCAGGGGTAGAATTTAGTGATTCGTCATTGCATATAACACGAGTGCTCATTACACAATAGATTTTAAAGGTAGAAATACATAATGTTTTCTGGAAAAAAACAAAAACAAAAACAAAACCCACTTGGAATGTTTCATGAGCTGAGCACATAATTAGCAGTAGAAGTATTTCTTTTTGGTTGAGTAATTAACTTTGTGAAAAGAACAAATTTCCAAATTTGTTCTTGTATAGCATTCCTTCTTCTCTACATATATTAGAATAGAATGCTTTAATGTTTTAATCTGTTCTCAGGAGAGGAATATTACTTATTTAAAGTCAGGACTTCAGTCTTCAGAGTAGAAAAGAATTCTTGAAAATAATTAAAACATTTTTTTTATATGCAGAAATATATTTACTTACTCATTTATTTTGCAAACGTTTGCAACATTACCATTACATTCCTAAATGGTAGCTAATTGGTTCCTTATACATACCATCCTTTTAATAAAAATTGTTTAACTTTTAATGGAAAAACTGAAAGCAAGCATACTTTTATGCATTTAGAGATTTGAAAATGATGAGGTGCTGTTATGATTATGATCAGCTATTTCTAGTTTGCTTTTTGCCAAATGTTACCACAAGATTAGTATTTTTTTACATCAAGCTCTCCATATATTTTAAATAACAGTGTTTTTCGAAGAGCAGAGTTGCTTAATTTTAATGAAGTTCAATTTAAAATTTTTTTCTGTATTTTTGTTATATATTATTGTAGACATTATATAGTTTTATGTTGTATATTTAGGTCTATGATCACTTTCCATAAGGTGTGAGAAGTTTGTCATTGCTTTTTGTAAAGAAAAATTTTAATTTAATTTACAGGAAAAGAGATAGTGCTGTTGTTTCCATTAATGCTTTACTCATTTTGGATTAAACTATTTTGAAATATATTTTACAATATTTTAATTACAAATATTTAATTTTTTATTTAGGTAGTGTATAAAATATTTAAAGGAATTCAAATGAAACAAATGTAAAATATTCATAATGGAAATCAAATAGATTTCTTAAAGTATCTTATGTCTTTATTTCATGATGCTGTACTTTAACTGAAGAAAAAATGACAGTTAATGACAAAACCAAATTGATAATTAAGAATTACAATGACATGAGTTTGCTTTATGTGTAGGCCTATTATTTAAATTGAATACAATTTATTTAAAAACCTTCAGGCTATATCTGATGTTTATTTAAATCTTCATACTATAGCAACATAATAGAGACCAAATGAAAATAGAAGAATACTAAAAATTAATAACCTTTCCTTACCTAACCAATTAGTGAGTATTTTATCTTGTTTAATGTACTTGAATTCTCATCCTCTAAACCATCCTATGACATTAGAACATCATTGAGAAATTTATCTTGCTGGGAAAAAATTAATTAGTAGCAAAAAAAAATTTATCCTGATTTAAAATCCTTATTTATGAAAAATGTTTTATCATTTTAGATTCTACAGCCACTTGACATCATAATAAAACATTCTCTACAGTAATACAAATCTAAAAATATTATGAATTTCCCTAATTTTATTATAGGAATAATAATTAAGTATAATCAGTGAATTTATTTCATAGGATAAATATTGTTATCCTAAAAGAAATTAGGTCAAAATAAGGGTAATATGCCAACTCCTAAATAAAAAAAATAACTTATTTACACTTTACTTGACACAGTTGCATAATTTTTAAAAATAATATTAGAACTACACATCTATACTAGATACATCAGGATGTTGATAATCATTGAATTTTGAAGGTAATTTGGTCAGAAATATCATATTTTATTCACAGATTGAGATATAAACATAGAAATCATGCAGAGGAAGATCAAATGGCAGAATTCTTATAGTTACAACACACTGTACTACTTATATATCTTTAGCCTAAAAGTCTGTCCCACACTTCTCTCCCAAATTACCACAACTTTTCTCTTATTCAACCGGTGGTAGTAGACACGTGCAAGCACCCAACAAAGAAGCAAAACCTAAATCTGATGAAAGCTGCTTTCTGGAGAACCAGGTATACAAATGTGAGGAGAAAGAGACTGATGCACCGAAGAGATGAGTCACTTCTCCTTTTCTGGATGAAGTAAGTGAAGGGGTGAGAGAATTTAAGTACTGTGATATTGAATAAGTTCATATATGGCATCTTCTTCAATCAGTCCTCATCCCACCATGGCTAATAGCTTTGAAAATTCCATCAGTCTTTAGGCAAGCCTAAGGATTTGGGACAATTTCTGCTCTGAATTCTATCTCCAGAGATCAATGTAGTAAGAAAATGGGAAAAATTATACTTTGGCCAAATTATTATTTTTACAAAGGAAAGAAACCAATAAATAACTTTTATTTATTAATTTTTTCAAAGATTTCATTTATTTATTTGAGAGAGAGAGACAGAGATAGCGAGAGGGAGCAAGAGTAGGGAGGAGAGGGAGAAGCAGGCTCCCCTCTGAGCAGGGAGCCAAAAGCAGGGCTGGATCTCGAGACCCTGGGATCACAACCTGACCCAAGGCAGACGCTTAACTGACAGCCACCAAGGCACCAATAAATAACTTTTAAAAGAAAATGAAACCTTAACATGATCTAGTCATTAGGTTGTATAGGTTACTTACTTAATGTTAAAAAGGCTTTTTATAATAGTGCTGGCAAATCTGTGCGTGTTAGATACTTAATGTTTTTCTTATTTTAGCTTTCTCTTTTGACTTCTATTTAGACCCTAGTTAGTATCAGAGAAAATCTTCTGTTAGTGATTAGACAATATTTCTTCTTTCCTACTAATGGGTGAAAAACATTCCTGCTCTCTCTGACCTTTCAGCAGAGGCAGACAATCTCGACCAAGAGTAGCTAGAAGCAATAACCAAAAAGAAGTTAACATTCAAATTCTATAAAGGTTAGATTCTGGTCCTTGATACTCAATTGTATATTAAACATTAAGACATATATTATAATATTGTAAGTACATTTATCTGTATATTTTTCTCTCCTCCCTATCACTCAAAAAATGATTTATATATATACTTCCAACTCCATCTCTGACAAGCTATGAGTGAGTGTTCAGATGTCCCTTAGCTCTCTAAGCTTGTTTATGTCATTTTTGAAATGAGTGCTTGGGGACAGGTTTTCTCTAAGATTTTTTGGGGTTTAGTGAATCTAAAACATAGTTTTTTGGATGGCAAAGCCTATGCATTATATGTCAGAAATCATCCACATCTCTGTGCTAATGAGCAGACATTAACAGTTGCTCTGAAGCATGTGTTCAAGTGGAACACACAGAATTTATTTTCCTTTCATCAAACTATTTGAATAAAAGTAAAATTAACCTTACTTTAAGTGTTGATTTTATCTCTATAACTGCAGATGTTAATTCATAATTGATAGATCCTTCTTTTAAAAAATGTTAAATCTTAAATTTTTTTAAAAATATTTTCTTTTAAGCTATTATAGTCACTACTCATCCTACACTTTAGAATACACTTCAGGATGCATATATGCAATAGCTTTTTAGCAGTTCATCTCAAAGTTTAGGAATAAATTACAGATTTCCATATATATGGATGAGGGACTTCTAGGGTGAGGTGGCACATCGGTTACTAAAGTCTCATCAATGTCAAACAATCTGATTAAAAGATAGGGCAATAGGGAATTGTCAGAATGTCACTAAGAGTGATTAAATAAGAAAACACATTTAACCTCATTCCATAAACCTCAGGGAAAGTAGAGGAGAAGAAGGCAGATATGAATGAGAATGGTAGGGCACAAAAACTACCCTGCCTCAACACAATATAAAATGAGTGGACAACAATCATATAATTTTATCCTCCACCCAAAGAAAAAAAGACTGGGTTTGCAGGCAGTTTCAATAAAAGTCTAAGTAATTGCTCTAAGGAAATGTCCATATATATCTTAAAAGTCTCTATCAGTGATGTGGATAGTTCATTGCGTTCCAACTTTTAGGACACTGTGCTGAGTGAAAGAACTAGACAAAGCTTGCCAGAGCTGGATACAAATTCATTCTGGGCTGAGGTACTGAATAATTAGTGGGATTTCCTAGAAAAATCTATGCCTAGGTTTCCAACAAGGGCTAAACGAGTGATGGGTATTAAGGAGGGCACTTGTGATGAGCACTGAGTGTTATATGTAAGTGATGACACTAAACTCTACTTCTGAAACCAATGCTACACTATATGCTAAATAGAATTTAAATAAAAACTTTAAAAAAATAAAAAATACAACTTCTTTCAAGACATGTCTCCAAAGGCAAAGGAAACAAAAGCGAAAATGAACTTTTGGGACTTCATCAAGATAAAAAGCTTCTGCACAGCAAAGGAAACAGTCAACAAAACAAACAGGCAACCCACGGAATGGGAGAAGATATT
>CM052898.1:172030459-172048726 GCA_028534135.1 Potos flavus
GTCTGATATCTAATATCTATAAAGAACTCCTCAAACTCAACACTCAAAAAACAGATAATCATGTCAAAAAATGGGCAGAAGACATGAACAGACACTTCTCCAAAGAAGACATGCAAATGGCTAACAGACACATGAAAAAATGTTCATCATCATTAGCCATCAGGGAGATTCAAATCAAAACCACACTGAGATACCACCTTACACCAGTTAGAATGGCCAAAATCAACAAGACAGTAAACAACAAATGTTGGAGAGGATGTGGAGAAAGGGGAACCCTCTTCCACTTTTGGTGAGAATGCAAGTTGGTGTAGCCACTTTGGAAAACAGTGTGGAGATTTCTTAAGAAATTAAAAATAGAGCTATCCTATGACCCTGTGATTGCACTACTGGGTATTTACCCTAAAGATACAGATATAGTGAAAAGAAGGGCCACATGTACCCCAATGTTCATAGTAGCAATGGCCACAATCACCAAACTGTGGAAAGAGCCAAGATGCCCTTCAACAGATGAATGGATTAAAAAATATATGGTCCATATATACAATGGAATACTATGCCTCCACCAGAAAGGATGAATATCCAACTTTTGTATCAACATGGACGGGACTGGAAGAGATTATGCTGAGTGAAATAAGTAAAGCAGAGAGAGTCAATTATAATATGGTTTCACTTACATATGGAGCATAAGGAAAAACATGGAGGACATTGGGAGAAGGAAAGGAAGGGTGAATTGGGGGAAATCGGAGGGGGAGATGAAACATGAGAGACTGTGGACTCTGAGAAACAAACTGAGGGTTTTGGAGGAGAGAGTGGTGGGGGTTTGGATGAGCCTGGTAGTGGGTATTGAAGAGGGCACGTATTGCATGGAACACTGATTGTGGTGCATGAACAATGAATCTTGGAACACTGAAAAAATAAAATAAAATAAATAAAAATACATAAATAAAATTTGAAAAGTGACTTACCTGTAGCACAAAACATATTTCATTCTTTCTTCAAATTAAGCTACATAAAAATGAATAAAAAGTAGTTCTCAAATTTCACTTAAATTCAAATTTCATTAAAGGGAAAGATAATCTAGATTCAGATAAAATGGTCACAGATTGAGGGAGAATCAAAAGCTCCAGGCAGTATTATTCACATGATAAATGAAAAGAAATCGGGACGCCTGGGTGGCTCAGTGGGTTAAAGCCTCTGCCTTCGGCTTAGGTCATGATCTCAGGGTTCTGGGATCGAGCCCTGAATTGGGCTCTCGCTCAGCAGGGAGCCTGCTTCCCCCTCTCTCTCTCTGCCTGCCTCTCTGCCTACTTGTGATCCCTCTCTCTCTGTCAAATAAATAAATAAAATATTTAAAAAAAAAAGAAAAGAAATGACACTGCATCATGAATGAGAGAAAGCTAAGAAGAAAGAAAGAAAAGGAAATTAATGGACATTTATGTAAAAGAACAAGAAGTCTTCAAAATAATAGAAGAATGTGGCCTCAAATTTTTTGCAGTATAGAATTATGTAACGAAAATGTGATTCAATAAAACAAGTGACCCTGAATGAGATTTCTTACATTCAGAATAAATTTTTTAGTAAATTTTCTGAGCTAAAGATGTTAGGTAAGGACCAAAATATTATTTACAATTTAAAAATTACATGGAATAAAATGGATGTGTATATAAACTGAATTCCAATCAATAGAGAGGAAAAGACTAAAAGTTGGTCTTTTTTACTGAGAAGATGATAAATATGAAGGGGAGAAAAGTAAATATAGTCCATGTCCCTAAGTGAGAATCATAACATATGAAAAAGGAAAAGTATATATATAGATGGTGTTCAATTTATGATGGTTTAACCAGGATTTTTCAACTTTAAGACAGAACAAAAGAGACATTTAGGAGAAACTGAACTGCAAATTTTGACTTTGAATCTTTACCCGGGCCAGCAGCATGCTGTAGGATCTCGTGATGCTGGGTGGTGGTAGCATGCTGCAGCCCCCACTTAGCACACGATGATGAGAGCAAATAACTGATATACTTGTATTTATTTGTATGCATATAGCTATTCTATTTTTCACATTCCGTCAGTGTTTAATAAATTACATGAGATATTCAACACTTTATTATAAAATAGCTTTTGTGGTGGATGGTTTTGCCCAACTATAGGCTAATGTAGGTGTTCTGAGCACATTTAAGTTAGGCTAGGCTAAGCTATGATGTTCGAACTACTGAGATAGTTTGTGATGTCTCCAGCAACTTGGACCATGCTATTTAGCAATGATATGGTGGATGCCAAACATCCATCGGTAAGTTATGTGTATTAAATGCATTTCCAATTTGAAATATTTTCAACTTCTATCGAACCTATTGGGATGTAGCCCTATCATAAGTTAAGGAAGATCTGTATGGTGAATATATTATAATAGAGTAAGTTTTTGTATACTTTCTTCAAATTCTTCAATGTCACCTCCATTTATTTAAAGTGAAATAAAGTTAATACTGCATATTCAATTAGTATATATAAGATAACAGTATTATGATTATATTATATATTTATCTTTTTGCTGTACATAGCCATGGGAAGATGGCTATGGTATTCACTAACTACTTTTATTATCTTGGCAGATTCAATGCTTTAATATTCACCTTTTATAAAAAGACACATCAAAACCAATAACTTCAACATTCTATATCATCTAAACTTGCCTTTTCTCCCTTGTTGGTATGGAGATGGTGACTGGGAAAGGTTAACACATTTGTTTTTGCTTTTATTTTGTAAACTGTACACATAATGAACAATAAATTTGGTGCAAAAATTTGTAGAAGCAATTGGGAAAGGTATTTTTAAGTAATTCCTCTCTGTATTTCTTAAAGGATGCTACAAAGTTAGATAAAGATTAAAGATTATAATTTTTGACCATAAATTTTGCACCAGGCAAGGGTCTCTTAATTCTTTTGTATCATAAAAGTTGCATCAGAGTTGAATATTCTGGTTCTGCTTGTCAACGGGACAATCAAAAACAGACTTTAATATATAAAAGAAAAATTTTCTAATCCTTAAGTAAAAAGGAAAAAGAAAACGAAAGAAAAGCTATATATAGCTTTTTGGAAAATTAGGTATTAGTTTCAGGCTACTCAGAAGTTTGGGGAATTAGATAGCAGATGTGTATCCCAGAAAAACAGTAATCCGGAGAACTTAAAGGATCTGAGATGCAAATGAGGTGTAAAGAGCCTTCAACGACATTCATCATATCATTGTTAAATACCATGGTCTGAGTTGCTGGAGACATCACAAAGTATCTGATTAGTTCCTGTCGGGGACAGGTGCAGTATTTTTCTAAAAATTTATGATGGAGGGGCACCTGGGTGGTTCAATGGGTTGGGGCCTCTGCCTTCGGCTCAGGTCATGATCTCAGGGTCCTGGGATCGAGCCCCGCATCGGGCTCTCTGCTCAGCAGGGAGCCTGCTTCCCCATCTCTCTCTGCCTGCCTCTCTGCCTACTTGTGATCTCTCTCTGTCAAATAAATAAATAAAATCTTAAAAAAAAATTACGATGGAAATCCAAGTGGATCCCATTAGTGCCCCAAAATCTTCATGCCGGCATGAGAACTTAGGGAAGCAAATAACTTCTAAGTGAAGTATACCTTCCCCATAGAAACAAAGGAAATTCAGATGTCCTTGGATGGGGCTGAAAAATAAAGTATTGAAATTATTTTTCTATTCCTATGATTCTCCAAAATGTAATTTAAAATCTTCCCAAAATGTGAGCTGAGGGTGAGAGATGATATATGTCTTTGAGAAAAAGAGATTTCCATAATATCTGCAGCTTTTTTTGCTACTGCTGAAAAAAAAATCAAGAATAGAAATTTGGAGAGATCTGTTATGGTTTCAACACTTGAAAATATTAAAATCTAGGGTATGAAAACATGATTTGATTTTTTTCCCCTCAGATGCTAAATCAACCTAGTTTATTGAAGAGAGGGGAAAATCTAGAATAGCAACTATACGTTTGGATGGAAAAGAAACTTCCTCAATTTAACATGCAGAGAATAGAAACAAACATAGAAGAATTAGGTACAGCTATATGTGTGCCCCTAAAAGAGAGAGTTCTATCAAGAAATTCAGCCCCTTAGGCTATTATTTTTCAAAAACAGAAAATTTCATGTGTCTGATATTCATAAACATACTCATTACTCTTCTTTGACTTTGTAGAAGAAAGAATCAAATTTTGACAGAGTAACAAGAAAAGTGAACCCAGAGAGCAGACTAAATGTATTATATGTCTTAACTCTCTTTAAGAAAGCCCAGGTTGATCTGATTAATATCTGTATTTTAGGATATGTAAGCTGAGGCACAAAGAAGGTGAACTGCCTGTCCAAAGACATATAATTTCTAAGTAACAAGGATGAGATTCTAATCCATCTATCAAAAACCAAGAGCCTGAGTACCTATCTACAATGTTTATTGGTTTTCTTCATCCTCATCATCTCCTTCATCATTACCTACTGCATTTCTTGTTTTTACTCCTTTTCCTTTTCAATTCTGTTTCATCTTTATGTTCACGAAGAGGAGAGGAGGTATGAAAGGCATTGCATGGAAACAGCCTGTTTGCTCTTCCTACGCTGATGGTGTGCTTTCAACACTCCTTAGGCCTGAATGTTTGCCACAGACAATTAAGCAGGTGATAGATGAACTCTTGGTTTTCCTGGGATGTAAAATAAACTACACTCAGTCTGAAAATATCCACATGCAATATGAATGATGCGTCCTTGCAGACTAGTTTGCATTTCTATCAGCCTCAAATTGGTTCTCATTGTTGAGCCATAAACATGTCACAATATTGTTTAACTGTCAACAAAGTGTATTTTTTTGCCAGCAGAGCTAAATATAAAAATTCAATATTACTGCATAATCATATTTTGTTCATGAGACTGTAAAATGTAGCAATTAATATATTTCAGTGATAAAAACTATATTTACAAAAGTATGGTGAAAAATAAATATATACACACATATTTCAATATATGCCAATGAACTCTTAATCATATTCCTAGCACTCTTTGGTGCTTACTCAATATTTGTTGGCTGAATTCATGCATATTCAATGCATGCTTTTATTTTAAAGTCTAATTTTTTTTTCAATACTGACCTTTTTACCTAATGGAAAAAAGAGTTTTCAAAATAAGTTGCATGCAAAGAATAAAATGTACACATTTATCTTGGAAATGCAATACAAAACAGAGGTCAGATAAAAGTAAAAACATTATCTAATTTAGTCTCTTCTTATAATTTTCTTCACTTTTTTCCATTTTGAATGGAAAAGAATAGAGGAAAACTCAAAAATATGCAGTACTACAAAAATTTTATTAATATATACATATTTGACAAAAGGATAAAATGTTCATGGAAAAAAGACACAAATTTGCAAGTTAGTCCTATAGGATGTGGGATTTAAAAGAAATGTTGTTTTGGGCTTTAGCTGTTAAAGATGTGTTTTGTTTCAAACAAAACAAAAAAACAATTGGACAAATAAACACATGACAAAACATGAACTAGTGACTACATAGATCTCATTATTTTTGGTGCTTCTCTATTTTATCATCTTATCATTTAAAACCAAACAGATTAGAAAGATAAAGCAAAACCTCAATATATGTGAGAAAATACTAGTGTATTTATAAAGTATATTTTAAATATAGAAATAGATTTATTATTAAGTAGTTTTCAAATGGACAGTGCAGGAACTTCTCAAAAAAATACTTCTTTGGAAATCTGATGCTAAATATTAAGTAGAGCTCTTTGAATCCTTATATGGTCCTTGTGAGCATCTTTATAAAATCATGTCAAAGTATTTGAAAAAATGTCATCAGATATGAATATTTATACGTAGTAGAAAAGCTAAAGTTGGGCATGATTTTTGAGTAAAAAAGTCATTAGTTATTTAATGAACATACCTGGGATAACATCTAGAATTGAATAAAATTTTTCTTGAGAACACCATAATTATGAGAGGAGGAGAGATGGAGGGTGGAGTTCATGACATTAAAATTGTTAGGAGGCCCACCCATGTCACAATTCTGTTACTAATTTAAATATTGCCATATATCTACCCCATGCATAAAGAATTTCTCTACATGCTAAACCTGATTATTGGCTGAGATACTGGATGAGTGCTGCCAAGTTTACCAGAGATGGAGCCAATAGTATAAATCAGAAATGAGAAATATAAAGCCATTCAGAGGGGAAAATTGGGAGACAGGACTATACAAAGCAAGAACAGAAAGTATAGTGGGCTTATAAGAGAAGAATGTCTGGTGTATAAAACTGCAGGGATGATGGTGCTCATAAGGAAAAGCGGAATGGGAAAGAGTGTTATTGAGAGGAGATGGATGAGGTAGGCAGGGGCCAAATTGTGTTGGCCATGATATTAGGAGTTTGAATATTTTTCAGTTTGGAATGGGGATGTTATTAAAAAACTTTAAGCCAAAGAAGTGCCATAATTTGAAGTATGTTTATCTTAGCTGTAAAAGTGGAAGAATGGGGACCAATAGAAGACTAGTGCAAGTAGTGCAGATGAAAAATGATGGTACCTTGGACAAAGATTGAATTAACAGAGATGAAAACAAGTAGACAGACTGAAGATAAATTTAGGAGCTCCAATATATGAAAGGCCATGTATCCCTGATGTTGTACTAAGAAATCTCTATTTTCATCAGTCATGCCCTTTTTTAATAGAACACTTAATTTATTTGTTCATTCATTCTACAAATGTTTATTGATCACCCACCAAATGTTGGTCACTTTTCTACATCAGTAATAAAACATACAAGGATCTCTTTTATTCTAGTAAGGAGAGAGAGAGAAGAAGCAAACACAGAAGCAAAGCAACAAGCTTACTAAGGAAATGTCATAGTAAGTGAGAAAATGAGAAATGCCTGGGGGTAAATGGAAAAGTAAAATCCAGTAAGAGAATAGTGATGACCAGTAGGGAAGGGGAATGAGCAGTCTACAGAATGAAGGAGGAATGTCAGGATGAGACTTCTTGTGTAGATGACATTTGAGAATAGGATTATATGAAGTAAAGAAATTAACCATGTAGCTATCAGAGGGAAGCTCAAATTAGGCAGAGGTATTAGGAAGGAAAAAGACCAGTAGACCAAAGTCTAGAATTTCAATAATAGCGAATCCAAGCAAGGATCCAGTGTGCCTGAAGCAGAGAAAATGAGAAAAATGAGGTGAGGTCAGAGTGTGCAGAGGGAGGCCACTAACACTACAGGTCCCTTTAGACTATTGTAAGGACTCTAGAAAAATGGGTAGTCATCATAACATTTTGAGGAGATAGTGAACTTACTAAACATGTTAAAGAACTTCTGTAGCTGCTGTGTCAAGATTACATTTTTAGCAGAGTGAGAAACTAGTCAACTGATATAGAGGGTATTTAAATAACAAGTTGGTGGTTACCACCAGAGTAGTAGCTGTGGATGTGATAATGACTGATCAGACTAAGAATACATTTTTGAAGCTAGAGGCAGTAGTATTTCCTGATGGGTTTGATGTGGAGGGTAGGAGAGAAAGAGATATTAATATGGTGCTATTCATTATTTTTATTTATTATTGTATTTTGTCTGTCATTAATGTAGATTAGGAAGTTCTGGAGGGATTGATTTTTCTTTCAGGGAAGAAACGCACGCGCGCACACACACACACACAATTCAACTTTAAAGATGCCAAATCAGAAATATCTAAGTGGAGAGGCCTAGTAATCACTTAGATATGTAAGTTTGAAATTTAGAAAAGTTTGAAAAGAAGTAATTTACGGAATCATTGTTTGTGGATTAAAGTTAAAGCCAAGGAACTTGAGAAAATTAAGAAAGTGTACAGATCAAGTGCCCATATGAATTATTCGATCGTGAATTTAAAGTGAGACTACCTAACCTAGGTAATAGAAATTTGGATTTCGACAGAGCTGTGGTATTGGTGAGAAAACATAAATAAATCATAGCATACCAAAATATATGCAAAAGACACTTGTTTCTAGCAATGTTCCATATACTCATTCTATGCCCCCATTTCATCATTTTTGCTCAGCAGTAACACCACCCTGTCCAAATGTAACTTTCTCCTTCTCACTTGAATGAATGCTGAAATAAACTTGCTTCTCAGGTCTGGATTTTCTAATTTTTTTTTCAAGGGAATATTTTTTATCTCATTTTATTGCTAATATGATACATTAATATAAAGTTATAAAGTTAAATTTAAGTAAAAAGAAAATATTTGTCTCTTCTTTTTAGGTTTCCATGTCCACAGCCAAGGCTAAGAACAAAACGAAACAGAACAAGATATAAATGAATAAATAAATGCTTTAGTCTTACTAATAAAAAGCTATATAATTTTCTTAAATATTTGAACAAAAGATTTTTGTAAACATTTTGTAACTTATACTCAATAGGAATGGAAGAAAGACTATTACTTTTGTTTTGTTGTGCTTTGTTTTTAGTACTAAAACAAAATGCTCTGCTCAATGTATTTTGGAAGTTGTTTTTTTTTAATAAAAGTAATGCCAGTAAAAATTTACCTCAGTTTCTTTTCATATATGAAGCCTGTATTTTTTTCTTATTCACTTTTTTCCAGTGTTTTTAAATTTTAATCCCAATATATTTAATATAAAATGTTATATTAGTTTCATGTATGTAATATAGTGACTCAACAGTTTTATACATTACTCGGTGCTCATCATGATAAGTATAATCTTAATCCACATCACCTCTTTCACCCACCCCCCTACCCACCTCCCTTCTGGTAACCATCAGCTTGTTCTCTATGATTAAAAGTCTGTTTTTGTTTTTGTTTTTGGTGTGTCTCTCTCTTCTTCATTTATTTTGTCTCTTAAATGCCACATATGAGTGAAGTAATATAGTATTTGTCTTTCTCTGACTGACTGACTTTGCTTAGCATTGTACACTGTAGGTCTATCCATGTGGTTACACTTGGCAAAAATTCATTCTTTTTTATGGCTGAGTAATATTCCATAATTGGTGTGTGTGTGTGTGTGTGCATATGCATATGTATATGTATATGTATGCGTATACACACATCTTCTTTATCCATGTATCTACCCATGGACACTTGGACTGTTTCCATATCTTGGCTATTATAATTAATGTTGCAATAAATATAGGTATGCATGTATGCTTTTGAATTAATGTTTTTGTGTTCTTTGGGTAAATACCCAGTAGTGCAATTACTGGGTCATATGGTAATTCTATTTTTAATTTTTTGAGAAACCTCCAGATAGGCTGCACCTTCTGGATGTTTCTCAAAGTACAATTACTAAATTACTAAGTATAATTACTAAATTATAAAATCCAGTTTGCATTCCCACCAACAGTGCATAAGGATTCCTTTTTCATCTTCACTTATTGTTTCTTGTGTTTTTTATTTTAGACATTCTGAAAGGTGTGAGACGATATCATATTGTGGTTTTGATTTGCATCTTCCTGATGATTAGTGATGTTGAACATCTTTTCATGTGTCTGTTGGAAGCCTATCTTTTTTTAAACCTCACCGTATGGTATTTTCTAGATAGCATTTTATCTAAATATTGTTACTGGAAATATTTTATTAGTAAATTTCTATTAAAATTTCCTAATTTTCTATAAAATTACAGTCTCATGGCTCAATTCACATATAAATCTTAAAAGATCCTAAAAATCTATAAAACAGAGAAACTAACATAGAATTTTAAATCTTTACATACTTTTATTCATCACACATATACACACACATTCACTTCTTCTTCTCTGAATTCCCAATGGCATTATTGCTGCCATCTGATTCAGAGGACATTTGTATTAAAAGTTGTGCATCCATTGAACTTACCTCATTTATTAAGCAGTATGTCATTAAGTCCCAGGGACTGTGCATTTCACGTATTTGAACCATATCTTTTGTATATCACTACTTGTGTCGATTCTTACTCAATAAATCTTTTCAAATGAATTAAGAAGCAAATTCAGACATTAATATATGATGTCATCATAGCAAGTCATGATGACCCCAATATCTCCTGATCATGTCCTGGAAATAGAATTTCTCCCACTTATATTATTGATGTACTATTCTAATATTTTGTTAGTTGTCATCATAGTAAACTACTCATTCTTATATAACCCTAACTACAAGTTTCCCTATTAATTCTTGGCATGGATAATGCTTCTTCTTTGAATATGTTGAGCCAATAAGTTATAAATTGATACCCTGTAGAAAATAAGCTATTTCGAGGTTGATATGTGTGATATATGTGAAAACAAGTCAAAACATGATATTGATTGAGAGTGGACATGATGGACCTTATTGAGTGATGGTAATAATCTAGAGTTTCATCTGGATGGTAGTTATAGTTACATAGGTGAATATATTTGTTAAATTTATCAAGCTAAACACTAGGCTTGTGTACTGTACTGATTTTTATATTTCATTAAAAATAAAATAATACATAAGCATAAACTAAATAACAAGCACAATAAAAACTGTGATCTTATTACCTTTGTAAAATGTTTTCTTCAGTAAACTGGAAGGTATCATAAACATTACTTTCAATAGCACAGGTTTTTTGTTCTGTTTTGTTTTTTTGGTTAGATCTGTTTGAGACCTAGTTCTGCCACATGCTCCTGGTGCAGTTTTGAGAAAGATCTTTAATCTCCCTGAGCAATGTTTTACTACCTATAAGAATAATGACGTTTCCTATCTCATAAGGTTTTTGTGATATTCGAATAGATGACATAGAGCATTCACCGGTTTATGTGACATATAGAAAGAATGCAGTGAAGTCTAGTTGCTATCTTTGCCTTCACATTTAAGATAAGAAAATTAGATTTGGCTGAAAATTGTTATTCCCCTAAACACTTCAATAATTATTATTTAAAATTAATTGAGGTATCCTGACTAGTGAACTCTAATAAAAACAACAAAATAGATATATTAGCATAGAATCATAATCACAAATATAATTGACACAACTTAAAATAATATCTAAAAACATTAATCTTCTTGAAGTCAATTTCACAATAATGAAAAGCTGCCAAGACCCATATTTTATTTCACCCTCATCAAATTTCCAATCTTTTCAATGTTTTTCATGTCAGTCAAAATGACGGAGTATGAGTTCTACTTTGTCAAGATGGAGCATAGGGTATATAGTCTCTGTCACTAAGGGAATCTAAAAGTACAAAGAATCAATGCGCCCTTAACACTTCATTATTTTCTACAGAAAATTACATTGCTCAGGGAATTTTGACTTTTCAATATATGAAAAAATGCTCCATATTAAAATTTAAATAATTAAAGAAAAATGTGTTAAATCCTTTCCCATTTAAGATGCAAAGTGAGATAAATAAGCATAGTTTTTCACGCTAGAAACTATCTCCATATTTGTTTAATTTTGATCTCCAGGCAAACGAAGTGAGATAATGCAAATTGAAATAATTTGAAAAAGTTCTTAGGTAATTGTTAAAAACAATTGAAAGTTTACTATTTCAGTATGTTGAAAAAAATATGTTGCATCCATAACATTTTCTTTTAGTTGATCTGAAAAATAAATTCAAAATATCTTTGTTATTCTTAATAGTTTCAAATACTACATGAATGAGAACTTTAACAATACAGAAGTGATTATCTGGCTTCCTTTAGTAAAAGCCTTTAAAGTTTAATGTGAATATGAATCACACAATATTCAAAATATTTCTCTCCTTATAACAAGAACAATCTTATCTTTCATTTTTCATATGCAGAAGCAAAAAAAGTATATTATTCCAGAGAATCAAGGCAAAAGAATGAGGTGGGCAAATTTTCTTCCAAAAAGGATGTGATAAATTCCCAAATATCGGTCTAGGTTTTGGAATGTGAAACAGCTTTTTTCCCCCCTTAAAGAAACTTGACAAATAATGGGGAACAGGAGGGACTTGCTAATTTCCAAGAATCTGAAAGTATCTGAGGGGTCATCTCTACTTAGTTGTTTGTTTAATTGATGGCCTTCCTGGACTCATAATAATCAGGTAAAACTATTATTGTGGCTATGCTTATGTTTACATATTAATGTATAAAACATCATTGGCACATTTAACAGGTATGATGTAAACTTTAAATCGTAGGCATCATTATGCATTTACTAACTAATGGTAGCTTTATCAGTTGAAATATAAGTTTTGCTTCAATTAAAAAAGATGTCCTTAAAATCTCTGGTCACCACGATAAAGTTTTATTTCTTGCCCATGATCATGTCAATTGTAGGTTGGCCATAGATCTGCTCCGTATCATCTACATCCCAGGATGCAGATGATAACGCAGTCTCTCTGGACATCTTAGAAAAGGGAAAAATAGAGACGGAGTCACACACTGCTGTTAAAGCTAATGCAAACCACATGGGTCTTTAAGTTCAACATGATAGACATAAACAATCCTCCCACAGAGTGGACCATGAAAGGAAGCAATCAGAATATTTGGAGACAATATCATATTCAACACGGTATTTCAGCAATTATTTCACTTTATACCACTTAGATTACAAATAAGGAAATTAGCCAAGAACACAAGAAACTTGCCCAATAATGCAACTATTTAATGATAGTGTCTGTCCTAACATGCACATATAATCATGCTCTTCTTTCTCTCAAGATTAATAACCATAAACATAAATGTTATTAGAATTTCTCCATCTTTTTTTGTGACACTGGGAGGAAGGAAAAACTGGAATAAAGCAGATGGCCCAAATATGTCTTATGATACCATTATTAAATAAATTATTGATACCAATATATTCACCTTGGGTTTATTTATTTATTCAGTTAATTGTTTTTACTTATTTTCATGTCTAAAATAATTATTCCTTTGGGAAGAATAAATTCTTATGAGAATAAATAATATTCTGTGGGTAACCATATGTTCATGTGCAGAATAATTCCATAAAATCTTTGTAGAAATATTTCACTTTTTAAACTATCTAAACTTTATACTTCCTCCAGGGGCAAGCATGTCTTTTGCGCTTCTCTATTTTTACAAACCATGATGAAGTGCCACAATTACTCATATTGTTGTTTAATCTTGTGTGTGTGTCTTCCATGTGTTCACAAGCAGATTTCATATACCTTAAAGAAAAGACCATGGTTCCATTCAGCTGTGAACACAAAATAGACAATGGTATTCTATAAATATCTATTAGTTTTAAAATTGCATACCTTGGATTAACACAAAAATAATTTCATACTCTGGCTAACTGAAAATACTTAAAAGCCCTATTGGTGGATAGGAAAGAAGGGAAAATAAATACTGCCACTCTCAAATCTGCTCATTTTTTGCAATGACTTTTGATATAAATTATTTGAATTTTTTAGAAAAATTGAATTCAAAGAAAAAGAGAAAGATTAAAATCATTTTTCACAGAAGTATAATGGATTGATGAAGGTTTATTGAAATAGGCTCAGAAACATGTATTTGACTCAGTTCTGCCCAATTTACTTATATGAACCTGCCAAAGTCTTTAATGCTCTTGGTTTGGTTTCCTTGTTGATATAATAAAGAAACTATATTACTACTACAATTACTTTTACCTCACATTTATATAATCTATGACTAAACAGCTGAATAGAATCTTATCTTTTTGGGAAAGAAAGGATACACTTTGCTTAAAGCATAATGTCACACACTTATGCAACATGGCAATAGACTTATTTTGTATTGTGAAAGTGTAAAATAAAAATTCCAACACATATTTCACTCTTGCTATGCAAGCAATGCACTGTAATTGTGTTTTGCAATGAAAACTAAATGCAAAATAAGAAGTAATATATTATAACCCAATAAAATAATGAGCGGTGTTTTCATGAGTGCTTATCTTAATTTTATGCTATTTTATAATATAACATTATTAGCTACCCATTAAAACAGAGAGTGAAATAGCCAATGATAATGAATAGTCTCTATATATTTAACAAATATATATTTTAATTAGAAAATAATTATAGACTAGAACTGTAGGAAAGTGACATCAATTAAATTCTCTTTGATAGTTTTTTATTCTGTACATCTCATACAAGCACTTTTACACATAATACCTGATTTAACACAACCTGTTGTTCAGCATACTGCACCACCACAAACTACTCTACCATGCTCTCTCCTTCTGTCTTCCAAGAAATATGTTTTTAATAAGCTCAATGGCTTCTGCCAATATCAGTTCAATAACAAATCTGTGGGCAAGGTAATAGTCCATAATGAACAACTCAGGTTACATATTCACTTGATCACCAATGATCTGATTTTCATTTTCTTCCAGATCCTGGTATCATCTGTGGTGCTGTTGCTCAAAAGAATAATAGTTATCTATGGAAGAGTGTATGAGTTTACTCCTAAGCCCTGGGGTTTTCTGTTCAGATTTACTGACGATTCTCTAGAACTCATTGAGGCATTCCTATTTGCTACAGATCCTTTGAGTTCATCGTTGTTTAACGAATTACAAGTGCAGAGGTGTCTTTATAATTTCTGGATCTGCTGCAGGGCTTCCCTGGTTCTAGACCCTACACAAAGATGGCAGCCTTCCTGGTTACACAATAAATAAGGCAGAGTATCTCACTCAAACATAGCATGTTGCCTCTAAAATCCAAAGAGGACCACTGAGTGCTGTGTAATGCAAAATGCAGCATTTTTCTTTTTTCACTTTAGAGGGGTATCCTGACATGCTCTTGACCACTAGAAATTACCAATAGAAATTACTAAGAGTATGGGTCCCTGAATTTCTTTTGTGTTTCTTTCTTAACCTCTAAAATAATATATGCTACCAAAGCATCTGAGTTATTTTTGCTTCTCTCATCAGTCCAGTGTCAACAGAATACTGAAACAGTGTGGTACTCTGGGGTGTCAAGAAGATCAAAATCTCAGCAGCCTCATCTATGGAAGATTGCAGGATTGACATAAAGCTGAGGTGTGAAACTGAAGGAATACTGTTGTCTGCCAGGTAAAAGTGAACTGTTTCCGGTCTTTTTTCCAAATCGCCATAGAGACAAATACATTTGCTACATCAATAGCCACATATCTGACCACAGGGTTTTGTTGATTTGCTTCAGCATTTATACCACATTTGGAACAACAGCTTAAAATGGAGTCGCCTTCTGATTATGATAACCCATAGTCATTTTTAAGATTTGTCTGCTTTCTTTACAGGGGAGGTGGTTGGTGTTGGTGTAGAACTCACAAAACTTTGAAAATGGCTTAAAATTTTTGACACTATTTGGTGATGATTAATATCTCTTTTGTTCATTTTATATCTAGTGGCCTCTGTGCTTATTTAATAGAGAAGTGATGGTAAGCTCAATAAGACTTCCATGGACATTTAACAAAGAAATGTATTACCATTATCCTGAGGTAATTTAAGGATTTTCTTTAAGAGTAAACTCCTACACAATTGAGACATACCAAAATAAATGCTATTATTATACCAACATTCATAAATATATCTTAATTCCTTATCTAATCCTAATTATATTAGGATTTCATGTACTGCATACTTTCCTTCTATAAATAAAAATCACTTGCCCTAATCTCCATCTGAATCTTTCCTTTTATTTCCTTTCTCAAAGCCTTATACAGTACGTTGTTCCCTCACCCATTTAATGAAGGCATGCATTTTACAATACCTCTGAAATATATCCAACCAATCTTCACTGGAAATATATATGAATTTGTGACACAAATATCAATCAATATCATTGATTACATTAATCACAGTTTGCACAATATAATCTTTCTAGAACTAAGTATTATATGCTTGGATAACTATACTCTATATTTAGCAAATTCAACAGAATCCTCATTTATCTTGAGTAACTACACATTCCTTTATTTAGTCATACAAAGAGTAAGTCAAAGAGTCAAATCTTCATGTATTCTCGAAGCTGGGGAAATGATAACTATCTAACTTTTCACCCATTTCATCAAATATGTGTCCAACCATTGACAATATTTTTTGACATTCATTTCTTGGATGTTCCTTTTTGTAACTCTAAATGCAACCATGTTTGTACTATTATTTGGCACAGAAAAATGTGGTTGTATTAAAAAACCAAAGACTACCAGATCATCTCCTCAACTTTCCCAATAAAAATTCTATTTCCTTACATACTATATATTTTCAATCACTGAGTAGGACACTACAGGCCAATGCACACACATACACATACACAAAACCCCACTGAATGCTATAGGCCTAACCATATCCAGGAACTAAATAAGTTTTCACCAATGCAGACTTTTTAGTATCATGTTGGATCACAGCTTATTTCCCTTCCGTGAGCATAGTACATTGATGATCCCTAATTTCTCTTATCCTGACTAATTGAAGCACATGGTATACATGTTAATTTTGATTTGTGGCACTTTGACTGTGGGTCTGTTGCTGTAAGATCACACCTATCATAGTTTAGATTGGCCATAATGTTCCATAGGTGTATACCTCCAGCACAAGTAGTCACTGACCATTTAAATACATCAATTTCTGTTGCCAGCAGTATACCAATGAGTTCTTCCTGAGTTCTGCATGACCTCCTGCAGAGTTATTGGCAAGCAGGATGCTCTATCAGTTTAGTAATACACATACTCCATTTACACATTGCTTCATTCTCTTCTATGCCGATTTCTGAGTGTGGCCCATGCTCCAAAAGAACAAACACTCCCTCTAGTGTCCCAAACTAGGTTAAAAAGTTTCCTCATCTAGGCTGAGGCTTCAGGAAACCCAACAGTTCCAAAGGCCCAAGGTGCCTTTTGGCATTCTGAGGCCATCAAATTGTAACTTGTTCAGTTTTTATCACCACAAATGCTGTTGCCACTGAGTATCTATGATACAGGTGCAATTCAAGAAAATTGTAACCATATCCAAAAGTAGTCTGGCTCCTGGATATTTAAGGTTCAGCATATTCAACTCCTAAGTGTTACTCTTTATGAATGTGGTGCAAGCCTTCCTATATTCATCTTTCTATGTGTGAATCATTCGCGATATGAGATCATTGGATCATGCCAACATTTGCTTTCTTTGACCTCATTCTGATCACACAAACTTCTGTTTATATAGTCTATTGACTCTCAAGTTTGGTGTAGTCACAATAGCAAAGTAGACTCTGAGATCCTTGTCTGTTTTTATCCCAGAGGTTCATTTTGTTGCACAGCATTGGAATGATTTAGTTGTTCCTTGCCAATTGCCAATCACATCCATATAATCTGATTCAAATACAGAATTTCTTTCAAGATTAAAAAATATATTACAAATATTACAAAACACTTGTCAAAATCTTATGAAATAACACAAAATATTTATAATATAAATGTCCAAATGTGATACAAAATTATCACCCAAATTATAATAATACCAATAAAATATTTGCCAATAATTGGCATTATTATATACCTATTGTTATCCAGGTAGACTCTAAATGACCTCGGTAGAGTTCTTATGTAAATCTTAAATTTTGGTTCTTTCAGCATAAGCCATGATTCGGAACCACAATAATGAGAAATAGCTAAGAGTTTTATTCTCTTGCTGTAAGGTACTTTTTATAGAAATGAGTATTGTATTCTTTCTGACATCTTTACTCATTCAATTTTATCATCTTTTTATCCTGGACATTAACAAAGAGACATATGGGCACATTGATAGGTATTTGTTGCATTAATGAACTTAAATATTGAATGATGTAGATTTTATTTCCCAATTTTATGGTTAATCAAGAATGCTTTTACTATAAATTTTAAATAAGTGTTGAGAGATATGTGTATATACAGTGATATAATTTAAGTAAATAAATCATTTGTTTCATGGAGTTTTTATAGATATTTTTTGTTTTATAAACTATACTAGATCTAAGTTATTATGTCACAGGTCCCTAGACATATTTTTGATTGAATGTTCTTTATTGTATGTGTGCATGTGTAGTGTCTCAATAAAAATAAATATAAGAAGTCTTTTTAACTCAATAAAAGATTATTACCTATCACTGTTTCAAAGCATAATTTTGATGACAATTTTTTAAATTGATTATCATCACCACTTTGGGAAAAGCTTATAATGTTTTTTTACCTTTAAATAAATAATACTAAAAATAGTAGATACAAATGTAATGCTTTAGTGACCCCTACTTAATTGAACAATAGTTTTTGAATCTTAATAATTCATTTAGGTCTTTTTTTTTTTTATTAACACATAATGTATTATTTGCCCCAGGGTACATGTTTGTGAATCATC
>CM052898.1:172048826-172092734 GCA_028534135.1 Potos flavus
TCTATCTTTAACTATAATCATAAGATCAAATAAATACATATATCAATTTCTTAAATAAACAAACTAGTTTTCTTTACATACCTTAGGAGGAATTAATATAGGAATTCATTTTGTTGTAACTAGAAACTATATTAGTAACATAAATTTCAAAATTAATTTAGCAACTAAATATATAAATAATATATTGCAAATCAATGTATGCATTTTAAATGTTCAACAGAACACTAATCCAACCTTTAGAAGTAGAGGAGTACAAGACACTGTTAATTATAACTAGTTTGGTACATCTGTAAATATTCAGTTTCTCTTTATTAAGCTAATAAGTATACCCTGATTTGACATATTCATGATATAGAAATAAAATCCATATAGAATACTATCCTGATTTTTTCCATCAATGAGTGGAAATGTTAGTATTTCTCTCACAATAATTTAGAAGTAACCCGTTAATATTTTTGTAATACACCTGCATTTTCTCACATATTTTGCAGATCTTTTCTTTTAATCATGTTGGCAATTAACTGCAATAATAATGGATTTAAATATTATTGGGGGGATGGATTTCTTATAGAAAAAATTACGTGATCTTAAGACCATTTTATAGTAATGCCACGTAACATTAGGGCAAAATACTCACACTATCTTAGAGTAAAATAAATTTTTAAAATTACAAAAAGGTCATCTATAAGAGAAATAAGGTCTTAATACATCTAAGTCAATTAAAGTAATATCAATAACAACTAAATTTAACGTAAATTTCCAGAATATTATAACCTGGCTTTTCCATCACTTAGAATAGACTTTAAAATGACGTACACTTTAGTTAATATAAAATGCAATGTTGAAGTGAAAAACAAGATACCCAACACATGAAGAGAGTAAAAAATAAACAGTTCATGGGTTGTAGAAATTAAAATTGACTCTGATGTCCAATTTACCCACAACTTGATGAATTTACAACTTGAGCAAATATTCAGCATATTAATTTGTTCTCTTTTCCTTTCATTAATGAAACAGTTTCCAGCTATAAAATGAATCTCTGGAACTGATTAAAGTACAAACTTAGAAAGAACACGGTATGGTTTCGTTTAGTTGCAGGTTTAAAATGAACCTGCATTTTTGTTCATTGGAGAGCAATGAACAAAACCGTGAGTTCAAATAATCTCCTAATTTATCTTCTTAGTATTCAACTGGGACAAAATAAAATAATGTCTACTTTAAGTCATTATATTGATATGACCAAGTTTAATTTTACATAAGTGGACAATAGATAAATGCACTGATAGAAAATTACTTAAATTAGAATACAACTTAAATATCAGGGAATATAAAAGAGAATAAAGAGAATAAACTGTTTTTTAAAAGATGTCAATAACTGAGGGTACCTGGATGGCTCAGTTGAGCAGTGGAACCTGCTTGAGATTCTCTTTCTCACTCTCCCTCTGTCCCTCCTGCTCAAGTGTGTGCTCTCTCTCTCTCAAAAAAAAAAAAAAAGCCAATAACTAAATCAAATATATTTTGCAATGTTTTTTGATATATTAATTTTAACATTTAAAATTCAAAGACAAAAAGTATCTTGCAGGTCTAAACCCATGAATTATTTATGCAGCACAAAAGACTATGTTGTTATATATACAATATATGACAAATACTTTGAGAAAAAAATTCCCACTCAAAACATTTTGGATTCTTTAATGTTCAAATTTCTCTAATCAGAGTGGAATTTTTAAGAAAGTGAATATCAAAAAATAAAAACCTACCAATTAATATTTGTTTTATAGTCCAAAGACAAATTTAGGAGAATAGTTAATATATTAAATATTGGTAATCCAAACTTGGTTTATGACTCCTTACAAAATATTTTTCTTTCTGTGATTTTTCTGAATCATATTTGTTTCTAAATATTATTTAATATTAGAAACTCTACTCCTTTTAACTCCACAAGGGAAATAATTTCTAAGAAATAATAACGAATATATAATTTATTAAAATATCCATTACTATTAATAATATTTCATAAAAGTTACTGGAAAACATTCCCTTTTTCAGTGTTTTGGAACAGACTTATAGAGAATAGATGTCTCTGCATGGATCATAATAGTTAAATATTACAATTTTTCATTACAATATTCATTTCAAATTTCTTCCAAATTTCTCTTTTTCTCAGTGTAGTTTACTTCTTGTTAAATTCCCCTGTTATCTTTCAAATCATGTCACAGGGTTGTGATTTTCTTGTATTTTGGAATCTATGGAGCAGTTGTTTTTCAAAAGTATCCTGTGAACTCTGTAATAAATAAATTATATTCAGAAATGTATTCCTCCAATGAGTCAAGTTTTTGCTGATACTCCCTCTTTTGCATATTTTTGATAGTTATTCTGCTATTTGTTTTCTTTCCTAGTTTTTTTTTTTTTTTCTGAATGGGTAACTATCTGCCCAGTTTATGTTTTTACGCAAAGAATTAATGGCCCAAGAACCATCACAAAACAGTGGAAATTTGGGTGGTTTGAGTTCTGTTTCCTAAGACATTAACTTGGAGTAACTCCAAAAAAAGTGAGTTTCTTCTGTTTTCACTGACTGTGACTCTGATTATTTTTCAAGAATCAGATTTATTATGTGACTCTTCTTTGCCAAAATATTATCTACTTTAAGTCAGGGCTTGCTTTAGCATTATGTATGGAATCAAAAGCTTTGGGATCAGTCGTTTCCTAAGTGTGATTGCACATGCAAATACAACTAGAATCCACTCACTTTAAAATGATTCTTGAGACCTTATCCACAATGCATTATGTCCCAGAGTTAAGCCAGTGTTCTTTGGTATCACAAGCCCAACATTTTTGTATAATTTCTTTGTTTTGCCTTAGTATTTTTTTGCTGTCTGAACATCCCAATATATTTTACTGTGACTTTTGAAATTATCTCCTCATAACCAATAAAATTCCCCATCCTCAATCTCTCTAAATGCTCTTTTTCCTGTTATGTATCATAATTAACACGGTCTTACCCCAAGGGCACCAGTTACTCTGAAGATATTATAAGTAGTGACTATTTGCTTTATCTCAGTCCCTGTGAATTAAAAAAACTCTATGTATACTTAAATAGAGATATACAGATTGTATAGATATAGATATGTATTTATTCTTGTATCTCATACCAATTTATCACTGAAAAATGCTGGGAATGGCCAGCAATCCCTGTACCTATGGATGAAAAGATTACTCTAAACTTTGCCATGAAAGAGAGGAGAAGGCAAGGGCATCCACACTCAGAGACGAAGACCTTTTGCTCTTCTTTACTCCTGCTTTTATTGGTCCTTCAGGATAATCACAAATCCTTATCACTGTTTCTCAAAGGTGATGTGTGACAAAGGGTCTTAATGAAACTAGGATGATCTGTTTATGGGAAAGAAATGATATGCTAATCTGCATGTTCTTTGGGTGCTGAACATAGCCTAAGGGGCAACACATACATCTCTTAGACCACAGGCCGGCTCTTTGAGCTAAGAAAGCTTCAGGAAGGCAACTCCCCATGGCATTCCAACGGGAGAGTGGCCCTGCAGGCTTCCGCATTCCAAAGACCTATCCCCTTCTCCAAACCTTCTTTCACCCCCAGCAGCTTCTGTATTACATTTTAGCAAGCCAGGTATTATGACTGATTTCATGCTCTACTTTAACCCCAAGAGAAAAATATAGGAAGCTATTTGTTGGTCGTCTTTCTTCTTTAAACAAAAAAAGCTGTCCTGCTTGCTAGCTAATGTGTATCTCTGTACTCCATTTCCATATATCTCAAATGCATTCAACATCGCTCTCGCAACTGTATCTTCTCACTTATTTTTAAGGATAAAAAAATCTGAATTAAAATTTTATCTACCTCTCCAAATACAATATAATTCTTTTTCTTAATTTCCACATTTATCAAAATATTTTATTTAACTACGATCTCCTTTCTTCTCTCTTAACACCTCTTGTTTGTACCTGTTAAATACCATGTTCTTTTGGTAATATTCTATTCCTTCATATCCATGCTGGTTTTCTCTTGTTTTTCTTTTTCTGAATCTTTCTGGCTAATGTTATACTATCTGGATATTGAAATTTGGAAAGCATCAAGCTTATTATAGACTATCTGCTTTTCTAAAATTATAACCCTTCCCTAGGGAATCTTACACACACTCTGACACACATAGACCCACACCCACCCTTACATTTTCCAATTCTGCAAATGAATCACAAACGTATACCTTAATAAACTCTGTTCACCAAGCCCTCACATCCAACTTACCTGTTTGGCATATATATATGATGTCTTAGAGTTAATTTAAGCAAGCTCAACATGCTCAACTGAGAATTATCTTCTTCACATAAGCCAGTCTTCTCTCTGTCCCATTGAATACCGTGCATTTCCAAAGGGTTTCGCATACTAGAAGTGAAACATCATCCTTGCCTTCATGCCTTCACTTGTCTCCTCTGTTCTGATCACCAAGTCATGTCACTTTTACCTGCCAAATATCTCTGACCTTTGAACTCTCCACCTTCCCACTTTAGTCTTAGTTATTATTATGTCTCTTGCCTGAAGACTGCCATGGGATATAACTAGCCAAACGGCATCTAAAATAGTTCTTGCCTCTTGTGTTTTCATATTTGTGGCCAGGTTTCTCTTCCCAAAGTGTGAAACTATACAAGTTGATCCTCTGCATAAGTCTTTCTAATGTATTCCTCTTGCATTTTGGATAAATATGGAACCTCTTAATTTGAACCGAAAACTCTGTATTGCCTGGTGTCTTTCCTGCTTCTCTCACATTCCTGCCATGAAATTGTTCTTAATTTCTGACTCACATCCATCCCGGGCCTTTGGCAGTCCCTTCTCTCCACTTTGCCTAATGTCTACTTATTATTCACATCTCAATTCAAATTTTACTTTTTTAAAAGAACTATTTTCTGACTTTCCTGACTACATTAAATATCTTAATTATGGGATCATTATTTGGAACATCATTATTTGTTGCTATGTAAATTCTAATTTTTTTCAACTGGTTATATGATTTATAACTATTTTCATGACTGTACTATAAGCAAAATAAAGACAATGAATCCTGTCTGTTTTTGCTTTACCTTTAATTTCCCCATCCCCAGATCAGTGCCTCACACATCACTGGTACTTGATAAACACTTATTCAGTTACTGACTAACTTATGAATAAATGAATCATTGAACACAAGTGCCTTTTTAAGATTATCACTGTTTTACATAACATACCCACAGATTTTCCTGACTTCCCTTCATATTCTTAAAAATAGTACACCTCACCCAATCTCTACTTTCTCTGTCTGTGTGGCACACTTAGAGATGGGTCTCCACAATGTACATAAATAAAAATTGCTGAAGGAGTGTATAATTTGCTGTTAGACATACAAATATCAGAATGCACCGAACTTTTAGTCTGTTCCTTTGTGTCCTCGTATTAGAGGCAATCAGTCTTAGAAGATTTCTGAAAGATAACTTTATAATAATCTTTATGTCTGATTTAAATTCCTTTTAAATATCTATTGAAATGAACATAATCCTTGTGTTATTTATTCAGCACATAGTGAGTCTAGGGTTATTATGTTTTTGTAACTCTTCTAGGCTTTGGGCAAAGTTTGAGTTAAAAAAAATCACCACTAATTTCAGGGAGATACATTCTTATGGGGGAGGAAGAAAATTGACACGTAAATGAAATGATGAAAAGTGCCATTAAAAACAATAAAGCATTAATCAGTATAAGAATACAGAGTCATTGGGAAGGATGTGGTCTAAAAGATTATCTAGAATGTGTTTTCTAATAAGACACTAGAGAACAGGGGTTGCCTGGGTGGCTCAGTGGGTTAAACCTCTGCCTTCAGCTCAGGTCATGATCTCAGGTCCTGGGATTGAGCCCCGCATTGGCCTCTCTGCTCGGCAGGGAGCCTGCTTCCCCCTCTCTCTCTGCCTGCCTCTGCCTACTTGTGATCTCTCTCTCTCTGTGTCAAATAAATAAATAAAATCTTTAAAAGGAAAAAAAAAAAAGACACTGGAGCAGAGCACTCACTGATGGGATGGAATAAACCAGAAGGGTTCCTAGAGAAAACTGGCAATAGAAGTAAAGTAGATCTGGAGTAAAGTGAACAGTAGAGTGAATGATAACAGGGTCAGAGCAGTAGCCAACACAAGATTATTTAGAAACATGTAAGCCAGAGTGGAGAAAGATGGCTGCAGAGTAGGGAACCTTGTTTCATCTGGTCCCTTGAATTTAGTTGGATATCTATCAAAGTATTCTGAACACACATGCATTCAACCCGAGATGTAAGAAGATTTATCTGGATCTTTACAAGTAGAAAAATGAGTACTTTTTGCAGGGTAGAAGGTGCAGAACTGTGAATCTTTGAGGGGAATATCAGAAGATAAATAGAAAGGAGAGGGAGCCTCCATAAGTTGGACACAAGAAAGTGATATAACACCAGAGCACAAAATCAGGACCCTTAGAAATCTGCTCCAGTAAGAGATATTTCTTTCTGAAAAGGGCACAGGGGATGAATGAGGCAGAATTCTAGGTGGATCATTGTGGTCTCAGGATTCCAGGAACCTCAGAAAGTATGGAGGAGCCTGAACTAATAGAATACCCAAACAATGGAGCAGGAAGACTGGTTACGGTCAGTGAGCCCAGAAGGGACTCTCAGCTCCAGTCACCGTAAATAATGAGCTGGGCCAGTAGGGAGACCACTCTCTGCCTGAGCACCCTGAGAAGGACGAAAAGGTGTGGGCTTCCAGTGGGCTTCCAACATCCCAGGGGAGATATAAAACAGCTTGTGCCCATGGCAGGGTAACAGCTCTCAGGGCAATGAGGCCCCGAAAAGACACTGGGGTGGCACCCAGCTGTGACCTGGTAGCTGTCGAAGAGGGTGTATGTGTGAGCTCACAGCTGCTCTCAATGCAAAGGCATAAAGCGCAGAGACACTTGCGGGTCCCTGGAACTCCCCTGGAAGAGTTGCAGCAGGCATGAATAGCGCAAGTCTGTGGAGTTTGGTACACACAGAAGTGGAGATGGTTTGACCTGGAGGGTTTATTGAAGAAAAGGGACCACAATCTTCTGACTCTGGGCCAAAGATTGCTACACAGCCATATTTGCTCTGACCTTCTAAAGAGAAGCAGAAAGCTACCAGAGAACAAAAGCCGTGGAGACAACCACCTCACATAAAGCTCATCCCCTGACAAGTGGTGGGGCAACTTCGCCCAGGCAAAGATGCCTGAGAAGCTGAGCAGCAGGCCCCTCTCCCAGAAGACAGACTGGAAGAACAGGGGAATGATAAGCTTATTTCCCACAGAACTGTAAAACTCCAGCACCAGAGGAAAATATTATAGGGAGCTCCAGGTGTTCCCTCACAATTCATTTATTTTTTATTTTTTTTTAAAGAATTTATTTATTTATTTGACACAGAGAGAGAGATCACAAGTAGGCAGAGAGGCCGGCAGAGAGAGAGGGAGAAGCGGGCTCCCCACTGAGCAGAGAGCCCGGTGCGGGGCTCAATCCCAGGACCCTGAGATCACGACCTGAGCTGAAGGCAGAGGCCTTAACCCACTGAGCTACTTAGGCACCCCTCACAACTCATTTATACTTCAGGCTAAAATTTACATTTCTTTTTTTCTTTTTTTTACCCTCTTCCCATTTCAAATAGATTCTTATTTCCCAACTTATGTTTTAAAGTCACTTTTTAACTTTTATTTTTCACACTTACATTTTATAGATTTATGCCCCATACTAGTCCATTTTTCACTCTATTCAGTTTTATCTTGGTATATATATTCTGATTTCTTTGCAATTTTGGGGTATAGTGTCTTCTAACACAGAGACCAAAAAATCAATCAGGAACAGTCAGATCACAGTGCTTTGTCCACCTTGAGAGACTATAATCTCTCTCCCCTCCTTTTGTTTTTTATTGTTTCAGATCATCTTGGCTTTGTTTGTGTATCTCTGGTAGCTTCTGACCACCTCGGATTTTTTCTAGGGTGCATTTGCTTTGGTCGTGGTCGATATTTTGGACTCTGTTCATTTGCTAAACCATCTCTCTACAGAATGACTAAAAGGAGGAACTCTCAACAAAGAGAAGAACCAGAGACAATGTCTTCTGCCACAAAACTAATGGATATGGATATAAGGAGGATGTCAGAGATAGAATTCAGGATAGCAATTATAAAGACAATAGCTAGGCTTGAAAAAAGCATTAGTGACAATATATAATCTCTAAGGACAGAAATGATATCTAATCAGGCTGAACTTAAAAATGCTATGAATGAGATGCAGTCTTAACTGAATACTCCCAAGAACCAGCGTATATAGGGCAGAAGAGAATATCAGTGATCTAGAAGATAAGCTGATGGAAAGGAAGTTGAGGAAAACAGATAGGCAGCTAGTAGCACATGAAAATAGACTTAGGGAGATTAATGATGCCATGAAACATTCCAAATAGAATTATTGGGATCCCTGGGGGGGAGGGGTTGGAGAAAGAGAGAGAGGACTAGAAGGTATATTTGAGCAAATCATAGCTGAGAACTTCCATAATTTGGGGATGGAAATAAGTATTCGTGTCCAAGAGGCAGAGAGGACCCCTACCAAAATCAATAAAAATAGATAAACACCCTGACATATAATAGTTAAACTTGCAAATCTTATAGCCAAAGAACCTATCCTGAGAATAGCTAGGGAGAGGAGGTTCCTTACATATGGAGGGGGGACAATCAGAATAGCATCAGACCTATCCACAGAGACCTGGCAAGCCAGAAAGGGCTGGCAAGACATAGTCAGGGTACTAAATGAGAAGAACAGCCAAGAATACTCTATCCAGCAAGGCTCTCATTCAGAATGGATGGAGAGATAAAGAGCTTCCAGGAAAGGCAGAAACTGAAAGAATATGTGACCACCAAGCCAGCCCTGCAAGAACTATTAAGGGGGTTCTGCAAGCGAAGAGAGACCCCAAGAGTAATATAGACCAGAAATTGAAACAGACAATCTACAGAAACAGGAATTTTATAGGCAATACAGTGACATCAATTCATATCTTTCAATAGTTACTCTGAATGTAAATGGGCTGAATGCTCCCATCAGAAGACACAGGGTTTCAAATTGGATAAAAAAGCAGGACTCATCCATATGCTGTCTAGAAGAGACTCATTTTGAACCTAAAGTCACCTCCAGATTGAAAGTGAGGGGATGGAGAACCATTTACCATGCCAATGAACCTAAAAAGAAAGCTGGGGTACCAATCCTCTTGTCAGACAAATTAGATTTTAAACCAAAGACTGTAGTAAGAGATGTAGAGGGACATTATATTATACTTAAAGTGTTTATCCAACAAGAAAATCTAACAATCATAAATATCTATGCCTCCAAAGTGGAAGCAGCCAATTACATAAATCAACTATAACCAAAATAATCATATTGATAATAATACATTATAGTAGGAGACTTCAATACTCCACTCACAGCAATGCACAGATCATCTAAACAGAAGATCAACAAAGAAACAAGAGCTTTGAATGACATTGGACCAGATGGACTTCATAGATATATACAGAACATTCCATCCTAAAACAACAGAATATTCATTCTTCTCACGTGCACGTGGAACTTTCTCTGGAATGACCACATACTGGGTCGCAAATCAGGTCTCAGCCAACAGCAAAATATTGAGATTGTTCCCTGTATACTTTCAGACCACAGTTCTTTGAAATTGGAAGAAGAAATTTGGAAGGAACTCAAATACTTGGAGGTTAAAACGCATCCTGCTAAAAAATGAATGAGTCAACCGGGAAATTTACGAACGTAAACAATTCATGCAAATCAATGAAGTTGAAAACACATCAGTTCAAAACCTATGGGATACTGCAAACGTGGTCCTTAGAGGGAAGTACATAGCCATCCAAGCCTCTCTCAAAAAATTACAAAACCCCCCAAAGCACAAGCTTACCTTACACCTAAAGGACCTGGAGAAAGAACAGCAAATAAAGCCTAAATGAAGCCGGAGCAGAGAAATAATAAGGATTAGAACAGAAATCAATGAAGTAGAAACTAGAAGAACAGTAGAACAGATCAACAAAACTAGAAGCTGATTCTTTGAAAGAATTAATAAGATTGATAAGCCTCTGGCCAGACTTATCCAAAAGAAAAGAGAAAGGACTCAAATTAATAAAATCATGAATGAAAGGGGAGAAATCATGACTAATACCAAGGAAATAGAGACAATTATTGGAACTCATTACCAGCAGCTATATGCCAACAAACTAGGCAATCTGGAAGAAATGGATGCATTCTTGGAAATTCATAAATTACCAAGACTGAAACAGGAAAAAATAGACAATCTGAACAGACCAATAACCAGCAAGGGAATTGAAACAGTAATCAAAAACCTGCCAAAAAACAAGTCCAGGGCCAGATGCTTTCCCAGGGTAATTCTATCAAACATTTAAAGAAGAAATAATTCCTATACTACTGAAACTGTTTCAAAAAATAGAAATGGAGGAAAACTTCCAAACTCATTCTATGAGGCCATCATTACCATACAGCATCCTTTCCTGATTAAACCTCTTCAAAGTGTAGGGATAGAGGGGACATACCTCAATATCATAAAAGCCATCTATGAAAAACCCACAGCAAATATCATTCAATACCATTCAATATCATTCTCAATGGGGAAAAACTGAGAGCTTTTTCCTTAAGGTCAGGAATACGACAGGGATGCCCATTCTCACCACTGCTATTCAACATTACTAGAAGTCTTAGCCTCAGCAATCAGACAACAAAAAGAAATAAAAGGTATTCAAATTGGCAAATTGTCTAATTCTCTCTTCACAAATGACATGATACTTTATGTGGAAAACCCAAAAGATTTCACCCCCAAATCACTAGAAAGCATACAGTAATTCAGCAATGTGGCAGGATACAAAATTAATGCACAGAAATAAGTTGCATTTCTGTACACTATCAATGTACCTGAAGAAAGAGAAATTAAGGAATCGATTTCATTTACAATTGCACCAAAAACCATAAGATACCTAGGAATAAGCCTGACCAAAGAGGTAAAGGATCTATAAAACTACAGAGCACTTATGAAAGAAATTGAGAAAGACACAAAGAGATGGAGAAATATCCCATGCTCATGGATTGGAAGAATAAATATTGTTAAAATGTTTATGCTGCCCAGAGCAATCTACACATTCAGTCTAATCCCTGCCAAATACCATCAACGTTTTTCACAGAGCTGGAACAAACAATCCTAAAATTTGTATGGAACCAGAAAAGACACCGAATAGCCAGGAGATTGATTGAAAAAGAAAACCAAAGCTTGGGCATCACAATGCCTGACTTCAAGATATATTACAAACCATGATCATCGAGACTGCATGGTTTTGGCACAAAAACAGATACATAGATCACTGGAACTGAATAGAGACCCCAGAAATGGACCTTCAACTCTATGGTCAACTAATCTTTGATGAAGCAGGAAAGTAGATCCAATGGAAAAAAGATAGTGTCTTCAACAAATAACGCTGGGAAAATTGGACAGCCACATGTAGAAGAATGAAACTGGACTATTGTTTTCCACCATAAAAGAGATAAACTCAAAATGGATTAAAGACCTAAAGGTAGGACAGGAGTCCATCAAAATCCTAGTGGACAACACTGACAGTAACCTCTTCGACCTTGACCACTGCAACTTTTTGCAAGACACATCTCTAAAGGCAAGGGAAACAAAAGTGAAAATGAACTATTGGGACTTCATCAAGATAAAAACCTTTTGCAAAGCAAAGGAAACAGTCAACAAAACTAAGAGGCAACCCACAGAATGGGAAAAGATATTTGCAAATGACATTACAGATAAAGAGCTGGTATCCAAGATCTATAAGGAACTTCTCAAACTAAACACCCAAAACCCAAAATAATACAGTCAAGAAATGGGCAGACGACATGAACAGACACTTCTACAAAGAAGACATACAAATGGCTAACAGATGAAAAAATGTTCAACATCACTTGGTATCAGGGAAATACAAATCAAAACCACAATGAGATACCACCTTGCACCAGTTAGAATGGCAAAATTAATAAGACAGGAAACAATTTTTGTTGAGGATGTGGAGAAAGGGGAGTCCTCTTACACTGTTGGTGGGAATGCAAGCTGACACAGCCACTCTGGAAAACAGTATGGAGGTTCCTCAAGAAAGTTGAAAATAGAGCCACCCTATGACCCAGCAATTGCACTACTGGGTATTTACTCCAAAGATACAGATATACTGATATCCTTCATCAGATGAATGCATAAAGAAAATGTGGCTCAGATATCCAATGGAATATTACTCAGCCATCAGAAAGGATGAATACCTACCATTTGCATAGACATGGATAGAACTAGAGGGTATTATGCTAAGTGAAATAAGTCAATCAGAGAAAGACACTCATGGTTTCACTCATGTGGAATATAAGGAATAGCACAGAGGACCATAGGGGAAAGGAGGGAAAACTGAATGGGAAGAAATCAGAGAGGGAAGCAAACCATGAGAGACTCGATTCCAGGAAACAAACTGAGGGTTAAAGAAGGGAAGAGGGTAAGGGTAGGGTGTAACCAGGTGATGAGTATTAAGAAGGGCAGGGGTTGTGATGAGCAGTGGGTGTTATATGCAACTAATGAATCATTGAACGCTGCATCAAAAACTAATGATATACTATATGTTGACTAATTGAACATTAAAAAGAAAAAAAAGGAAATGTGTAAGCATGAGAGGAATTTTCCATTTTTTTCTGAGTAAAATGGAAAGACATTGGAGAATTTTGAAAAATTAGATATATATGACTTGTATTTTAAAAGGATATTTTGACTGTGGGGTACCTGGGTGGGTCAGTTGTTAAGGATCTGCCTTCTGCTCAGGTCATGATCCCAGGGTCCTGGGCTGGAGCCTCACATTGGGCTCCCTGCTCAACGGGAAGCCTGCTTCTCCCTCTCCCACTTCCCCTGCTTGTGTTTCCTCTCTCACTCTCTCTCTATGTCAAATAAATAAATAAATAAATAAATAAATAAATAAATATCTTTAAGAAAATAAAAAATTTTTAAAAATAAAATAAAAGGATATTTTGACTCTTGCATGGAATAGATACTAGGGTTTAAGCGGGAAATAGGGTAAATCAGTTTGGGAACTATTAAAAGAGCCAAAGAGAGAGCTATTGGCTTGGAATACGATGGCAGTTTTGAATTAATGAGAAGGGGTTGAATACAGAGTATACTTTGAGGTTAGAGCCAACAGGATTTGCTGATGCATTGGATTATGGGTTTGAAAAAGAATATAAAAACAACTTCACAAGTAAAACAAAACGTATATGCTTTTATATTGTTTTTCTTCTATTTTTCTTAAATCATAATAGTTTGATTTTTTCTTTCTTCAAATGATCAAATCTTGCATCTATTAATTTAATCAGATTTAGTTTTCTTATATTTATCTTTATCTCATTATTTTTAAAAGATTTTATTTATTCAAGATAGAGAGAGAGAGAGAGAGAGAGAGCACGAGCAGGTAGGAGGGGCAGAGATAGGGGGAGAAGCATGTTCTCCACTGAGCAGGAAGCCAGATGCAGGGTTCAATCCCAGAACCCTGGGATCATGACCTGAGCTTAAGGCAGATGCTTAACCAACTGAGCCACCCAGGAACCCTTCTCATTTCTTTTTTTCCAATATATTATTTTGATTCTGATACTATTTTATTCTTTTCCAAATTTCTGATTAAGTTAAATAAAATATTTTATCTGTCTTGACTAGCCATATGCCACATCATTAATAACGAGTAGAATAGCTCAGCTTGGAGATAGCATCATTAAGCATAAGCTGTAATCAAATATATTTATTGGCTAGTTTTACCATTTCAAATAGGAGACAATTCTTAATATTACCTAATTGCCATTATAGCTGTCTGTAAAGTGAGGGGTTTTCCAAACTGGAAGCCAGGCTTCTGGAAGTGATTGGGCAGTTAGAGATAATGAACATTTGATTCCTTGATTTACCATATTTAAACTAATTAAATCCCTATTTTGAACCGGTCTCTCCAGGATGATACCATCTGCATTTCGGTACATGCATTTCTTCTGTTGCCTCAGTGGAAAAGTTATCCTTAACTTGTTATGGGTTTTTCTAATGTACTCCCACAATGTAGAAGTGCTTGGTTGTGATAGCATGTGCTGAAAAGTATAATTGTAGTTCTGACACAGTATATATCATGTAGCAAAGTCATGAGAAATATATTATGGAAAACTTAAACCAAAACACATTAAATATGGTCATAAAAAAGATAGTCAATTATGGCTTTGCAAAAGCCATTGTAAAGCTGAAAAGATTGTTGGTATAAAAAGCTAATCTGTTTCTATTACTGACTAAGGTGCATGATAATTATATTTATGTTATCAAGGGTGAGCAGGCTATGGATATAAAAGAGATAAGAACAGATGAACCAATCTCAGTGTTATCTAATATATATCTGTTTTCCACAGAAAGACATTAAGAGAAAGAGCAATGTTGTTATTCTACTGTGAAAAGGAAATTATGAAATTTTAAAGTTGTGCCAATAGAAGCAAAGAGAAGTGGAGAGATGGGTGAAATTGATCACTCTAAGCAGCTGGTTTCAGTAATTCAGTCTGCTCAAAATAAATGTTTATGATAGGAAATCAGTAGCACATGCAAGGTGCTAATTTATGAATGTGGGAACAAACTCCCCTCCAAAATTCTTCATCAGAATATATATTTTTGAGCTGGTATGCTGTGGGAAATATGCCTTCAGTTTCTAGATGAATGATTACTGACAACATCCAACAGGTTGGAGGTAGTTAATTCTGCTTTTCTAACATTGATATTCTCATTAGGCTTGTGCAAGCATAAAATACAGAGAGTAACATAGTTCATATAAAACCATACATTATGAGAAAGCACAATTTAAGAAGGACAAATAACATGTTGGAAATGCAAAAATCGATTTGTTACATTTTACATTTACATTTAGAAAAGGTTGAAACTTAAAAGAATCATTTGATAACCACTGGTTTATTTTTGAAATGGTTGTATAAGACCATATTTGAATTCCCATCTGTTTTCACTACTAAACAAAAGCATACTGACTGTACTATAAGACTGATCTAGAAATCAATACCTCTTTCTATAAATGCAACATAATCAAGTTTTGTAGCTTAAAATTATAAATTTATTATTTCAAAAAGATTTTTAAATGGTAACAGCATAAAAGATGGTAACAGCATGGTGTGTTGTGAATATATAATATCATAGTATCAAAATATGTTAAAATCTTGGACATCATCAACACTTTCTAAACCATTTCTTTAAAAGATTTAACTAAGATGCTATGCAATTAAAATTCAGTTCTAGATATGTTCTGTCTGATATGACAGCTAGTAGTAGTACAGAATAGTATTGGCTACCATATCATACATCAGAGAGAACATTTCCATTTTCACAAAAGTTCTATAGGACAGTGCTATTTTCAAAAATTTAAATATATAAAAACAACTTTATTTCATACCCATATCATTTTATTCTGTTTGTTCTTTATTAAACATGTGAGGTGCTGTGGAAATTTAAAATTAGCTCATAATTTACTTAAAACATGAAATCCATAGCTATTTTGAATGCAAACTCTCTCAGCAATGACATTTCGTTCCTTCAGTTGTTTTTCTAAGTCAATTGGGAAAAAAAGAAGGTAAAATTAAATCGCTATTGATTAAACATCTCCTAGCAATGAGTCTGTCTCTGCCTTGTCTCTCAACTACATTAAAACTCAGACAAACTGAACTTTCTTCAGTGACAGAATGTAATGTAAAGCCGGGAGAGTGGAGGACTTGAACATTTCAAAATGTAATTTTTATTTATTGATGTAGGAAAATATATCCCTGTACAAGTTTTGTAGAACTTTGAAATAATTATACAAGGCAATATTTTCTGAAACAAAGAGCTTCTAAAGTTCTATGAATATGTGCACATACTTCATTTTCAAACTAATACTTCTAATGTAAAAATGATTTCAGTCATATAATATGCAAAATTGTTGTAAGATTTAATTCTTTAATAATTATATACTATTTATTAAGTTGTGGAATGTCAGTACGTGCATTCATCCACATTTCTCTAACCTCACACAGTAACCACTGTTTTAAAATAATGGCAAAATATCTGGTCAGTTGATCTAGAGTCTAATATCATATCAATGCCCATTTAAAGATGTTAACCTGTATCAGTCTCAAAATTAGTACTATGAAGAGACTATCAGTAGCTTCATAGGCATTTATTTATCTATTTATAGATAAATAAAATAATTTTACTGAAGTATAATTGATATGTAACATTATATTAGTTTCAGGTATACAACATAATGATTTGATGTGTGTGTATATTGCAAAATGATCACAGTAAGTCTAGTGAACATCCATCATCATATATAGTTACAAAAAATTTTTTTTCTTGTGATGGGAACATTTAAAATCTGGTCTCTTAGCAACTTTCAAATATACAATGCAGTATTACTAACCATAGTGACCATTATATACATTGTATCCCTATGACTTATTTATTTTATCACTGGAAGTTTGTACCTTTTTACCTCTTTCACGCATTTCACTTACCCCTCACCTCTAGCAACCACCAATCTGTTCTTTGTATCTATGAGCTTTATTTTATTTTAAATTTTTTTAGACTGCGCATGTGAGTAAAGTCATATAGTATTTGTCTTTCTCTGTCTGAATTATTTCATTTAGCATAATGTCCTCAAGGTCCAAAGGTCTATCCATGTTTTCACAAATGGCACGATTTCATTAGCATCGATGGCTGAATAACATTCTAATGTGTGTGTGTGTGTGTGTGTGTGTGTGCATACACCACATTTTCCTTATTCATTCATCCATGTATGGACACTTAGGTTGCTTTCATGTTTTGGCTATTGTGCATAAAGCTGCAATGAACATAGATGTGCAGGTATCTCTTTAACATAGTGATTTCATTTCCTTCAGATATATACCCAGAAATGGAATTGCTGGATCTTATGGTAGTTCTACTTAAAATTTTCAGGACCCCTCCATGCTGTTTTCTATAGTGGTTGCACCAATTTACATAACTACTACCAACAGTGCACAAATGTTTCCTTCCTCTACATTCTTGCCAACACGTCTGTTATTTCTTGTCTTTTTAATAATATATAGGACTTTATTGACTCATTAAATGAGTTATTCATTCAATAAGTATAGGAAATTGGAAAATTTGACCCTGAAATAATGAGTATGTCAGCTAACATCTAAGACATATACTTTTCTAGTAATAATGATTTTTGAATTAAAACAGAAGTTCAAAAAATGTTACAGCTTTTTCAAGTACTAAAATTAGTCTTTGGTAGTCTCAATAAACTGAATAATTCAGCAAAAACTTCTAAACAGTTGCTATTGATCTGAAATAGTTCATACAACTTAGGAAGCTTTGATTAAGGATCAGTCCTATCATTTTCATTGGTAATATGAATAATAACAAGCTGCAATTTATCTTATGTTTGTAAGTGCTGATTTGCAGGAAATTTGATTACTTTTCCCAAATTTGATCTTATAGGCAGCAGCCACATTTTGAAATCCATTGCTCTAATTATATTCAGTCATTAAAATAGTATTTTGTCACTTTTCCTCCAGAACATGAATTGATGCTTTTATCCTCCATGAAAGTCAGCGTGATCACTTGTCAAGGATTATACCTTATTTTGTATAAATAGACTATGACATTAATATTGGATCTCTTTGAAATTATTTAAAACTTGTCAGGTTTTCTGTCCTCATTGAGCGATGATGGATGAGGCAATATTTGCAATGTGTAATAAGTTTTATGAGTGAAAGCTGCTGAATAAATAATAGAGTACAAGCTATTCTTATTAAATAATAATTAATTTGATATTTCCCCATTTTCTCTCCTTCCTAAGAAACTTGGAAAGTTAAGTAATAAAATATTTGTGACATAATTAAAAAAATGTTTCTTTGTTTCATCACAGCACATTCGATAACTCTCAGTTTCTGGGTTAGGACATTTCTCCCTAGGCAAGTATCTTAATGATGAGTGCAAAAGGAGGGGCAGTAGCATAAAAACAATCACAGTCAAATTATTTTAAATGGTGAAATGTTTTTATTTTTTTATTTCACTTCCTTAAAAAATAGTAATTGTTATATTGTTTTATATACCCTTACCAAGTAGTTCCTCTTTTCCATGGTTTTGTGCAATCTCTTTTCTAGTGGAATGTGCAAAAAGAAAAGATGATTTCTATTTCATATTAACTGTACTTTAATTGCATTAAGTATTTTAATTACATAAGCCCAGACTGTACTGGTTTAGTAAAACAATTTTTATGCAAATAAAATTAAAGATAAATGTTAGAGTTTAAAGATGAATGCTATAATTTTTGACCAAGATTGCCAAACTGTATTAGCTCATTCACAAAGGAGATTTAAGAATGAATTTTAAAATTAATTAAATTAAAAATATTGGGCCAGATTAATTGAAATAAAAACTATATAGTAGCATAAAATACTAATTACACATACTTCTTTTTATAACTAATATCAAATTATATTCAGTGTTCTCATTATAATTGTATTACTATAAAGTAGAAATGTCTTTTCAATTATTAGAATTTTTGAAAATATTTTTGAAAATTCACTGTCATGCTACAATAAGGTTATCAATTTTTTATTAAATATATTTCATTCAGTGCATGTGGCTGTCATTTTGAAATTAGACAACTCTCCAATTAATTTAATTTTTGAATAAATGTTTAATACTAAAAATCACTACAATTTTGATAAGAATCAGTTTGCAGAATATTTAGTAATTCAAAATCAGTCCAAAATAATTCAAAAAAAATAATAACGTCTATGCACATATTTTACATTTAGTCAACTTAAAAAGTGATCAGTGTAAATATTTGCTTACCTAATAATTTTTAACTTTGAAGACACTTGCTTATCTGTTCACAAGACAAGGAAGTATTTTTATATTTAAACAAACTTTAAAAGCCTTTTTTAGATCAGATTTTACACATAGGTATGTCTTATTTCTATGAGAGGATTTGTTGTAATCTAGAGGTAAATTGGAAGAACTACTAATGCGATTCTAAACCTACAAGTACAATGAACTTTTTAGTTAGGAACTGTGCCAGATGATGTGGCAAAACTGTTCATTTAAAAGTTATTATATAAACTCTATTGATTCTGAGCTCATTGGTTAAAATTAATAAATAATTTTATATGCTGAGATAATAGAAAAAATGATTTCCAATGCTTATAACCTTTAATCAGTTGTTTTGTTTTGTTTTGTTTTTGTTTTTTTACTTAAAATGAATCGTTAAGGCTACATAATAGTAATTTTCTAGACTAATCCTTTTTCAAAGAAGTGTTACCTCCTGACAGCATTGGAATACAGTGATGCACTCTAATACTCAATATTGGTAGTGGTGTAGTTATTCTTAAAGTAACTAATTTAAAAATTCCTTCTGGAATAAATCTTGTGTTGCTCTCGGCAGTCTGTATTCAGGAGCTATTTTCTTGCTATTTTTTTTTCCCCGTGTAAGAATGTTAAATTAAAACTAACTTACCAAAAAAGGGTATATTGCTTCTCCAAACCCTAATCAAACTGTGGATATTTAATCTACTGAAAAACTGAAGAGAAGTGTTCTGGACTCTACACTGCTCTACTCTCTACTCTCCTCTGAGGATCATCTTACTTCATAAAAAGGAGTTGCACTGAGCAAAATTCTAGTCTCCTCTACCACACTTATTTCTCAGAATCATTCTACCAAGGCTACATCATTAGGCAAGGCTTTGGAAGAGTCTATCCTGGGAAATACAGCTTATTAAACAAAAGGGACTAAAAATACAAATGGCTATGGCCAGTGGTGCACATTTTTTTCTTAATTAAGCACTTAGCATTCTTCTTCAGCCCTAGCTCTACCTCTCTCTATATATTTGAGCTGGAAGCTACTTAGCTACAGTTCCAAGCCTCCCTTCTCTGAGTTCCTGAATCTGATTTAGGTAGTCGGCATGCCTTCACTCAAGATTTGGAATGTGGACGGAGGGGCAGATGAATTTTCTTCTTCCTCCAGCAATGTTCTATAATTTTGTTTACTGTTGTTTGGTGAAATTATTAGGTATTTGTATCAAAGCAATATTAATTACATAAAGTTTCCATCTTTATTATGCTCCTTACTATCTTAAATAATAAAATACTTGTTCAGTATGATAATCTAGAAATTTTTAGGAATGCAGGTTTTTCATAATTTTCTGTTCTTTCAATGGTAGTTAATTTTTTCAGATAATTTCTTCTTGAAGTAATATCCACAATATGATTATGATGACATTAATACTAATAATTTCTCAAAATGTTTCATATACTTGATAATTAGGTTTATATTAATATAGTTAGGTATCACTCTTTGGCTTAAATATTAATTTACTGAACAAGATTTTTAGTGAATTATTTTTTCTGTATAATGTTCTTAATTTCAAATGCCCTCCATTTGAAGTCTATTTACATTTCATTATTTTATCTGTTAGCTTCTTTGTTTTTTGGGTTTTTTTTTTGTTAGCTGCTTTGTTTTGCTTTACAATTTTCTCCTCCTATGCTGATGTGTGCAAATCAGAATGCATAGGTTTCAATTTCTTTGAATGAATCTAGTTATATATTTTTAATTTTCTTATTTTTTAGAGACAGAGAAGAGAGAGCACAAGTGGGGTAGGAGAGGGGAGAGGGAAAGGGAAAGAGAGAATCAACTTGCGACTCAATCTCATGACACCGAAATCATGACCAGAGCCAAAATCAAGTGTCAGACCCTTAACCAACTGAGCCAGCGAGGCACCCCTGAATGACTTTAGTTATAGAAATATAAGTTACAATAATGTTTGCAAAAAAATGTGCAGAAGATAGTTTTGGCTGATGGGGACATTCAGAAGTCATACTGAAATGAATAGTTTCAGTAATTAAGGAAGAGCAAGTTAGATTATCTTAACATGCCAATGACCACAGAAATACTATTTAAATGACAGGAAGAAAGAGAGACAAAGACTAGTGTGGTGTAGCAAAATCTTGATATGATTAGAACCTCTCTCTTCAAAATCCCTAATTCTTTTTGTCTGTCAGGAATACAAGTAACAATATGTCACACAACTCATAATTTCCTAAAGCTTTTAAAACATTTAAGTTTTAAGAAATTGTATAATTTTCTTGGCCATTTAATACTTTTTAAAAAATTCCAGTGTAGTTAACATATAGTGTCATATTCATTTCAGGTCTATAATATAATGATTCAACAATGCCGTATATTACTCAGTGCTCATCAAGATAAGCATACTCTTCATAACACGTGCCCTCCTTAATACCTATCACCCTGTTACCTCCTCCCCCCCGCCCCTTTCCCTTCTTTAATCCTCAGTTTGTTTCCGGGAGCACTGGGTGTTATATGCAACTAATGAATTGTTGAACACTACATCAAAAACTAATGATGTACTATATGTGTCTAACTGAAAATAATAATAATAATAATGATAATAATAATAATAATAAAAGATAAGCATACTCTTAATCTGCTTCACCTATTTCACCCATCCCGCTACCTTCCCTCTTGGTAACCATCAGTTTGTTCTATGCAGTTATGAGTCTGTTTTTGGTTTGCCTCTTATTTTTCTCTTTGGTTGTTGACTTTATTCTTAAATTTCACCAATGAGTGAAATTTGTCTTTCTGTGACTAGCTTATTTCGCTTAGCATTATACTTTCTAGATCCATCCATGTTACTGCAAATAGCAAATATTCATTGTTTTTTATACATAAAAAGTATCCTAATATATATCTATATCTGTATCTATCTATATCTATATCTATACCTATATCTATATTTATCTATCTATATCTATACACCACATCTTCTTTATTCATCTATTGACACTTAGGTTGCTTCCATAATTTGGCTATTGGAAATAATACTGCAGTAAACATAGGGTGTATATATCCCTTCAAATTAGTGCTTTGAATTCTTTGTATAAATACCCAGTAACACGATTCCTGGATCATAGGGTAGTTCTATTTTTAATTTTTTGAGGAACCTCCTTACTGTCTTGGTGGTTGCACCAGTTTGCTTTCCCACATGCACAAGGGTTCCTTTTACTCCACATCCTTGTTGTTTCTTGTGTTTTTGGTTTTAGCCATTTTGACAGATGTGAGGTGATATCTCATTGTGGTTTTGATTTGCATTTCACTGATGATAAGTGATGTTGAGCATCCATTTATGTGTCTGTTGGCCATCTGGATGTCTTTGGAGAAATATCTGTTCATGTCTTCTGTCCATTTTTTGATTGGATAATTTGGTTTTAAGGTGTTGAGTTGTAAAAATTCTTTTTATATTTTGGATACTAACTCTTTATTGGATATGTCATTTGCAAAAATCTTCCCTCATTCAGGAGGTTGTCTTTTACTTTTGTTGGTTGTTTCCTTTGCTGCGTGAAACTTTTTATTTTGATGTAACCCCAATAGTTTATTTTTGCTTTTGTTTCCCTGTCTCAGGACACATATATATATAAAGATGTTGTTACAACCAATGTCAGAGAAGTTACTCTGTGTGCTCTCTTCCAGGATATTTATGGCTTCAGAACTCACACTTAGGTCTTTAATCTACTTTGAATTTATTTTTGTGTATGGTGTAAGAAAGTGGTACATTTTCATTCTTTTGCATGAAGCTGTCCAGTTTTGCCAAGACCATGTGATGAAGAGACTGAACTGCATATTCCTATTGCATAGGAATAGGAATTCTTGCCTTTTTTGTTGAATATTATTGACCATGTAATTGTGAGTTTGTTTCTGGGCTTTCTGTTCTGTTCCATTGATCTATGCATCTATTTTTGTGCCATTACAAGCTGTTATGATTACTTTAGCTTTGTAATGTAGCTTGAAGTCTAGAATTGTGATACCTCCAGTTTTGTTTTTCTTTTTCAAAATTGCTTTGGCTCTTTGGGGTCTTTTGTGGCTCCATGAAAATTTTAGGATTATTTGTCTTATTCTTGTGAAAAATTCTGTTGGTATTGTGATAGGTATTGCATAAGACATGTAGATTGCTTGGGTAGTATTGATATTTTAACACTTAAATGATTTTTAAAATAAATATTTAAATAATAAATAAATAATATTTAAAATTAATAATTTTTCTATATCATTTATTTCTGCTCTAGTCTTTATTATTTCCTTTCTTCTGCTGGTTTGGGTTTTGTTTGTTCTTTTTCTAGCTCCATAAGGTGTAAGGTTAGGTTGTTTATTTGACATATTTCTCGTTTCTTGAGATATGCCTGTGTTGCTATAAATGTCCCTCTTAGAATAGCTTCTGCTGCATCACAAAGATTTTGGACTCATGTGTTTTCATTTTCATTTGTATCCATGTATTTTTTTATTTCTTCTTGGATTTCTTGGTTGATGTATTCATTGTTTAGTAGCATGATATTAAACCTGTATGTATTTGTGTTTTTCCCAGATGTTTTCTTGCAGTTGATTTCTAATTTCTTAGTGTTGTGGTCAGAAAAGATGCGTGGTATGATTTTGATATTTTTGAAATCGTTGAGACTTGTTTTGTGACCTAATATGTGATCTATTCTGGAGAATATTCAGTGTGCACTTGCAAAGAATGTGTATTCTGTTGTTGTAGGATGCAATGTTCTGAATATATCTATTAAATCCATCTTATCTAGTGTATCATTCAAAGCCACTGTTTCCTTGATTATTTTCTGTTTAGATGATCTGTCCATTGGCATAAGCGGGGTGTTAAAGTCCCCTACTATTATTGTATTAGTATCAGTTACTTCCTTTATATTTGTTATTAACTGTTTTATGTATTTGTGTGCTTCCATGTTGGATGCATAAATATTTACAATTGTTATATCTTCCTATTGGATAGTCTTCTTAATGATTATATAGTGTCCTTCTTTGTCTCTTGTTACAGTCTTTGTTTTAAAGTCTATTTCCTGATGTAAAATTGCTACTTTGTCCTTCTTTTGACATCTATTTACATGATAAATGTTCTCCATCCCCTCACTCTAAATCTGCATGTGTCTTTAGATTGAAAGTGAGTTTCTTGTAGGCATCATAAAATGGGTCTTGTTTTTTACCCATTCTGTCACCCAATGTCTTTTGATTAGAATATTTCATCCATTTATATTCAAAGCAATTTTTGATAGGTATGTATTTATTGTCATTTTGCTCGTTATTTTGTGTTTTTGTTGGTCTTCTCTATTCTTTTCTTGTCTTACTCTCTTCTTTCACCATAAGTTTGCTTTCTTTACTGATATACTTGGACTTTTTTTCTCTTTATTTTTTTGCATATCTATCACTGGTTTTTGACTTGTGGTTAACATTAGGTTTGTATAAAACATCTTTTGCATATAGCAGTCTATATTAAATAGATGATTGCTTAACTTTGAACTCATTATTTATTCTTCTCCTCATGATTTAGATATATGGTGTTATAATTTCTGTCTTTATTTTGTGAGTTTCTTGACTGATTTTTACTGATATACTTATGTTTATTGCTTTTGTGATGCCTACTTTTCTTATTCTTTTTTTTTTGTTTTTACTTTTCTTACTCTTACTTATGGTCTTTCCACACAGAGTCCTCTTTAACATTTCTTGGAGGGCTGGCTTAGTTTCATGAACTTCTTTAACTGGGAATTCTTTATCTCTCCTTCTATTCTGAATGATAGCCTTGCTGGGTAGAGTATATTTGGCTGCAGTTTTTTCCTTCCAGCACTTTGAATACATCATGCCACTTTCTTCTGGTCTGCAAAGTTTCTGCTGAAAAATCAGCTGATAGCCTTATGCAGTTTCCCTTGTAGATAACAGATTTGTTTTCTTTTGCTGCTTTTAAAATTCTCTCTTTATCACTACTTTTACCATCTGAATTACTATGTGTCTTGGTGTGGTCTTCCTTGGTTTGATTTTGTAGGGCAGTTTCTCTGCCTCCTAGATCTGGATTTCTGTTTCTTTCCCCTGATTCAGGAAGTTTTCAGCTATCATTTTTCAAATAAATTTTCTGCCCCCTCTTCCTTCTGTTCTTCTTCCAAGATCCTTGTAGTGCAAATATTATTACACTTGATGGTGTTGCTAGTTTCTCTAAGAATAATCTCATTTTGCATATTTTTTTTCCTCTCACCTGCTCAACTTGATTACTTTCCAGTATTCTGGCTTCCAAGTCACCGATTCATTCTTCTGCTTCATCTAGGCTATGGAATACATCTAGTGTATTTTTAAGTTCATTTATCATGTTCTTTCTTTTTTATCTCATTGTTAAGGATCTCACTGATGTCTTCCACTCTTTTTTTAAGTCCCATGAATATCTTTTTGATCATTAATTTAAACTCTTTATCAGACATATTACTTATCTCCACTTGACTTAGGTCTGTTGCTGTAATTTTGTCCTGTTCTTTCATTTCAGACATGTTCCTCTGTCTTCATGTTGTCTAACTCTCTGTGTCTATTTCTGCGTGTTACAAAAGTCAAATATGACTCTTGCTCTCGAAAGTGAGTGGGCGTGCACTTTTAACAAGGTGGCACTGATCCTCTTCCACAGGGAACATGCAACTGCCAGGGAGACCAGGGCAGGATGGGGCCATTCCACAGAGTGTGCATGGGCAGTCCACACAGTTTTAACAAGGTGCTTGTGTCCTCTTCAGGAGGTGACCAGTTGTCATCACCAGATGAAGGCCCTGCAAAATGCACAGTGAAGTGTAGTGGTTTGGCAAGGCTTATGCTGGTCTTCTGAGGGAGGGGACCTGCAGGACCAAAACTTAGTCAGGTCTGGCTGGAGGGGGGTGTGACACAGTATAAGCAAGTTAGATAGTAAATGCCAGTGCTTCCCTGGTTCCCACAGGTGGCTGTGTATGCTGAGTGATGAGGAAAGGAATGGCATCTGCCAGCTCCTTTGCTACTGGAGAAATCCCTCAGTGAACTCTGAGATGTGTAAGTAATGCTCCCTCCCATGTGCCCCAGGCATTTTCTGAACTGCTGCTTCTATTCTGTATTTCTACAGGTTGTTTATTGTGCTCTCTTTTTAAGGGTGGGTACTCAGTTTCCTATCACACTCTTGGCTCTCCCAGAGACCAGGCCCTGATTTTTAAAGTTCCAAGCTTTAAGTCCTGGTGATTGTAAGAATTCATGAAATTCAACCCCTCTGGTTTTTAAAGTCAAATGTTATGGAGATTCATCTTACCTGTGCAGGCTCCTCACTTGACAGTCTGTTTCTCTCCCCTCTCCTCCGCCATCACTCCTTCGCTCCTCTCAGGGGCCAGAACTAAGGGGTTTATCTTCCTACCATGTCTTTGCCCTCCCTACCATCTTTGATGTGGCCTCTTCTTAACAGTTAGTTGTGGAATTTGTTCTGCTAGCCTTGGGTTATTTCCTGGTTTATCTATAATGATGTGAGTGTAATCTAGTTGTATCCATGAGATGAGGTGAGCTTAGGATCTTCCTACTGGGCCATCTTTCTTGGAAATCTTGGCCAAATAACATTATCTATAGAAAATCAAACTGATCACTTAGCTGTAAAAGAATTCATACACATGGTATTAATTAATCCAGCTCTCTGTATAACATAATGTGAATTTTCTTGATGCTCAGAATTTATTTTAGCAGCCTATTTTAATGAATAATAATGATGATCACAGTCATGATAATAATCACTGTATTTGAAAATGCCAAATATAGTATCAATTTTATTTCCTCCAAAATTCAACTCATAGTGTGGGAAGAAGAAAACTAGAAGTATTTATGTCACCTTCTTGGTATTGTTATTTTTAAAGTCACTAATCCTTATTGTGGAGGTCAATATTTGCATTTAAGCTTTGAATAAATTTAAAATTATCTAAGAATACCATCAGAATATGTGTGCATGTGCATGTGTGTGTGTGTTTGTGTATGTTTCTTAATTCTGATATACAACAGAAGAATAACTGGCAGGCTTTGTACCCAAGCCTTTTGTGAGCAAACTAGATAAGAATATTGTAAATATAAATGAACAAATATAAGAGAAAAAGCAATGGAAGGGGAGGGGTATGTTTAGCTTTATCAAAAAGAATGAAAGCAATCAGTGTTATTCAAATTCAAAAGAATGATGTTGGTAAAGAAGAAAGTTCTTATTACAGACATCGAAGATGACAGTATAAACAAAAATAATTAACAATGAAAAGAGAAGTTATAGAGAGTTTGTCACTGTTCCTCAAATATACACCAGCTGATAATATAGATCAGTGAAGAATTCTCTTGATGTATTTTAATTTAATTTCCTTCACACATTTCAGACAAATTACAAATTCAAAATGGGTATAAAAGTTTAAAACCTCCAGAGTAGTCATAAGCAATTGAATATAATTTTTTATAAAATAGTATGAAGTGCCAAGTGAGTGCTAAACAAATGAATATCTTTTATCAAATACTACATATTAATAGATCAAATGATCTCATTGTGTATAAGTACTTAAAATAACAAACATATCAAGTATCTGAATATGAATCAGATATTCTTACAATGATTTTAAAACCACTACTTCGACAGTTAAATGACTTTTTTTAAATTGAATATAGTTTAAAGATCATACATCAAATTGAATTATAGTACAGCAATCCCACTATGACACACAATACTTTTAATAGATCACTTGGAAACAATTTCTGATAGTTTGTAATCTAATTTTTAAGAATATTCATGAATAATAGTAAAAATGATGCTTTGTGTTTGGCACTGGCAAAGAATTAGATTTATGGGTTTCAAATACAAATAATAAACTGAATCACTTAGACCATGGGAAGATTAATAACATTAGAGTCCACAAGGTTTACATAGAAATCTTCAAATACTGTGGTTTATTACTTGTGTTTATGTTAGCAAAAAATAAAAATGCTTTCAAAATATTGTAGAGTACTCAGATCTGTTATAATAGCTTCTCCTATGTTAATTATGCAATAATATTTTTCAAGCAATAGAACCTAGAACTGGATAGCTGTCCAAAAATATCTAATTCTGTTGGGTCACATACAGACTTTTAGAGGAAAGGATACACAAATATGTTTAATAAAATCTACTATATTTGCTTGATGAATTGACATCTTTATTAATTGAAAGGTAATTTAGTAATTATCTATTTAATCTATTTGGAGGAACCTATCCTGAAGTTACTTCCTGAAATGTGAAAAGAAAATATGTGTTTTATACATGCCTCACAAGGAAATTTCTATTTTGTTAATCTGTTTGTATTTAACAATTTTCACATAGAGGTGTTAAATTTTAAGTAAGTCTTTCACCCAGTGTTTTATCATAATATTAATTAATTTATCCATTCAGGAAACATTTGAGACTTTTTTTTTGTGAGCATGTGTGTATGTTACAAAATGTGATACATACATTAGTAAAGCAACCCACCACCCACAATGAGATTAAGAACACTGTCTTAAATTTCAATTTCAGAATATTGTAGTGATGGTAGTAGATATAAGTGTGTAATATGCATGTATTTTAACATTTTAAAATTATTGCAAAAGCAGTAGTTATTCAGTAACTACAATGAATTCAAGCTCATGTTAAGCACTTCGAGTCTATTGTCCTGTGTAGTCCTCATAAAATTTGTGTGTCAGCTTATTATAATCCCTGTTTTGAAAATAGAGAAACTGAAGTTTAGAGGGTTTTTGTCCAGGGTCTTGTGAATTTTAAGTTAATAGCCAGAATTTAATCCAAGTAATCTGACCCCTGACTCTTCAACCTTACATATTGTTACATATTTTGTTTGTCAGAAAGGCCCTATTCAAAAGACATTTTTCCTATTCTTTTAACCAATCACCAGTGGGATGTCTGGGTGGTTCAGTCATTTAACCATTTGCCTTTGGCTCAGGTTATGGTCCCAGGGTCCTGGGATCAAGTTCCACATCAGGCTCCTTGCTCATCAGGGAGCCTGCCTCTCCCTCTGTCGGCTGCTTCCCCTGCTTGTGCTCTCTCTCTCTCTCTCTCTTTCTCTGGCAAATAAATAAATAAATAATCTTAAAAAAAAAGTCACCTGCTGTCAGTTGAAAAATCAGTTGACAATAAATATTGGAAAGAAGTATTTTAAAAGAAATGTAAATTTAAGAAGAGTATACCATTATTTCTAGATTCATCATTTTACCTAAATTCAATCATTAAAAATAATCCCCATGATAAAATTTATAGGCATAGCATTGATCAAAATTAAACAGAATTCTTGACTTCATAATTTATTCCTAGAAATATAACATGTCTCTGAAAGTAATAACAATATATTTTTATATCAGACATTTAATTAAATCTGATGTGTATAACTTCAAATGGAAAGGATCCTAGGAAAAAGAGACACATAATACTAGAAGAAAAGAAGAATGAAGAAAAACCCCAGAGAAAATGTTACTGAGCTGCAATAACAAAGATGGCTCAAAAGCACCAAGATAAAAATGGCAAAAAAAAAAAAAAAACGGGTATAAAGATTTCATGAGGGCAAAAGCTTGGCCCAAATGAAAGCCTGATGTTGGCACATATGACAGCTTCACATGTTCTTTTGAATATGTCTGAATACAGAGATTAGGAACAATATTCAATACTGATGGACCATCATAATGAATTACACCTCTTGCTGAAGAGCAGTGAGAATCCAATATCAAAGAATTTTAATCAAAGCATGGAAATGGTGGTGGTCAAAGAACACTTATCCGAATGGTAAAATTAAATTTTTAATGCCACTTCAGTATCTTTGAGGTTTATATCATCAAAGATATATCGAAATAGAAGTCGTTCTGCTTTGCCATTTATGAAATCCCAGATGGAAGAACTGACACTACTGAATGAAAAGAAGTCAGATGGTAAATGTTTCAGATAAAGAAGACATAGCTCATACATTTAAAATATATTTAAAATATACATTATAAAATAAAACAGATATTGGATGAACTGTATATATTAATGTTTTCAAAAGATGCTTGCATTGGACCATGGCACATGACAGGGGTGAAGGCATTGAAATTATTAACCACAAAGCTCTTCTTGAATATTCCAAAGTAAGATTCTTGTAATCAGTATGTTTTATCTATAAATAATTATTATAAAATAATATAATAATTACAAAATAATTACACTATATTTTAATCCCTTTTGTTAGGATGCCAGTTGAGATATTGAGGTGGTTGTTTGCTTTTCTATTAAACAAGAGGCTGTTCTGTAGATTACTTTGGAGTCAGAGAGCCAAAGATAGGATCTCAACTCTACCAATTCCCTACTCATTCACTTTGGGAAATTTGTTGTTTTCTAAATTATTCATGCTCAAAGTATGATCCTTGAACTAGCAGCAGCATCGTTACCTAAAGATTTTTGGGAATTTAGACTCTTGGGTGTATAACCGTGTGGTCAAAGCCCAGGATTCTCTTTTAATAAGCTCCCTAGATGACTCTAATTCACATCAACAATTTAAAGTCACCACTCCAAACCTTTATATCTTCATATCTAGTGTTGATTTAATAACATTAACAATTTACTCAGATAAGAATGAGAATTCTATTACATGGTCATGGTAAAGGAACAGTACGATGACTATTAGCATTGTTCAGTGTATGTTATCTATGATTAATATTAATTGTACTTTCTTGACCTTCCCTATACAGTATATAAGACTTAACCTGGAATGAACATGTTTGAAGTCAGAGGGCAGTTATATACCTGTCTGATTTTGATCCTGAGTTTCTCTACTGAGATTGCAGACTCTTGACATAACATAAAATGTTATGAGTTACATGAGTTATAATGAGTTACATGTTTGATTTATTCACTGCATTAATGATGAAAAACTATTTTTGTACTAAGGAGAGTCTTCAAGAAGAAACCAGATTAGGAAACTATTATTTAATTCTGAGAGTAGAGTGCTAGAACTTCAAGTTCTTAATTATATAATACAGATGACCTTTGGGTTCTCTCCTTAATCTGAAAAAGAAATGAAGACAATAGACATATTTGGTCAGTTCTGACAATCAAGAGTTCATTTTACATTTTCAGTCAAGAGAAATAGAATTTCTAGTGAGAATGTTTGAATACTACTTAATCAAAGTGAGCTTGGTGGTATGATAGTTATCGCAACTCCAACTGTTAAGAGCTACAGACATGAGTCACAGTAAACCTAGGAAGAGATAGTGAATAGTTAGAGAGAAGGTAGTGAATAAAATTGGAACTTGGGAAGTAGAATGGAGAATAAACTCCAAAATTACTAAATTTTCAAAGTCTGAATTCTTAAACCTGATTTTAATTAAAAAGCAGGTGATAATGGTTAACAGAAAAGGTGTTTGTATTATTTTTTAAAGATTTTATTTACTTAAGAGAGAGATAGCAAGCACAAGCAGGGGTTGCTGCAAAGGGAGAGGGAGATGGAGGCTCTCCATCTAGCAGGGAGCCTGGTGCAGGGCTTGATCGCAGGACCCTGGGATCATGACCTGAGCCGAAAGCAGATGCTTAACTGACTGAGCCACCCAGGTGCCCCAGGAAAGGTGTTTAAATAGCCATATCAGTTCATCTCAATACTATTTCGGTAGCAAGGAAAATCACAATTATTTAACAGCAGCTTCCTAACACAAATTGGTGGATATTCTAATAATAATAATTATTATTTTTTTTTACTTTTATGAAGGAAAATGTAGCATCTAAGGCTGAGACCACCAATACTACTTACTGGTCAAATGGAATTAGCTGAGCAGAAGGAACCGGAAACTTGTTGGAACCATAATTATTGTTGCTTTATGTACAGGATTACTATACAGAAGACTGAAAAAATCCACTTGAAATATTTTTATCACCATCTGAATGAATTGACAAACATTGAAAAAAATGACTTTTAAAAAAGTCATTTATGCATTGCCTTCATGCATATTTATGCCCTCTTCAGGGCATGTGAGAATCTATTTCAGAGCGAACATTAGCGAGGGAATACACACTATAATTGTATGATATTACATAGTTAAAATAAGTTACATTGTTTCATAAACACCTCCAGGTATGTGTATGAGACTGAGTATGGTTATATGCATGGAGAAGCAGCTATTCCTGATGTCTGATATCTGGCCCTGAGTGATCAGGGTGGATATATAGTGGCCCCGAGTGTGAGAATCCTGTAAGATGAGTGGCTGGGAATGTGGACTTAATCAGTAGCTCAAGATGACCAACCTCTAGCCAGAGCCTCAAAACTGGGTTAAGATAGTACATGCATATATACACATGCATGCACACAAGCACTCACACATACACAAAACCCAAGCATCATGTTACAAAGGTACTGTCAATTTGTTTTCCTTCATTCCAGACATTCCTGTGATTGAATACTTGAATCTCAGCCAGAATTTTCATAGGAACTTACTGAATATTAATAATGCTGAGGACCCTTTCATATGTATATTGACCAATTTGATATGCATATTCATGAGATAGCTGTTCAAACCATTTGCCTACTTTTAGTTGGGGTTTCTTTTTATGATACTTCTTAAGATAGCATAAAATAACATTATAGAGGAAGAGATATAGAAAAATTTTGCAAGCTGTTACTGAGAGTAATTGATTCAAAACTACATAAACAAAATACTTGACCTTTCTCACCTGATTCACCTACACATTCAGTGAAATTCCAATAGAAATTTGAGTATTTTGGGGGCACCTGGGTGGCTCAGTGGGTTAAAGCCTCTGCCTTTGGCTCAGGTCATGATCTCAGGGTCCTGGGATCAAGCCCCACATGGGGCTCTCTGCTCAGCAGGGAGCCTGCTTCCCCCTCTCTCTCTGCCTGCCTCTCTGCCTACTTGTGGATCTTTCTCTCTGTGTCAAATAAATAAATAAAATCTTTTTAAAAAAAGAAATTTGAGTATTTTTAAATAGAATTAACAAAATGACTCTAAAACGCATATGGAAATATACACCAACAATAATAAGGAAAATATTGCTGAATAAAAAGAACAAAGTTGCAGGATATACACACCAGATGTAAAGATTTATTATAAGTTACAGTAAGTAAATAAGTGTGGTATTTGTGCAAGAATAGACAAGTATGACAACAGAGGAAAATAAAGTCTACAAAAATATCTTTACATATTTGACCATGTAATTTGCTACACTTATTACTTTCATAAAAAGGGAAAATTGTTTTAAAAAAGGGAAAATTGTTTTCATTAAATAATGCTGGAATAATTGTGTATTTATATGGGAAAAAAACCTGAATCTTGACTTCTACTTTAAATAATATACAAAAACCAATTCCTGATGTATCATAGTATAACATAAAAGATAAAAATATGCAGTTCTCAAATAATAAAGTAAAAGAATATTTTCACTATCTTAATTGCACATCTATCTGCAAAGTAATATATATTTGTAATAGGTAGAGATATAGCTATGGATAAGATATACATCTGGATCTGGATATTACATATACATATAATTTTACAAATTTACTATATCCAAAGTATATTATAAATGCCTATGATAAGGTTTTAAAAACTTAGTAATCAGAAAAATATTTTTAATGGCAAAGATGTGTAAGTTGACAAACATTTTATAGGTAAAATGTGTAAGTAGATACTGCTCTGAACTAAGAAACCTGAATGTTCATATGCCCTAATGCAAGGACTTCAACAGGTCTAAGTAGCTTGGTGAGCAGAGGCAGGGAATGGACAGAAAGAGACTTCAGATGTATGCATATGGGAGATCAAGAGGCTTTCCATATTACAGAATTTCGATTTGATTTTTAAATCAATAAGGAATCTCTAAAAGATTTTATGTAGTAGTCTGATATTGTTTAATTTGAATTTAAGGAAGATTACTTTGGGAAGACCATTGAGAAGGGGATAGAATGGAGTGTAGGCCGATTGACTTCCCAAATCCCCCACTGATATACTTGTCCTTGTATAAATCCCTACTCCCTTAATTGCAGGTGGAACCTTTAGTTGCTTAGAAACAATTTCCAAGAATTTCCCAGAATATGGCAAAGGTGAGAGATATGTAGATGTAATTAATATCTCTAATAAATTAACTTTGACTTAATGAAAGGGAGATTATCCTGTGTGGGACTACTTACCAGGTGAGCCCTTCAAAAAAGTGTTCAGATCTTCTCTGAAGTGAGACACTCCAAAAAGCAGAGAGAGGATCTTGTTGGCTTTGAAGACATAAGCTGCCATGTTGTCAGAGGGCCAGTGCAGAGGCCTTGCAATAAAGAACTGGGAGTAGCCTGGGATGCTGGGTGTTGCCTGACAAACAGTTGGAAAGTAGAGATCTCAGCCCTATCGCCACAAGGAACTGAATGCTGCCAACAACCATGTGAGTTTGGAAGAGGGCTGCAAAGTACAGAGAAATTGTAGGATGCCAAAATTTTAATTGTAGCCTTGTGAGGGCCTGAATAGGGGGCCAAGTGAAGCCATACCCAGACTTCTGACCCATGAAAGTGTGAGAAAATGGAGGTATGTTGTTTTAAGTCTCTAAGTTTGTGGTGACTTGTAATGTAGCAATAGAAAACTAATACAATTTATATGCAAATAGAAAAGAAGTTAGGAGGAAAGAGATCATTGTGAACTCAAGGAAGAGTTTTAGATCAGAGAATACTACTCTAGACAGAATTCTAGATCTATATTAATAAGTTGAGTTGATCTTATGCCTTACTCTGTCTTGGACCTGGTACTTTAGAGTCTATTGCTTGTTCTTTACTATTAAATCTTTAGCTTCTTTACTTTGAATTGCTTCACTGAAAGTCCATTCAGCAAATTATTCTTTGGACTATAGCTATAGTGACTGTAGTATTTTTATATCTGTGAAAAAAAGTAATCAGATTCGGATATAGATATTTTTTACTCAAATACAATTTACAAACTCACTTTACATACTTTTATTGAGTATAAGAATTCCATACATATTTCAAATATAAGTGTATTTTGATTTCTATCATGCAAGTAGAATGAATTATGTTCAGTGTCTCCTAAGTCTTTGCTATCAGAATAAGAATTATATACGTCCACATTTCTAGAGTTAAGCAATACTCGGTATTAAAGGCCAAATAACCATATTTCCTTTCCTCATTCTAGGCCTTTTTCCTAAATGGATAAGTTGCCATAAAATTGCAAAATTGGAAGTTTTCCTAAAATGCCTACTTGTTTTAGTAGAAGTAAGACTGGACTATAGTCAGGAAGGAAATTTTGCGTCATATTTCTAAATAATTGCACTGACTATGGCAATTTGCTTATTTCTTAATATTTATTTTAGCTAGCTGATGAAAAAAAGTTTTACTACCAGGTTCCAAGGTAATTTCCTAGCTTATTTTAAAATGAGATTAAATGTGGTTATCTATATGGTTATGCAGTTCTAGAATGTATAATTCCATCAATATGTCATTAACACCAGTTTAAAATTGCATCTGAATAACCTATATTAATAGTGCTCACTTATGAAGAACACTTTTTTCTTTTATGTCATTCTAGCTACCCTTGCTTTACATATTTTCCCTGGATCATCTCATTTCCACTTATAAGTTACCATAGATGACTGTTGTAATGGTCACATGCTAAGATGACCTGGGTAAATAAAGAACTCATCTTCTTGCATTCAGTTTGGAAAAGGCAAAACTTGTGACTTGATGGTAAAGTTGAAGGGGTTTTGCAGTTATAATTAAGGTCCCAAACTGATTATCTTTGAGTTAATCAAAAGATATACTCCTCCAGGGTAGGCCTGACTTTACCAGGTAAAAAGAAAGGCCAGGCTTTTTGCAAGTAGAGATTCAAAGCAGCAGAAACTCATTATTGCTGGCTTGGAAGACACAAGCTGCCAGGAACATACAACTGCAAGGGAATAAATTATGCAAACCTGAGAAAGCTTAGAATTGGGTCTTTCCCCACTTAAGCCTCCAGGTGAGAATGCGGCTTGGTTGACACCTTGATTTTATCCTGCTGAGGCCTTGAGAGAGAACTCAGCCAGATCCTGCCCAGTCATCTGATCTACAGAAACTGTGACATAATAAATTGGTGTTGCTTTCTGTTATGAAGTTGGTAGTAAATTTGTTATACAGCAATAGCAAATAAATACAACCACCGAATTCACACATTCAGAGCTAACTTCCTTCTTGAAATTCTTACAGATATGTCCAGATGACTATAGACATCTCCAATGTGGGTCTCACTCATACAAAGGTATCCTTCCTCAAACTCAATCTTTTCCTTTGAATTCTGTCTGCAGTTAATGATATCAAACCAAGCAATCTCCCAACTTAGAAATCCAGAATCAACCAACTGAATAACATACCCGGATTCATCCGTATCTTTTTCCTTTGACCAGTCGTGCCTACTCCACTCCCCTTCATGGCTTTTGTGAGTATGTAATTGGCTACTACCTAAAGCATCCTTTGAATCCCTCTGCCTTATCTTTCTTATCCTTCCTCAAGTTGGCCCCTTATTTCTTTCCTGAAAAGACTCCTCTGCCAAAGAAATCCCCTTTTCAGGTATTGAAAGCACAAGTTCATGTACACACTTATAAAATAATGTGCTTCTAAAATATCAGACCCTTTTATAATTCCAACTTGTCTTTTCCGTGATTCTGTACCTACCAAATTCCCCATTACAATGTCCAGACAAGAAGACATCACTATGAGGGTTCTACAGTGACCTTTGGCAGAACTACCTACTTATGCCAGTTCTATATTCCTGTGGACTTTTGTTTCTGCCTTTAATAGTATATATCTCATTTATTGTGAGTAATGTTAACATACTTCTTTCTCTTGCTAGACTATAACCTTCAAGAACAAAGGATATGTATTAGTCTCCTTTGTATATCAACATTTGTTCTGTAGCAAACATATCAAATACTTCATAAATGTTGTTCATATGAATAAGTAAATACAAGATTGCTATTACAATCATAAACAGGCATTATTTACAATTGCGCATAATGACTTTAGGTCGATTTGCAAAAAAACAATTTGCTTAATAGTCCATTCATCAAATTTTCTAATATATGAATCAAAAAGAATGTTCCTTATATGTACTTATTGTTTTCTATGGACTAGGATGGAGCGGTTTTTAGAGTTTCTGAAAATAACCTGCAAAGTCTTACTTCAGTTTTTATTCCCTAGCAACAGTAATTTTAAAAACACTTTATCAAAAACTATGCATCATAACATGGTATGATTTCTTAATATTTAAAAGACTGAATTTAATACATAATCATTTCAGTATTTCATAAGTTTATGAAAATTTTAGTTTATAATGATTTTGAACAACTTTTAGACTTGTTTCTTTTTTTTTTTAAGATTTTATTTATTTATTTGACAGAGACAGTTCACAAGTAGGCAGAGAGGCAGGCAGAGAGAGAGGAGGAAGCAGGCTCCCCGCCAAGCAGAGAGCCTGATGTGGGGCTCAATCCCAGGACCCTGAGATCATGACCTCAGCCGAAGGCAGAGGCTTTAACCTACTGAGCCACTCAGGTGCCCCTAGACTTGTTTCTTAAGTAACACTTTAAACTTAATATTTGTAGCAAAAGTAGCCAATGTGGGATATAATACTTTATTTTCTCTTTTTAATTTACCTGACTTTAATATTTTTAGGGTATTTAATAAATGTATCAATTTATTTCTACAAAACATAAATATGTAGATCAGACATTAGGTACTATTCATAGAAATTGTCTATCAATAATATCTAACAATACATTAAGGGATGCCTGGATGGCTCAGTTGATTAAGCATCTGCCTTTGGCTCAGGTCCTGATCTCAAGGTCCTGGGATCAAGCCCCATGTCAGGCTCGCTGCTCAGTGGGAAGACTGCTTCTCCCTCTCCCTCTGCCTGCCACTCCCTGTGCTTGTGCTCTCTTTCTCTCTCTCCGTCAAAGAGATAAATAAAATATTTTTAAAAAAATATATTAAAACATGGGGCACCTGGGTGGCTCAGTTGTTAAGTGTCTGCCTTCAGCTCAGGTCATAATCCCTGGGTCCTGGAATAGAGCCCCAAGTCGGGCTCCCTGCTCTGTAGGAAGCTTGCTTAGCCCTCACCCACTCCCCCTACTTGTATTCCCTCTCTCACTGTGTCTGTCTCTGTCAAATAAATAAATAAAATCTTTAAAGAAAAAAAGCATTTGACTAAGTACAACATCCACTCATGATAAAAACCCTCAACATGTAGTTTAGAGGGAACATACATCAACATAATAAAGGCCTTCTATGAAAACCCACAGCTAACATCATACTCAATGGTGAAAACTTAGAGTTTTCCCCCTAAGATCAAGAATAAGACAAGGATGTCCATTTTGCCCACTTTTATTCAACATATTACTGGAAGTCCTAACCACCACAAACAGACAACATAAAGAAATAAAAGGCATCCAAATTGGTAAGGAAAAAATAAAACTTTCACTATTTGCAGATGACATGATACTATACACAGAAAACCCTGAAGGCTTCACCAAAAAAACTATTAGAAGTGATGAATGGATTCAGTAAAGTTGCAGGATACAAAATCAATGTACAGAAATATGTTCCATTTCTATACACTAATAATGAAGCAATAGACAGAGAAATTAAAAAGCAATCCCATTTACAATTGCACCAAAAATAATAAAATACTTAGGTATAAACTTAACCATGGACATGAAAGACTTATACTCTGAAAACTATAAAATATTAATGAAAGGAATTGAAGACGACACAAACAAATGGAAAGATATTTCATGCTCATGGATTGGAAGAACAAATATTGTTAAAATGTCCATATTACTCAAAGCAATCTACAAATTTAATGCAATCACTATCAAAATACCAACAGCATTTTTCACAAAAACAGAAGAATCCTAAAATTTGTATGGAGCCACGAGAGACTCGAATAGCCAAAATAATCTTGAAAAAGAAAAACAAAGCTGGAGGTATCACAATTCTAGACTTCAAGTTATACTATAAAGCCATAGTAATTGGAGCGCCTGGGTGGCACAGTCAGTTGAGGGTCCAACTCTTGGTTTTGGCTCAGGTTATGATCCTAGGGTCCTGAGATTGAGCCCCAAGTCAGGCGCTATGCTCAGCATGGAGTTTACTTGAGATTCTCTCTTCATCTCCCTCTGCTCCTCCCTCTTGTGAGCTCACTCTGTAAAATAAATAAATAAATGTTTAAAAAATAAAAGCCATAGTAATCAAAACAATATGGTACTGACACAAAAATAGACACATACATTAATGGAACAGAATAGAAAGTCCAGAAATAAACCCACAATTATATGGTCAATTAATCTTCAACAAAAGAGGCAAAATATGATGAGAATATGCAATGTAGTCTATGCAACATAGGGTGTTGGCAAAACTGGACAGCTACATGCAAAAGAATGAAAATGGACCACTTTCTTGCATCATATGCAAAATGAACTCAAAATGGATTAAATACCTAAGTGTGAGACCTGAGGCCATAAACATCCTAGAAGAAAGCACACACAGTAACTTCTCTGACATTGGCTGTAACAACATCTTTCTATATATGTCTCCAGAGACAAGGGAAACAAAAATCCTAACTATTGGGGCTACATCAAAATGAAAAGCTTCTGCACAGCAAAGGAAACAACCAATAAAACTAAAAGACAACCTACTGAATGGGAGAAGATATTTACAAATGACATATCCAATAAAGGGTGAGTATTCAAAATATATAAACAACTTATACAACTCAAAACCGTAAAACAAATAATCCAATTTAAAAATGGGGAAAAGACATGAACAGACATTTCATCACCAAAGATATCTAGATGGCCAACGACACATGAAAAGATATTCAACATCACTAATCATCAGGGAAATGCAAATGAAAACCATGATGGGATATCATCTCACATATGTCAGAATGCCGAAAATCAAAGACACAAGAAACAAGTGTTGACAAGCATGTGGAGAAAAAGGAACCCTTGAACATGTGGGAATGCAAACTGGTGCAGTCACCACGATAGTATGGAGGTTCCTCAAAAAAATTAAAAATAGAACTACCCTATGATCTAGGAATTGCATTACTGGGTATTTGCACAAGGAATACAAAAACACTAATTCAAAAAGATATGTGCACCCCTATGTTTATTGCAACATTATTTATTATTTACAATAGGCAAACTACATAAGCAGACCAAGTGTCCAGCAATAGGTAAATGAATAAAGAAGATGTGGTATATACATATATAATAGAATATTACTGAGCCATGAAAAAGAATGAAATTTGCATTTGCAGCTACAGAGTATAATGCTACATGAAATAACCCAGTTAGAGAAAGACAATTACCACTCATATGTGGAATTTAAGAAACAAAATAAATGAACAAAGAAAAAGGAGACAAAGCAAAAAAAACAGACTCTTAACTGTGGAAAACAAACCAATGGTTACCCAAGGGGAGATGGGTGAAATAGGTGATGAGGATTAAGAGTATACTTATCATGATGAGCACTGAGTAATGTATAGAATTGTTGATTCATTGTATTGTACATCTGAAACTAATGTAACACTCTATGTTAACTATAATGGAATTAAAATTAAAAACTTAAAATAAAGAAAGAATTTGTACCCTCAGCATGGAAAGAAGGTCAAAATAGATATTAGTATCAAGAGTTTAGAATCTGGAAAATAAATGGGTGAGTCTTTTCTGAACTAGTGACAAGAACTTAATGTCTAGACTTCATGTCTTCATATTATCTCTGAAGAACCCCAGAAATGTTTTGAAATTAAAGAGATTTTGAAATGTGTCCATATGAAGGGTGATGAAAACACTGTGATATTTTGAAAATATAATTAGACTCCTCTATCCACAAAATATAACAAGCACACCCACACAGATTCCTGCAGATGAAACTCCAAAATTATTATGAGACAGTATATTCTCCTAAAGAAAGAAATTGCAAGATTTCTCTGGTGAAACCACCCAATCAAAGGGATAAAATTGATATCTACTAATAGTTGTAGTTTCCTATCAAGGCTTGAAACCTCTAATTAACCTCTACTAAAGATAATTACTTGGTTGATTTCTTGCATGCTCATGATGCTTACAATGTAGTGTTAGAGCATTCAAAAATATAGTCACTCAGTGTTCACTACATATTTGAGGAAAAGCTTGAATTTGAAAGACAGTAAAAAATAGGGGAAAAAACCAAAAATATAAGAAAAGGCAGGGATACGAAAACTTTTAAGTATTTTCCTTCTAAAGTTCAGGAGAGAATTTTATTCCTGGAACAACAAAAGATAAAAGAAATATTAAAAGAATATATAGAGGATAAAAAGTGCATGGAAATTAAAGAACATAATGAGTAATTCAGTAGAAGAATTAGAAGCTCAAGGAACTATTAAAGGAATCTTCTGTAAAAGATGAAGAATTTGATATACAATATAAAACAACTAAGAATTCAGTGATTCAATTTACGAAGTCCAATACGAATACTAGTAGTTTATACCTTAAACTCCTATAGTGAAAATGATGAGGGAATATTATCAAACAAATAATTCGAGAAAATTTGTCAAAGACAAACCAAGGCATATGATTGTGAAATTTCAAAACAGAGTGGTTAAAGGGAGATTTTATCCTCTATAGAGAGAATACAAAGGCAGTGGGAGATTGCAGGCAAAGGATTAGTAAATAGGACAACATCAAGCCTCTCAACAGGGAGACCAAAGTTTCAAAATCATAAAGCAATGTGCTCAAAATTCTGAGGAAATCACTTCCAAGAGCAAGGAAAAAGGAAATTAAACTGACTCCTTCTCTGTCATCTGTAGGCAGAAGAACTATCCTTAGAATCTGGGAATGGATTCATGAAAGCTACATAGAAAACTACAGTGAGGAATTTGTTTACTCTAGGAAATGGTAAAAATTATATAGGAAAGGAAATACATAGTATAAAACCACTAAGTTCTTTCTCATAAAAGTGTATTCATAATTCTTAAACCTGGAACATTAATTGCTTTAGCTAAATCAGTAACAGAGCCACACTGGAGTATGGGTAAATAGGTGTGTGAAGGTGTGAGGTTTAGGGGATATAAGAAATATCAATGTTTGTTTTAGGAAGCAGATAATATGAAAAAAATGAAAAATTAAGGTAAATTGAGGGAAAATAAGACAGGAGTAAAAGCTTTAAGAAATTTAAATTGGTTGCTTCTTGGAACTGTGAATAAAAGGTTTTTGCCCAGGAGTTGCTTTTTCATTTGTTACAAGCCTTAAGAATGATTAGATTTTTATATTATATAACGTAAAACTTTGATAAAAATAGGAACACGTTTATAATTGATTTTACAGAAGGTGTACTGCCTCTTATAAGGATCATCGCTTTGCAAGATTCTTTCTTTTTTGCTAACTCTGGTGCTCAGTTTCTGCCATAGACTCTTGAGGTTTAAGGCAATATTGTTACAGTTGTTTTGTCATTTTTCTGAGGGGCACAGTGTTTTAACTTCACAGCTGTGCTACTTGTAAAAGTATCTGTGATCTAATCCTTAATTGCCAGGTGAACTAAAAGAGGAAAAGTGTTGGAAGAAAGATTTGATCGACAATAATATCTTAATGATTTCCTTTCTCGTGACCAAGGGCCTTAATGAAGCCTTCTAAAATGTTCTTAATAGCCCCCTTTATTATTCATGTGGTGACTCATTTTGATACTCAGAAACCTAGAGATAAAAGAAGGGGAACTGGACATAGGAAGAAAATAAGTTTTATATAGAGTTTGTACACCTGAAGTTTGAGAACTTTCAACATTGATAGAAATTTTCTTCTGCTTATGGCATGGGGTATATTTTGGAGATAGGTAGGCAGGAAATGTTCATTTGACTGACAAGAACGGGAGCAAACAAAATTAAGATTGGCATCTCTTCTTAACAAATATGATAAGTTCTATTGAATATCCCAGTCCTTCAGCCTCCTGGTGCCTAGTACCTTTGCTCTTGTTTCATTGTAGGGCCCTTTCTTTCTGACTTTAGGTTTGGCCATGCTACATGCTTAGCCAATACAATGAAGAAGAAATGACAACATGTCTTTTCCAAATCTTAGGCCTTAGGAGGCCTCCTTCAGTGCTGAGGCTTGCTCTTGGCTTTTGTGATTGCTGTGAAAACGAGAGAGAACATGATAATCTATTGAAGGATGAGAGACCTGTGGAATCCCAGACAAAGCTACCTAAATCATGGAAAACCAGCTGATCCCCCGACATGGCTAGACATGTCTGTGAGCCCAACCAAAATAGAGATGTCTTGACAATCCCAGATGACCTCATATACATGAGAAACATGCAATGATTATTGTTTGCTAGTAAGATTCGGTGGTTGTTTTGTGTGTAACTTTATGTGGCAACGAGGAATTGATAAACACACTAAAATGTTTAAATTTATTTTAAAACATCTCCAGAATAATACCTTCATTATTATAACCCTTGAATTATATACCTTATAGCTCCAATGTATTAAAATACAGGAAATAGTTAAATTATAATACAATTAAGTTAATTAATATTTAATAATAATTATAACAATATGTTATAGAAGTCAGTGCTTTATTTTTATTTGATTATTTTAACTGGTATTCTACAAACACAAATATCTTCACTCAAAATTTTATCAGTTAACTATCTTTTATACAAAACAACATAATTGACACCATAAAATATTATTGCTTTGATATGTGAAGAAAATTCTCAGTGATATCTGTAAATAAATACATCCAATATTAGGAGTTGAAATTTTTCTACCATAAACATGTGATTCGCTTCCTTGAGCTGACATAATAATGTGCCAGAAATCAGTGGCTTAAGAGAATAGAAATTTATTCTCTTA
>CM052898.1:172093234-172134975 GCA_028534135.1 Potos flavus
GATGGAATATTATGCCTCCATCAGAAAGGATGAATACCCAACTTTTATTTTAACATGGACTGGACTGGAAGAGATTATGTTGAGTGAAATAAGTCAAGCAGAGAAAGTCAATTATCATATGGTCTCACTTACGGGTGGAGTGTAAATACAGTATTTTAAAAAGATACTGCTTTTTAAGTTTATTTATTTGGCATATTATTGATTTAGATTCTTTTTAAAATGAAACAAGTTGAAAAGTGATCAACCTTTCAAAATGTATATTTAAGCTAAAACTTTGAGCCCTCTGTCCCCAAATTTTAATATTTGACTATATGTCTTACCTTTGACCAAAGAAATATTTGCTCACATTAATGGTCTTCCAAAGTCTTTTGGTATAAATACTAAGTAAGTACTTTCAGCTATTTGGAACATAGGGACACTATTAAAATGGGGCAGAATAAATATATTTTCATTAATTAGTTTCATAAACAAGCTAATTATCCAGAACTGAGTGTCGTTTCTATTCATATCTTCCAATATGAAGTGGGAAGTTGGATCACTGTTCTCTGGTGATATAATCTGGAACGTGTCTCCTGTTTTAAAAATTATTTTTTTGAAAGATGTTTCCCAGATTTACAGAGTGCATGTATATATGTGCATGTGTGTATATCCACATATATCTATATTAATACCCAGAGATTCATCAAATTACAAAAATATTTGAAGTTTAGTGACAATGGGTCTAAATGTCAGTTACTTTAACTGTCTCTATATGTGTATATATACATACTCCCCACATACAAACACACATATACAATTTATTTACTGAAAATATAAACTAAACTATTTTGAAAATATTACTTTAGAGGATTTTCCCTTAAGTGTGGTCCAAAGCAGTCATCTACATGTGCTTGAGGCTTACTTGAGGTGGATAATGTATGAAAATGAAGAGGTTTTAAATCTTTCCAGGCTTCCCCCTAGTCTCATAAATGGTGAAATATGGATTGGACAATCTTTAATATCCTGTAATGCCAACTTCGTTTTAAAAAGGAAAAATGTCTTTCTTATACTAAGTCTTTATCTAGTTTACATTGAATGGAGAAAACGAGAGAAGATTCTAAGCAATACTTATTTTACTTTTATGACTATACAGCCAACTATTTTAGCGCCATTGGCAGGCCCATTTGAAAAGGAGGATCCTGGATCCCCATTATGTCTCTACCTCTTACATGTTGTATACATTTTGGCAGGTTACTTAAAAGCTATAAAACAATGGTAACAGTAATGTCTTATAACAGTTACAGTGGTTGAAGGGCATCCTGTGGTAAATTATCTACCAAGGTTTGGGGGAATAGAAAGTGGAGGTGAATAAACATATTGGTCTCTTACTTTACTTCATTTGTCCCATAAATATTCAGACATATTTGAGAAAGTAAAATTGCCAACCCCTTTGCTACATATATATTTTACATAGGAAAACAAAATGATATATGTTTTTAGTCAGATATTCTATTGAAACTTTCTGCTTAACTATTTAGCATACGAAGAGATTATACATTATTTTATAGGATATGAGAGAGTCTTTAAAGTTTTTCTATTTTGGGACAGTGAAATGTGAGCAGACGTAAGGTGTATCACTTGTGGGAAGAAACTTTAATATCTAATACCCACTTTACAATTTTTCCATTTCCTGTGTCATGGAGACTGATTTTTCCCAAATGGTGAAGTTTTGATAACCTGAATCTCTGATTAAGGGTGACAGGAGATGGAACTATCCACTTAAGAAATAGCCACCAGCTTAAATGTGAATGAAATTAATGTCAGTGGATCATAGCTGTAAGAGAGCAAGACACTCTCTAGGAGCAATACATAGAGAAGCTCCAAAGCCAAAGGGAGAGGCAGAAAGAATTCTAAGGCCTTTGGAAGCCTCTGGCATCTAGATCTATAGCCAATTCTTAGCCACAATAACAAATCCTCACATTAAGTCTATTTACCTCAGTTCTTATATACAACATTTTTCAACAATAGAAATTATGAGGCATGCCAAAAGGTAAGAAAAAATATGGTCTGAAGAAATAAGCAAGCACTAGAACCAGATTTGTATATGAAACAGAAGTTGGAATTATTAGACAGGGAATTAAAATAATTGATTGACATGCTCAAGGTTATGCGAAAAGTGGACCACATGCAAGAACAGATGAGTAATGCAAGCAGATACATGGACACCCTAGAATGTGTAAAAAGCAAATGTTAGAATTATAAACAAAAACACTAGTGACAAGCCACAGATTCCTTCAACAGGTTCATCAGTATACCTAACAAAATGGAAGAAAGAATCAATGAATACAGGTGAATAGAAACTTTCCAATCTGTAATGCAAAAAGAAAAAAAAAAAAAAGGGAATTGACCAAAGCATTCACATTAGTGAAATACCATCAAAAAATGTTATGCCCAACTGACAAAAAATTAAAAAATAAAGAATATTTGAACATAAAACCCCACAAAAGATATAATATATGTATAACTTGAATATCACAAAAAAAAGAATGGAACAGAAGAAATATTTAAAATAATAATCATGAAGAACTTCTCAAAATTAATGACAAACATCAAATTACATATCCAGGAATCTCAGAGAACACCACAAGCTTGACAGCTGGAGTGGATAGAAATACCCCCCTCCCAGTGTTCCCATAACCCTCATGGGAGTGATTGCTGCCCAAATTGCAATGATTATTTGAGAGAGGAACATCCCATTTCCCACAGATGTAGTCAGGGAAAGAGCTATGCTAAACTAGCCAGGTTTCTTTAGTTCAAAAGTTTTTGATTCACTTACATATCCCCTTTCTATTGGCCTAAATCTGTTTCCAAAATAACTGGTTAGGGTCACTAATCAGTTAGAATCACTACCTTGCAACCCTGGAAAATATATTATAATCTACCCACTCAGGGCCTTCCCATTCATCCCAGTTATGTCTGCCTTAAAGGTAATTTTATTCCAGGCGCTCTTTTTTCCTGGAGGTCTTTATCAGGATCATGCAGTTCCATCTCAGCCAGGCTTCCTAAATTTGACCCTCAGTGAACAGAAGCCTTGTTCCCTCACAGAAGGCTTCTGGCTTCTACTTAACAAGGAAGAGTCTTTACTCTCTCTCTCACCATCACCAATACACACAACATACAAACACAGACACTTAACAAAGTGCCTGTTATTATTTTAAGGCTACATAACATGAAGAAGAGCATTTTATGTGACCATTACTGGACAAAGATGGTCCTCCTCGTAAATGCTATGTAAACTTTTAAAGATAAGCAACCAGGAACTGATTTTGCATTTATGGAGGGAAAAAGATCTGCCTCATCAGGCCACACATGAAAATTGGATGAATATTTAGGCTTAATGATTGGTGCTAAATTTGCTTTTTAATAACTCTGCATTTATGGTTTTGCAGACATAGGAAAAAATTCTTATGTTTTTCAAAGTTCTCTTATGTATGGAACAGAACAGTTAGATGAATTTGGAGATTTAGAGGAATCAGTGTCATACAGATAATGAAAGTAATGATGGTACCTAAGAGAGCTATGTTTAAAAAAAGGGGGGGGCGCCTGGGTGGCTCAGTGGGTTAAGCCGCTGCCTTCATCTCAGGTCATGATCTCAGGGTCCTGGGATTGAGCCCCGTACCAGGCTCTCTGCTCAACGGGGAGCCTGCTTCTCCCTCTCCCTCTGTCTGCCTCTCCGCCTACTTGTGATCTCTTTCTCTCTGTCAAATGAATAAATAAAATATTTTTAAAAAATAAAAGAAAGCAAAGCCTTTATGCTGTTGCTGATGTTGTTGTTTTTTAAATTATATTTCAGGATTTATGAAAGCTTTCACTGGAAAAATCTTTTTCAAGATAGACTTGGTTCTCTAACTGTGATGGCAATAGTAAGAAGACGCTTGAGTTTTTAAAGAAGTCAATGAACTACATGTACATATACAGCCTTTATGTAACACCGTTTGTGTGAGTCAAGCTGCTGTTAAGCACTTTTCGGTTTATTCTCCAGAGTGTACTGACCAAGCTCTAATCTCATGGAAAGGTAAATATAACTGAAGTGTTTGGAGAAGTGATGGGAAATCAGTGCCCAGAAAGAGCACTTAGCTATGTTTTTAACCATAAATGTCAAAGAACAAGGTCATAAGTGTTTCTTTCTGTTTCTTGAAAGTGTTCTGAATTTGAACACCTTTATTTTTATTTCTCTTGGGCTATGGAATGAGAAGAGATGGGTAGTGAACTGACTTTCCAACATTTATTGTCTTAATACAGTTCCTTCTTCAAATAGTAACACCCTTGTATATAGTTGCCCATTACATTTATGTGCAATTATCTTCTAATATTTTAAGTTCTTATATCCTACTATTTAAGGCCATTCCACATTTGTTCATGGTCAAGGAATTCTTAACTGAAATATACTTCCAGGTGTGAGAGTTGTCATGTAGTGGATTCTCCCTGGATTAATTCTGTTCTAGTGTTTTCTGTTATGCAGGGCAGAGCATCTGGCCTTTCAGATCTTGGACAGAAATGGTAAACCATGACTCCGAATGGTGTGCACTTGAAAATGTTATCTGATACGTGACTAAAATATATAGTTAATAGGTTCCAGTATTTTATTTCTACATTTATTTGTTAATTCAATAAATCTTTTCTAAGAACTTCTACTAGTTATGTTACCATTTTAGTTTTCAGAGTTATACAATTTTCAATGTGACCCACTACTCTCAGGAGTTACAAATAATATGTATCAGGAAATCAGGTAATTGCTAACTTGATTATTAGGAAGTCAAGTAATTGCTACTATATGGACCAGTATTTAGACTCCATTAAATGTCAAGCACATTAGCCAAGTTCTTATCAAGATAGAAGAAAATATTGAGAATAAGCAAACAGTCTTCTCGCAAAAGTATGAAGTGAATTTGTAATTTGGGAGGTTTTATTCCATTTTCTAATTCCTCATTAATTAAATGGTGGCTATGTTCAGGTAGCATGGTTAATGGAATAGGTTGATTTTTTTAATTTAAATTCAATTAATTAACATATAATGTATTATTTCTTTCAGGGATACAGGTCTGTGATTCATCGGTATTTTATAATACCTGGGTCTCATTGCAACACATACCCTCCCCAGTGTCTATCACCCATTTACCCCATTCCTTCACCCCTCTCCCCTCCAGCAACTCTCAGTTTGTTTCCTATGATTAAGAGTCTCTCATGGTTTGTCTCCTTCTGTGGTTTCACCTTTTTTCCCTCTCTTTCCCTATGATCCTCTGTCTTGTTTCTTAAATTCCACATACCAGTGAGATCATATGATAATTATCTTTCTCTGATTGACTTATTTTGCTTAGCACAATACCTTCTTGTTGCATCCACATCATTGTAAATGACAATATTTCTTTTTTTGATGGCTGGAATAGGTTGATTTCTCACAAACACACTAGTCCAGGGCTTCTTATACACACACTCACATGGCACACAAACACAACCACACACTTACAGTTTCTAAAATGATGTGAGAATTAATTCCACTGAGTGCCAATGCAGATACCCAAATATTCCCTCAGAAGCAGATTTCTATAGATTTCAGGAAATAGTCCTCACACCCATCACAGAAGGAAATAGCTGGGATTTGATTCTATCAGAATCCCTGTTAACAGATAAACCTGCCATGATGTGTATTTCTGTTAAACTGGGTCATCATTCAAAAAATAAACCTGTGTGTTTACTTATTCTCTTCCTATATTCTCATTTTCATGACTGCTTTCTGTTTTTCCTTCCATAAACCAATCCTCTTTCTTCTAAAAGCCATATCCTGCATTCTTTTATATTTTTTTAAAAGACTTTAGTTTTTAGTTTTAGGTTTACGTCAAAATTGGGGAAAATATAGTTTCCCCATATGCCACCTGTCCCAGCACATGCATAGCCTTCCCCCAACCCCATTATTGACATCATTCACCAGAATGGTATATTTTTTATGGTAGATGGACCTACACTGACACATTATATCCACCTCAAATTCATAGTTCACCTTAGGATTTACTCTTGCTGTTGTACATTCCCTGAATTTGGACAAAGGTGTAATGACATAAATTTATCATCATAATATTATACAGAGTAATTTCACTGCCCTGAAGATTCTCTGTGCTTTGCATATTCATCTCTCCCTCAACCCTGGCAACCATTGATCTTTTTTTTTTTCCTCAAATACTTTTATTTTATTTTTTCAGGGTTACAAGATTCATCTTTTTATTCTCTCTATAAGTTTGCCTTTTTAAAAATGGCAGTTGGAATCATACAGTATGGTATGGTATGGTAGTTGGAATCATACAGTATGCAGCTTTTTAGGTGGGCTTTTTTCGCTTAGTAATATGCAATTTAAGTATCCTCCATCTCTTTTCATAGCTTGATAGATCATTTCTTTTTTAAAACTGAATACTATTCCATTGTCTGGATGTACTAGTTTCTTTATCCATTTACTTACTGAAGGACATCTTGATTACTTCCAAAGTTTGGCAATTCCGAATAAAGCTGTTATAAATATCTGTGTACAGGTTTTTGTGTGAGCATAATTTTCAACTCCTGATGGTATTCAGTTTTGTAAGAAACCACAGAACTGTCTTCCAAAGTGGCCGTTACATTTTGCATTTCCTACCAGCAACAAATGAGAATTCCTGTGGTTCTACATCCTCACCAGCAGTTGGCCATGTTAGTGGTAGGGATTTTAGTCATTCTAATAGGTAAATATATTCTCCCATTATTCTTTGAATTTGCATTGCCCTGATATGGAGTATTTTACAATATGCCTATTTAACATGCGCATGTCTTCTTTGGTGAAATGTCTGTTAAGGTTTTGGCCTATTTTTAATTTGAGTTGTTTGCTTTTTTTTTTTTTAATTTCATGAATTGTTTGTATATTTTGGATAATAGTCCTGTGTCAGATGTGACTTTAGCAAATATTTTTCTCCCAGTTTGTGGCTTGTCCTTTCATTCCCTTGATACTGTGTTTTGGAAAGCAGATTAAGAAAATTAAGCCCAGCCTGATGATTCACAGACATGTACCCTGGGGAAAATAATACATTATATGTTAATAAAAAAAATAAATAAATAAATAAATAAAATAAAAAAAAAAAAGAAAATTAAGTCCAGCTTATCAGTGATTTGCTCCATCTGTCATGTCTTTAGTACTATATCTAAAAAGGCATCACCATAGATTTTCTCCTATATTATCTCCTAGAAGTTTTATAGTTTTATATTTTACATTTAGGTCTGTAATCCCTTTTGACTTAATTTTTGTGAAGAGTGTAAGGTCTGCGTATAGATTTATGTTTTTGCATGTGGATTCCAGTTATCCCAGCATCATTTATTGAAGCAACTATCTTTGCTCTTTTGTATTATCTTTGCTTCAGTTGACTATATTTAGGGAAATCTATTTCTGAACTCTATTCTATTCCATTTATCTCTTTATTCTTTCACCAGTCCCACATTGTTTGAATACTCCAGCTTTATAGTAAGTCTTGAAGTCAGGTAACTTCTGTTTTCCTTCAATATTGTGTAGGCTATTCTGCGTCTTTTGCCTTCCTAATTACTTTAGAATTAGTTTGTTGATATCCATAAAGTAACTTGCTGGGATTTTGGTTGAGATTACACTGAATCTATAAATGAAGTTGGGAAAAACTGACCTGTTGACAATATTGAGTTTTTCTATCCATCAACATGGAATAATTTTCCATTTATTTCATTCTTTGTTTTTGTTCATCAGAGGTTTTAGTTTTCCTCATATAGATTTTATATGTATTTTGTTAGATTTATATACAAGGATTTCTTTTCTTTGTATGCTGATGTAAATGGTATTGTGTATTGTGTTTTTGATTTCAAATTCCACTTGCTCATTTTTGGCATAAAGAAAGTAATTGACTTTGGTATATTAATCATGTATTCTACAATCTTGCTATAATTACTTATTAATTCTCGAAGCCTTTTTTGGTCAGTTTTTCAGATTTTTTTCTACATAGAAAATCATGTTATCTATGAAGAAGGACAGTTTTATGTCTTCCTTCCTAACCTGTATACCCTTTAATTTCTTTTTCTTACCTTACTGAATTAGCAAGAACATCCAGCATAATGTTGGAAAGGGGTGGAGAGAGGGTCATCTTCGCCTTGTTTCTGACCTTAGTGGGAAAGCTTTTAGTTTTCACCATTAATAATGACGTTAGTTATAGTTTTCTTGTGGATTTTTTTTTTTATCAAATTGAGAAAGTTCTCCTCTATTCCTAGTTTATGAAAAGCTTTTACCAAGAATGGATGTTGGATTTTGTCAAATGCTTTTTTTGCATCTATTGCTATTATCATATGATTTTTCTTTCTTTTCTTTCTTTTTTTTAGTCTGTTGATATAATGAATTACATTATTTGGTTTTGAATGTTGAACCAGCTTTGCATGCCTAGGATAAACCCCACTTGTTCAGGTTGTGTAATTCTTCTTACACATTTTTGGATTCAAATGTTACTATTTTGATAAATTTTGCATCTGTGTTCATAAGACATATTGGTCTGCAAATTTCTTTTCTTCGAATGTCTTTATCAGAGTTTTGTAGTAGAGTAATGCTGGTCTCATAAAATGAGTTAGGAAGTATTCTCTCTATTTCTATACTCTGAAAGAGATGTAGAGATTGATGTAATTTTCTTCCTAAATCTTTGCTAAAATTCACCAGTGAACCCAACTGGACCTGGTGCTTTCTGTTTTAGAAGATTATTAGTTACTGATTCAAATTAATGGATATAGGCCTATTAGATGGTCTGTTTTTCTTGTGTGAGTTTTGACCAATTATGTTTCAAGGAATTCATATAACTCATTTAGGTTATCAAATTTGTATACATAGTTTTTCATAGTATTCTTTTAATATCCATAGAATTTTTAGTCATGTCCCCTCTCTTACTTCTGGAATTAGTAATTTATATCTTCTTTCTTTTATTCTTAGTTGTTCTGACAGAGGATTATCTATTTTATTGATCTTTTTAAAGAACCAACTTTTGATTTCTTTACTTTTTTCCTTATTGATTTCCTGTTTCAAAATCATTAGTTTCTGCTTTAATTCTTATTATTTCATCAGTTCTGCTTGCTTTAAATTTAATTTGCTTTACTTTTTCTAGTTTCTTAAAGAGGAAACAAGATTATTGATTTCAGATCTATCTTCTTTTTTACTATTTGCATTCAATGCTATAAATTTCCCTGTAAACACTGTTTTTACTATATTTAATAAATTTTCGTAAGTTGTGCTTTCATTTTCATTTAACTCAAAAGGTTTTTAATTTGTCTTGTGATTTTTTCTTTTATTTATATGTTAGAAATATGTAGTTTAACCTGTATTTATTTGGAGATTTTCCAGTTATCATTGTTAATGATTTCTAGTTTAATTCCACTGCTATCTGAGAGCAGACATTGTACGATTTGTATTCTTTCAAACTTGATAAGTGAGTTTTATGACCCAGAAAGTGGTTTCTCTTGGTGCTACGTTCCTTATAAGCTTGAGAAAAATGTGTACTCTGCTATTATTAGATGGAACAGTCTATAGATGTCAGTTATATTAATCAGTTGTGTTGTTCAACTATGTCTTCTCTGATTTTCTGCATGCTGGATCTGTCATTTCTTGTGAGAGGCGTGATGAAGTCTCCAAATATGATGGTGGATGCACCTATTTCTCCTTGGAGTTCTATCTGGTTTTGCAAAATGTAGTTTCATGCTCTGTTGTTAGGCACATATACATTAAGAGTCACTTTGTCTTTTTAGAGAACTGACCTCTTTATCATTATGTAATGCCATTCTTTATTTCTGAGAACTTTCCTCATGGTGACATCTGCTCTATCTGAAATTAATATAGCTACTCTGGCTTTCTTGTGATTAGTCTTAGCAGGACATATTTTTCTCCATCTATTCACTTTAAATCTATGTGTGTCCTTATGTTTAAAGTGGATTTCTTGTAGACAACTATAGTTGGGTCTTGTGTTTTGATCAATTCTGACAATGGTACATTTGCACTATAGACTTCAAAGTGATTACTGATGTAGTGAAATTAATATCTACCATATTTTTTTGCTGTTTTCTATTTGTTGCCCTTGTTCTTTGTTCCTATTTAGTCTTTTACTCTTGTTCTACTTTTTCTGGTTTTACTGAACATTTTATATGATGCCATTTTCTTATTTTTAGCTTATCAATTATACTTCTTTTTGGGGTGCCTGGGTGGCTCAGTGGGTTAAAGTCTCTGCCTTCGGTTCAGGTCATGATCTCAGGGTCCCGGGATCGAGCCCTGCATCAGGCTCTCTACTCAGCAGGGAACCTGCTTCCCCTTCTCTCTCTGCCTGCCTCTCTGCCTACTTGTGATCTCTCTCTCTCTCTCTGTCAAATAAATAAAATCTTTAAAAATATATTATATATTTTCTAACATATGATATATATAAACCTGTGCTACTGTTTCCTCCCCCTCCTCCTCCTCCTCCTCCTCCACCTCTTTCTCCTCCTCCACCTCTTCTTTCCCCTCCACCTCCTCCTTCTTCTTCATGCATCACCGGCACAGTTCTGGAGTATTATACTCTTCATTTTATCCAGAATCCTGTTTTTTATTATGTGATTTTTGTACAGTGTACTGATATTTAAGAATACATAATGTCACATTATAGCATATCTCAGTTGGCAAAACTTTTCTGGTGATGGAGGTACTAAGATATTTTGTGGGAGAAAGTTATACTGCCACATGTTTCTGACTTTCAGCTTTAGTCAATTATCTTTTGTGCTCTCAGAGGTTATATTTTCATCTTTCTCTGTACTTTCAAATTTCATACAGAAAAGTAAATAATTCAGACAGTAAACTTTAGGGGTAGTAAAAATAAGAAAGCATACCAGGTATTTGAGTTTAGATTACATTATACACAAATAACCATAGATTGGCTATTGAAATGTTTTATGAGAATAAGTAGAAAAATTCTTAGTTCTTTGGCTTGACAAATGATGCTTTAATTAATCAATTTATAAAATATAAGAGGAGAACTTCCTTTTTTAAAAATTTTGATACGTATAGCTTTGTTAAGTCTGAGGGACATGTGGATCAGCATATAAGAAAAGATGGCTATTGAGAGAAGAGCTAAATGAAAGTTTGATCACTTGTACCTTGATTATTGGTTTTAATACTGAAGATGTATAAACACTGAGGGAAAGACACCAGTATGAAGGACAAATCTGAAGCTTCAGGAGGTAAACAAATCTACAAAGAAGGAAGTTCTTTTGACAGAAGAGAGGAGAATCCAGAATAATGACTGATTATGTGTGGGTAGCATGAGATAGGCATTCTCCACCTGGATGTGGGTTAGCATAGATGCAGGCACAACTGTGCATGGCAGAGGAAGAACTCATAGCAGTTCTTGCCTGATACAATCTCTTTTTCCAAATTTAACTACTTAGAGTTGATCACAATCCAGAAGCAATTGTCTATTATTTTCTTCATTGGACCCAAAGCAAAGAAAACATCATGGAGCTCTTGCTTTATTTCCTAATCACAACCTGTGAAATCAGTCAAGCAGCACTTGCACTGGTATATGTTTCATGCTTGAATATATATACATATACATATGTATGTATACATACACATATACATACATAATTCCATCCACTGCCTTATAATTCCTGAATCGGCCAACATGAGTGAAAAAAAACTTAAATAAAACCGACCTTAATAAATAAACAAATAACATAAAAACTGACATTGAAGAGTAATTTTATATGCGCAACCATTTCTCTCAATTATTTTTTAAATTATTTATTCTATTTTTTATAATATCAAAAAAATGCACAAACTTCTTAAAGAATCAACATATGCAGTACTGCCTCATGGCCATGATTTCATTCTTAACCTCTAACATCCATAATTTCTATTTCTATAATGTAAAATAACAACTAACTTGTTTAGGAGACAAATGAAATTTCCTTATGTAAATCTGTTTATTGAAGAACAGCATTACATTACCAATGTAGATATTTATTCATGGACTGGGACATAGTTCTTTTGATAGGACATATTACTGTGGTCTTAGTTATACTGTGAAAATAATTTTTTTAGTCAAGATAGAAAATATCTAACTTTCAGCTCAACTGGTATAAAATTTAAAATAAAACTCTTTAAAGCTATAAAGTCATCATTTATTAAAGGAAAATACTTATAGATACCTATCATGTGTTTATTTCTTTAGGAAAGAGATAAAAATGAATAACTAATTTAATATAACAAATGCTGCTGGCACTTAAAGATAGGGTTACTATTTCCTGATCAGAAAAAATTACATAAGAATCTGTGTGTAATATATTGGCAAGCCCAAGACAGAGCTGTCCTTCTAAGAAAATTTGCATTGCCCAGTCTTGACACAATTATAAAAGTCTGCCATATGTTTCTTACATATGCCAAGCATTTGTGAGGAACTGATAATGCAACTTGCTAGACAATGATGAAAGGGAAAAAAGATATCTTAGGCTCCTGAACAAGCATGCCAAGGAACAAGTGATTTTATTATAAAAAAGTACTCTAGTTGAAATTCTTGATTACAGATGCAGAGTGACTATGAAAGACAAAATTATATAGCTGGGTACATGGGATAAATATAATTAAGGCCTGGATTCCACTAAGAAAAAAAATGTACAGAATAATTGTGAGTTAGGTTTATTTGAGTCACTGCTTTTCCCACTTTACTACCTATTTGTTCTGAAATGAAATCAGATGAGAGAAGTAAAATCTAAACTGATAAAAAATGCTTTCATGCTTTTATACACTACAAAATCATAACTTTCTATCAAGCCTGTGTGTAGTTAGTGACACTCTCTCTTAGCAGGAATCTGCCGCTTGAATACAAAGATAAGAAGCACCATGCTGTGATCTGACAGAAAGAGGAACAAAAACAATATAGGAAAAAGGGTGAAGAAACAGGTTTATGTGTTAATTATTTTAGTCACTAAATAGATCTGAACAATATATATTTTACATCAGCATACCCAGTTGATTTTGACATGAGAAGTTAAACATATGGTTGAGAGACTCCAATATTAATGGAAACTTAGAAAGTATTTTTACCAAAATTCATGACATATATACATATAATTACAAAAAAGTAAGAACAGATTATATATATGTGCATATATATATATATATATACACACACACACACAGACACACTATATTCATTTAAACTAACAAATGGCATGATAGGAACTTCACTGAATAATTATCAATTAGGAAAGTATTGAAGTATTATTACATCTTGAGTTTTTACAGCTCTGTTAATCTGTATATAAACAGATACAGACATTCAGATATTTTATATATATGTACATATACATAGCAAGACAGTTTGAAAGGGTTAAATACAATTTGAATATCTAAAGCACATATATATGATTATTAATTTTCTCTAGTAATTTAAACAGTAACTGATATTTATTCAGCACCTACAGATTTATTACCATTATTGTGGAAAACAGGAAAGTTTAAGATATATTCCCCCCTACAGTTTTTACAATATAATTCTGTAGACCTAACTAATGTACCTAAAATAGTTGAAGAAAAAATGGCATTACATACAGATTCAGGCAATTAGAGAGGAGTTGAATAAATTAAAAATATGCTACACACATGGAATTCACAATTTAAAAAATAGATTTAGAATCATGTGGGGTACATTGAGTGACAATTTCAAGAGGTTCTGGAGCTAGGGCCGTGTCTTAAATAATGTAGAGTAAGAACAAGAGCAGGGTAAGAATAAAATCTAGTAGAGACAATGATATTATTTTTTTTTACAGACCAATTTATATACTTTATCAGCAGTATATTTACATGTGTTTTTATTTAAAGACACGTTATTTGAGGCGTGTCTGGGTGGCTCAGTCAGTTAAGCATCCAGCTCTTAGTTTTGGCTCAGGTCATGATCTCAGGGTCATGGAGATCGAGCCCCGCATCGGGCTTCACATTGGGCTTTCAGCCTGCTTAGGATTCTCTCTCTTCCTCTCCTCTGCCCCTCCCCTGTGCCTCTCCTCACTCACACTCTCTCTTTCTCTCAAAAATAAATAGATAAATAAATAAATAAATAAATAAATAAATAAATAAATAAAGACCCCTTATTTGATATATATTGTTGATTATTAACATTGAATTTTTTTTCTGTAACACAAATGCTTCCAAGGGCCCAGTGCAAAAGCGCAAAGAAATACCTTCAATTCAACAAAAAAGTACAATACAATACAATATAATATAATAATGTTAGCTGAGTTATCTTAAGCAAAAGTGAAACTCACCCTCCACATTCATGGACAATAAGGATGAGGGTTTAATACGAAGATCATGGGAAACATTTCATAAAAGGGAATTAACAAAAAGGGGAATATGGTAGGAAGAGGACAAAAAGTATGGTATGGATTGATACACAGAAACTGGATAAACCAGAGATAATTCCTACTGCAAGAAATGCCATATTCAGAAAGTACATATAAAACTAGAAAGCTGAATTTAATGGCTATCCTTGCTGATACACATATATACAGCGTTTCATTCTGTGGGTTTATAAAAATCAATTTTTTTGCATAAGAGGAAAATTAACTAGTATAAAAGTCTTCTCAATGCTTTATTAAAGTGTATAAACTCCTTTCAAGTACAAAAATCAATTATTATGTGTCCATTATGTTAAAATTTTATTTTCTCTGTGTTTTTTAAAGAAAGTTCACTAAAAGGATAAGGCCAAGCAAAGGATATTAGCACAAGTTAAAATCCTTTATTCTTCAAGTGAGGGAACTAAGACCCAGAGGTATAAAAGAATTTTCTACTCAGAATCCAGGTAATAACAGAAACACTAGAATTTAAGTGCAGGCCTACTTTTGTCCTGGGAGCTCTACAGCCCTGGTCCACAAATTAAGGCCTTCTTGCTTAGATCATAAAACAGCACCGCTTACCTCACAACCAGAGAACTTTCAAATCCTCTTTACTCAAAATTGCTTACACATTTTAAATGTGCATTCTTTCTCTATTTGGAACTAGGAGATGTAAATTTATTTTGTAAACTCACTGCTTCTTACACTTTTCTAAGTAGATATTTCCCTTTTTATTGAATATTGGTTTCATTCCAATATTTATTTTTTTAGGATGATAAAATATTACCTTGATCCCTGAATATGTAATGTGTTTCTAGTATTAAAGGAAACCATTTATCTGTGTAAAATTAAACATTTTACATAATTATACATGAAAAAGTTAAAAGACAAAATGAGTTGTAAAAATAGGTACAATAAATATTGAGCTCACACATTTTAGATACAGAAGATTTATAAATGAATGATAAAATGTTAAAAAATATAAAACCAAAATTAAGCACAGAGAAAATAAGTTATTAATAAAAATACAGAAATATATAAATGTCTGGAAATGTTATGATATATTCAGGTTTACTAATCCTAAAAAAATGAAAGGGAAAAGTGATGAAGAGTGTCTTTATACGTTTCAAACTGATGAATTTTCTACAATGTGGTAATGCATCATCATCACTGATGGGTTGCTAGAAATGGAAAATAGTGTTTCTGGAAATCAACTTGCAAACTGGAGTTAGTTTAGGACATTCTATTCATCCCGTGTCTAGAAATCTAACCTAAGCAATTAAATTTAAATTAAAAAAAATATATATAATGTATGATCAAGAAAAAAAAAACACCCTAAAGATTCCATATTAGGAAAGATGATGTATCAAATGTAGAATCTACATAAAGATGGCACATCTCCAAAAGATGTTTAAGTTTTGAACAACGGTGTTCAGACACTCCTCCAAATTTTTCTAACTTGAACAGAGGTTGAACTTTGGTCATACATTTGGGGGATCATTAAACACTGAAATTTTAAACTTAAAATGTAATTGTATTCAGAAAAAGGAAATGACGCGCAATGCTTTCTGTACTCCCTTTCCCCTATTTAAACATAGAGCCTAGCACAGACACCATTTCCCTGCCCAAGGAGTAGGCTTCATTTAATGTTGTTGTTGTTGTTGTTGTTTTTTCAGAAGCATACTCTTTGTGTGTGTGTTTGTGTGTGTGTGTGTTCACTATTACCTTCCCAGTGTTATTGCTCATACTTATGAATCCTCCTATGCCCCTGGCATTCTGACTGTCCATTCACAGCTATTCTCTTGGATAAAGGCTTTTTACTCCTGCAGCCAATTCTCCTGGAAAGAGGTGTTTAGAAATATACCCCTTGGTGGGCTCTCTTTTGTAGATACGTTTTGTATATACTATCTTTTCCCTAACCCAGGTATAACTGAAGCCTGCTTCAGGGTAGCACTTACTCTCTCTGGTCTGCCACGTTAAGCCCAAATCCCAAGTGTCACATCTTTGACGACTGGTTTCACCTGCCTTCAGGAGATCCTAGGTCGTGGTGTATTGTTACTGGCTGCTCTAGTTTTAAAATCCCCTGATATGTCCTGCATATGTGGTCTAACATCTCTTTAGTATATGCGGCATTTGACCTAATATTTTTTGCCTCTAGGGACTTAGCAGAAGCAGAACACCTCAGAGTGAATGATTAATTACTGTTTTTGGTCCGGTTTTGAAATTTTTAGATGTGTCATAGATATGTGGTCTCTCATTTCTTTGGTATGTAGAGATATTTCTAAAGTTTTTATTGTTCTTCTCCTTTGAAGCCTCTGTTGAAACCAAGACCCCTAAAATTTAGCAGTGGATTATTGCTGAATGATCCAGGTTTAAAATCTCTTAGAATGTTCTAAAATCTTAAAATCTTAGGATGTTCTTCATATGTTTTCAATCACCTCTTTAAGACATTGACATACATATCACAGTGTTTTATTGTTCTTGGTCTCTGGGACCTCAACTGAAATGAAGATGAAATTTGTGCCATTTTAACAAAATTTTATATATTATATGTTTCCAGTTGTAAATACTCATATCAAATTAGGGATATAGAAAAATATATATGTAGACATAATCATATATAAGCTGAACAGCCCAGGGGAGTATATGTTCTGAAAGAGCAGTTATCCGAATTGAGCAGATACGTACTTCCATCTTCTGAGTCAGGGTCATACATACTTCCAAGTCAGGATCACCCAGCAGATTGAACCACATTTTTTATGGAAAGGTACAATATCCACCCAAGTCACGAACATGACTGAGATAAAATTCATGGGTTCCATGCATGTCATCTTTGTTTCCAGCTGTCAATATACAAGATACAATCCCATTCCCCCAAGAGTTCCATAACATTCTATTTTTACCACAATGAGTTATACATTATAGTCATTGTCTCAGCCTTTAGCTTCCTTTCTCCTTCAATATGGAGCACCATAACTGCAGAATTTTCTGTACTCTTAGCTTTATTAGCTTTCAACTGCATTTACCAAACTCAGATTCTGTTTCTCTAAGGAACATATAAGACTCTACCCTAAAATTCTCTTGGACAATCATTTATTATCTGCTTCACTCTGATCTAAGAATCCAGAGGTGGAGGCTGGTATTCTCCTCTTTGCGACTATTTTTTCTCTTTAAATATTCTTTATTTCTCATTCTTTTTCACTCTCAAACACTTTGGCACCTGGTTTGCAATCATTTTGTCCACCTCCACACGCCATTGGTATCACCCTGAGTATAGATGTTCACACAGACAATCCAGAGAACAATCAAATTCTCGGTTTGATGATTTTTAATGTTTCTATGCCAGTGACCTTCCAGACTCTCATTCAGCAATCCACTTCCACAATTTCAGTTTTGATCTTGTTATTACCTATAGTACAAGTATTCTTTCTCTACATGTCACTAATAATAAGTGATTCCCAACTCAGCTCACAGCCTCATTTATTACACATCTGCTTGGTCAAAAACTCTTGGTCAGGAACTGAGACCTCTTTAACTTTTCCCCCATCTACCTCTTTATCTCCCTTTATTATTATCCAGCTTGGGTTCCATGGTCCATGATTTCAAGACATTCTTGCAAATATTCTCAACTTTCTTGTTCCTCTGTTATTCTTATGGGGCCTATCAAGCAAAACAACAACCTTCAATAACCTAGACTATCATAATGCAGCATGTCCTTACCCCAGCAGCTGAGCAAGGCTAAGTAATTTCACACATGAGGTCATATGAACCTCCTAAAATGTATTATTATCATTCACAAGCCAGCCCTTGGGACTGCCCATCTATCTCTCCACAAAATGTTTTAATCTTTTCCCCTCTCTTCAAATTTTGTTAATCATATATATCCTTAACTCTAACAGATGTCTTTTCTATCTACTTGCCAAAGAAAATAGAGATCATAAGATTAGGCTACAAATATATAGACATTTTTTAGAAGTGGGGAGGGACAGAGGGAGACAGAGAGAATCTTAACAAGGCTCTATGCCCGGTGCAGAGCCTGACCCTGAGATCATGACCTGAGCTGAAATCAAGAGTTGGATGCTTAACCAACAGAGCCACCCAGGCACCCCTAGGCTATAAATATTTTAATACTACAAAATATAAATATAATCACATCTGCACTCTCATCTTCCCTAAGGTTAACTCTTTTATCTGTGTATTGGAGTCCACGATTTTTTATCCCTTCAGTAAAATTCCATTACTGATTTCCTCTAATTTATCTTGTGTATTCAAGTATTTAATTCTCAACTAAAAATTCACCATCGATTTTTATCAACTTACTTTATTTTAATCAAAATGGTAAATGTGTTGGAGGCAATTTTCCTTTTCCCCTATCTTCCTATGGCATGGAGAAAACTTAGAGATTCAAATTCATATGTTGAAAGCACCTTGATCCCTGAAACAACCAGTTAAGTATAGCCACTTACTTGCTCTCAACTGAGTGATGATGTGAATAAGAGATAAAATCTGGAGTTGTTTTTGTGTTTCCAAAAAAAGAAAGAGTAATATTTTATTCCTTGGAAACACTATTTGTAACAATGTATCAATAAGATTAAAAGATTCAGAACACATTTATTTATATGCAGCACAAACCTTGAGGATCAAAACACCTGCTAAAATGGAATATACCTGTAAACAGAGCATATAGGTGACTGACTCCACTGTGCTGGGCATTCTTTTGTGTTGTTTTTAATCATTGATCTTGTCATTGATCTCTTATAGTGTTACAATAGCTAGCATTATTTTCACTAACACAGAAAATGTTACCTTGAAGTTGTATTATGGTTATGCGTACAAAACATTATATTGAAAGTCAAAAAAGAATAAATACATTGTAGATACATTTATATATGTAAATATTTAAATATGTAATACATTTATAATTCAGAAAAAATAATAGTGTTAATTATTACAAGATAAACAGTTTGCTTCCTTTAAAGATACATGACTATGAAATATAAATGCTTCTAAATACAAAAAGGGAGAATTTAGTTGACAAATTTTTATTTATTTTATAAAATGTGGTATTCTTCGTTAACTTTGACTTCTATAATCTAATGTCCATCCATGTTTTCTCTACATATTTATTAACACTGTTACTACTTGAGGTGAAAAAAACATTTATTAGAATATAATTGATATAATAATAGAAATAATAATAATAGAAACTTTTCATTCGTGTAATCTAGTCTGGTTTACAAATATTTCAAACACTACGGTAAGCAATTTCTAATAGCAGTGCAAAAAACAAAATTTAGCCTTTATAATTTAGTTTCCACATGACTTGCATTGTATTAGTAACATTTTTAATGTCTTCTCCATCTTTATTGAGGAATAATTGAAAACAAAATTATACGTATTTAAAGTATGCAGTGTGAAGATTTAATATACATATACAATGTGCAATAACTACCACAATCAAGTTAATTAACACATCTATTACCTCAGATACTTAATTGTGTGTGTGTTTGTGTGTGTGTGTGGTGAAAACATTTAAGATCTACTCTCAAAATTTCAAGTATGCAATACGATACTTGCATAGTCACCATGCTCTATATTAGCTCCTCAGAACTTATTTAGTTTATAACTGAAAATTTGGACCCTTTGACAGTATCTCTACATTTCCCCCACCCCCTAGCTCCTGGAAGCCACAACTTTATTCTGTTTCTGTGATTTTTTTTTTTTTTTTTAGGTTTTCATTGTAGGTTCCACAAATAAATGATATCATATAATATTTTTCTTTATCTGGCAAATTATTTCAAGTAGCATAATGCTCTCCAAGTTCCCCTGTGTTTTCACAAATGGTACAATTTTTTACCTTTTTTTTTTTTTTTTGCCTGAATGATGTTCCATTATATTTATATATGTAAATATATATATGGTTGTTTTTTTTTATATGTGGTATTAACTGAATTTCTCCTAATATCTAGCTATTTATTTATTTATTTATTTATTTATTTATTTATTTTTTAAAGATTTTATTTATTCATTTGTCAGAGAGAGAGAGCACAAGCAGAGGGAACAGCAGGCAGAGGGAGAGGCAGGCTCCCCGCTGAACAAGGAGCCAGACACGGGACTCGATCCCAGAACCCTGGGATCATGACCTGAGCCAAAGGCAGATGCTCAACCGACTGAGCCACCAGTCGTCCCTCTCCTAATATTTAAAATGGTTTCAACTGTCAAAATACTGACAGACCCCTTGGTTTTACTTTTGTCGTTACTTACAGAAAATTTCAGTAGTTTGAGAATGCTTTTCCATAATCAGGCCTTTTCCTTAATAGGGTTAAAATTTGTAGTAATTATACATGAAAAAAATTAATGTATTTTTGTGATATGCTATGTTGAGAAGGAAATATATTTATAATTGTCATAAATTCTTATCTAAATATTGTATAATGTAATGTGCTCAAATTTCTTAATTTTGCTAATTTTCTAAGATATATTAAAAATGTTTTGTATTTTTTAGCAAATGAACTCAATAAGAAAAAAAATACCAGAACAACAAATATACATATATATGTATGTATAAATATATATATCATTTTTTTATTCATTCATCCATCAGTAGATGCTCAGATTTTTTTCCCATATCTTGGCTATTTTAAATAATGCTGCAATCAACATAGGAGTGTATTTATCTCTGAGATACTGATTTTATTTCTTTTAGTTGTATAACCAGAAATGAGATTGCTGGATCATATGGTAGTTCTATTTTTAATTTTTGAAGAAGCTTCATGCAGTTTTTCCTAGGGATTGCACCAATTTAGAATTCCTAGCCACAGGGCACAAGGGTTTTCTTTTCTCCACATCCTCACCAACACTTGTTATCTCTTTTCTTTTTGACTTAGGACTCAGGGACAGGGCTCAGAGCAGAGATGGCAAAACCTTGGGGATGGTTAAGATGTTTTCTATGCTTTTCTATGTGACGGTTTTTGGTTTTTGTGCTCCAGGGAGTTTCTGCTGTAGTCCAGAGCTTTTGCATAACTATTTTCTGTGATTTGTAGTTGTTTTTTGTGGGGGAGATAAGTGTTAGGACCTTCAACCTATCATCTTGTCGATGTCATTTTCTGTATTATAAAGTTTAAGGCACTATAATGTTATGTAAGTATCCTGATTATGGAGAAGTACACTAACATATATACAGTATGGATTTTGAACAGACCAGACATGAATCAGTGAGAAAAATTAGGCATTTAAAATAAAAATTAAAAATTTAGGCATTCCTAAATAACCTCTTGAATACAGAGAAGAGGAGGTATCATTAAATCATCTAACCCATTCTTATTGGATTGCTCCTATGAGTTCATATTTAAATATTAGCTAAAGGCTATTAACAGATAACAAAAACATCTCATAGTATAATTGAAAATTATAGTATATTTGAATAACTATAGTTATTCAATTGTATAATCATATTATAATCATAGTATAATTGAAATAACATCACATGTGTGCAGTTTTTTCTTCATTTGTTTCCATACTCACCTGAGCTTTTAGGACCCTGAACCTTTGGACTGAATCAGATGGTGTGATTCTCTCAACTGCTCCTGATTAGGCTCAGAAATATGAAACAACAATAGGATACTCAGGGGGAATCCCAATTATCTTCCTTTATCCTTGATGCTCAAATGCTGGTTCGGTGTCTCTGCGGTGGTAGCGTTTCACTCTACCTGAAGCCCCTCATCCATAGTTCCCCACACAGTCCTGTTACACTTTTGAATCTAGATTTGAAAAAGACTTTCCCTAGTTGATAGTTTCTAAGTACCTCAATATCTTTTAATTCCCATACAGATCTATGTTATCCCCTCATTAAAGTTTATGAGAACTCTATTTGATAAAAATAATAATAGCATTTCCATCTATATCTTGTCTATCAAAGACCACATCTGGTTCTTCAGTTTCTTTCCAGCAGGTGTTATTTTAGTAATAAAAATGATTGAGGTAGTCAGGTCAATAAAATAAATAAATAAAAGCTACATGCATCATTTAGTTTTTGAAGAGTAAAAATTTCCTTTCTTTATATTTCAAGGAAGTGACCTGAATAGACTTTCCACCTAAAATATACTCTTTTTCATTCAATAATGGTCAAATATTGATAGTTTGAACCTTTGAACTCAAATGATACATACTGCTTTTAAAAATAATTTACTTAATATTTTAAAAGATTTTATTTATTTATTTGTCAGCGAGAGAGCACAAGCAGGCAGAGTGGTAGGCAGAGGAGGCAGAGAGAGAAGCAGTCTCCCCAGTGAGCAAGGAGCCCGATGCGGGACTCAATCCCAGGACTCTGGGATCATGACCTGAGCCAAAGGCAGCCACTTAATGGACTGAGCCACCCGGGTATCCCTAATTTACTTAATTTTTAAATAAATTTGTATTCTCAAGTAATGGGAAGTTGTTACTCAAAGGAAGTAAATTTAGTACTATAATAGTGGCTTATTTTGATAGATTTTGAACACTACAAAGTTAAGGACAATATCTGTTTTATTCCTTTTTATGTCCCAACTCTAGATTGGTCCAAGTACGTGCTTACTAAATGTTCTAAATATGTGTTGGTTAAATTAGTAAATATATGGAAGTTGGAATCATACAGCATTTCACAATAGAGGGCTTTCACATGCTTAAGTTCTTTGGCTTTTTACAACTCTAGAGATAATGTTTTATCATCAGTTTCTCATGTGAAGAAAGAGGCATAGACATTTTTAAAACATTTCCAAAATCACATAGCTAACTATGTGTTGGAGTCATGAATCCATTTAACTTATTCTATAACCCTTTTCAGGGATAAGGTGCTACATGTATCCCCTTAATGTAGTTTCCCAGCGTTATTCAGCATTATGAATATACCATTGAAGCCACTATTTATTGAATGCTTATTATATGTACTGGGCTCAATTATCTACTTAACTGCTTTTAAGCGTTTAAGACAGCTCTAAAAACTACTGCACTACTTTATCATCACTGTATTATTACCTTACGCAAGAGGAAACTGAGGCAGAAAGAGGAAACTGAGGCAGAGGCTGCTAAGCTCCAATACAGTACTCTGCAAGAGACACAGAAATATTAAAACATACTAGCCCACTTTAAGAAAATACTTTATTTTCCATCAGCAATAGTGAAAAATAAAACTTTACCTAAAAACAAAAGAAAACATTATAGAGCAATGGGATAATATCCAACCCATTTATCTCCATAATAACAATCATTGTGACTAATTTTTCCAAGTGCATTGATATTATATTATGAAAAATCAAGAAATAAAATTCTTGACATATTCTAGACATAAAAAGTCAGTGGTGTGTGTTTCTTAAGGTTTGGCTCAAATGACACCAAAACAGAGATCAACTCAGTATCTGTTCAAAATACCAGTGTTGGGGGGGCACCTGGGTGGCTTAGTCATTAGGTGTTGGCCTTCAGCTCAGGTCATGATCCCAGGGTCCTGGGATTGGGCCCAGCATCAGGCTCCCTCCTGGGGGCAGGGAGGGCAGGTGGGAAGCCTGCTTTCCCTCTTCTACTCCTCCTGCTTATGTTCCTGCCCTTGCTATCTCTCTCTCTGTCAAATAAATGAATAAAATCTTAAAGAATAAAATAAAATACCAGTGTTGGGGCACCTGGGTGACTCAGTTGGTTACATGTTTGCCTTTGGCTCAGGTCATGATCCCGGGGTCCTGGAATCCAGCCCCACGTAGGGTTCCCTCCTCCTTCTCCCTCTGCCTCTGCCCCCCCCCCCCGTTTGTGTTCACTCTCGCACTCTCTTTCTTTCTCAAATAAATAAATAAAACCTTAAAAAAAATAAAATACCAGTGTTCAGAATTAGTGAAAACCTGTTTGTACAGCATGTACATCATTGTAATATAATATCATTCATTGGAATATACATTTTTAGTTTTTTTCTATTAAAATAATTCCATCTTTATATATATATTTGAAACCATTCCATCAGACTTGGTCTTATCTATTGGTGCTCTTAGAATTAATCTTGTGTGAAGCAACATTTTCACTGTTGGCAAACTCTTAATAGGGTTTTCTTTTGAAACTGGATTTTGTAAATTTCCTTTCTTAAAAAAATAAACACAAACAAAATTGGATTCAGTATATAAGTATAACATTATCCCTCTGTTTCAATATATAAATAACAAATGTCGGGCTAAGTGAGATGTTCATTCAGGAAGGCACACTGGTTGAACATCAATATCTGAAAACACCCTAAAAAATAATTATAACGTGTTTTTAGTGTTGAGGCAGAAGCTATTTTTGTAAAGGGTTTGGTTATGTCTTCTATTTTGCTACCAATATTTTTATGTTGTTTACTGCTTGGATTCCTTCTTTATTTCTTGATATTTGGAGCCATCTATTTTTCACTTGTTTTTGTCCAAATAGAGAAACTTAACTTGATTCGATTTATATGAGATAAAGATGAAACACACTCATAATAGTAAATGGAATCATAAGAATAACATTTTACTTATCATAGCTAAATAGACATCTGAAAATAGCAATCAAAAACTTGAAAAAAATCCATAGCGAGGAAAAGGAGTTTCTGAGTTAAGCATCTGATAATAGTTGAAAATCATTTGCATATCTTAGCAATCACCCTGCAATAAAATTATGTTTCAGTGGAACATTAGTTCCTGCTTTTATTCATAGCTTAGCTCTTATACAGATAATCTTAAAATACTTGATTTTATGTAAATGGCATAAGACAAAAAATTATGCATAGGAAATGTGTGCATGCATGCACATGCGTGCATATATGTATCTTAGTCTTTGCTAGTTCAAATAAAAGTTCAGACTTGAAGTGGTGGTTACTTCCTTCACATTTACCTTTGAATGTCCTGTTTTTAATAAAGGTTGTTAAGGAAATGATAACAGAAATGGAATTGACATAAAATAAGGTTGCAATATTGACTACAAAATATATATTGCTATTCTTATACCAGACTTCAAGATGAAGAAATAACAACAAATAAGACACAAAAAAACCAGATACAACTTTTATGTAAAGTTGCTATCCAAAAAAGGGGATGACTAGATATTGAGATATTGAACATTTCAGAGGATAGCACGCTTTTCTGTTTAAAATGTTTAGTGGAAGTTAAGGAATTGAGCAATATATGTATATTTAATACACACATACATAGTTTAATCATATAAGACTGATAACATTAGCTACTTTTGGCTTATATAAACAGTGATTTAACCTAATACTATAAGTATTAATAGTTCATATATCACACAAATGTGAGGATTTGCTTCACTGCAGGTAAAACCATAGTTTTTATTGTCATGATTCAAAAAAAAAGAAATAACCATTGACAATATTTATATTTATTTTACACAACCACACCCATGATGAATTTTTGATTGCTAAGGAGCAGGGAGCATATAATTTAATCTAAATCATTAATTATTAAAATTGCATAAATATATGTGCATACATAATCTTAGTACACTACCTTAGTGCCACCTGATTACAAATTAAACACTTCAATAATTTTAAAAAGTTAGAGACCCAATGTTAAATTCAACAAATTTACATTCATAATAAATGAAATACAGAAAAAAAACACAAAAACACTTCACTGATGAATACTCCTTTGTGCAAAATTACATATATATGTAAAATATATGTTTACAAATAGTATATGTGTATGAAACTCTTAATGTTCTGTGCTAATAACTTTGCTAATGTTAATGAAAAGAATGCCAAGATACCTTCTCTTGATTTTTGAATCTCTTCAGACTTCTGATAACTGCTAGACAGTGTCTCTTACAAAAAGCAAAGATTGACTGATATATCTGTGTAAGGGGGGAGATATGAATGATGGGAAGGGGCAGAGTTAAAGGAGGTCATCTTTCTACATCATTATTTAAAGGGTGGACATTTGATTCAGATAGAACTAAATTTATTTCCAGTTTCTATTCCTTCAAAGTAAGTTTATTTTTAGCAAATTTTATCCCAGTTTTCTTTTTCTTTTTCTGTGAAATGGTAACATTAATTGGACTAACTCAAGAAGTAAATGAACCAATTCATAAGAAAGCACTTGCTAAAGGACCTAACACATGCTAAGTCTTACATAAAGAGAAACTGTCATTAGTTGCCATTACCATCACTCCCAGGGCTAGGTAAAATGTGCAAAATATAAGTACAGAGCTCCTTATTTAGCAAGCAGGGTGGAAGGTATTGCTAAAGATAGTAAAATATATCCTATTTCATGATGTTTTTACTTTTTTCTGAAGATCACAAATTCATTCCACTTGAATGTCTATTCCTCTCCCCTTGTAAGTTTAGTTTACATGCAATTTCAAAGTACCTTGACCCTGAATATGCCTCAAGGAAACTTTGATTAATATCCATACCCACTGTTAACAGCTGTGCTCTTTACATACTTTGAAATCTAAATACCCACAAAAGGAGTCTGATTTTTCCATTCCACATTTTTGGAACAGGTCACTGGTTGTTGGCCTCTACCTATTGGCTTTCTTTGATTAGCTTACCCACCATTTTTCCAATTAGCTATGTCCATGGGATAGAAAAGGAGGGAGAATCACAGAGTGTTAGTCACTGAGGGGCATTAGTGGCTATGCTGAGACATTTGCCATTAAACAGGGATGGACAAGTCAACCATGGTGATTAGCATCATTCAAAATATAGAAAAAGCCCTTTTATCCAAATAATTTAACATGGCAGAAAATCTTAAAATAATTAAAGGTGTTATATATTTTATGCTTTTCATCATTGAAAATATAAATGCGAATTTATTTAAAATTTTTATCATCTAAAGCCAAGGGCTTCCCTTATAAATTAGCTGATGAACAATCCTGTGCACTTTCTTTTTCTTTTCTTTTTTTTTAACATAAACTATACTCATAATTCATCCTATGCAATTTTGTTTCCATCTCTTTAAAGTACATCGAGCAATTACAAACACTTATAAGCAATTTGTGTGCAGTATCCTTTCAGATGCCTATGATTTCTTCCTTAGTTTTTTTATAGTGATGTCAAGCCCACACTTACTTTGAAAGCATATTTCAAGCAACTCACCTTTATGGAGTTGTTTTCAAGGCATACAGCTTAGCTTTTATAGAAACAACTCTTTATTTTCACACTCCTATTTTCATAAGTTTAAGTGATATTTAAAATAAATTATGTAAGTGAAGAAACAAAAACAACTGGTACAAGCAGATTTGGGGATAAACACATCTGATACTTGGTATACATGCATGCTACCGAAACAGAACAGAAGTGTGGGAGACAGAAATTATGTAAGCCAGAGGCATTCAGCAAGCCATAGACTTCAGTAAATATGTTCAACAGAAGGACTGGAAGACATTGTTTTATGTGGTAAGTTGGTAAAATGGAGATCATCTAAAATAATTTTTACTATGTTTTTATTCCTTACCTCATTACATTTATTTTTTTCCAGTCTAACCAAATATGTCTCCAAATGAGAAGGGAAAGTAGAAACAAATGTGGTTTTTATTCACATCTACTAAATAGGTAATTAAACACTTTTATCTTATTTAATTCACATACTGGGGTGACAATGCTCATAGTTGAGATGATGAGCTTGAAATCAGTATTTTTAAAATATGCTACAGTGCAGTTCTTAAGGATGAAGCCAGAAACAATATATATAATGAATCCTGTGTATTTGTAGTTTGGGAAATAAAACAGGAAAGATAAATTTGCTAAAAATAACAACAGTTTCCTGTTGTGGAAACTTTTCAGGAAAGGACAGGGTGAATGAATAGAGATTACACATAAAGGAACTAAGGAAAATTGCAGTTTGGATTTTTTTTTTCTCCATGACAAGAAATCAGTTTAGTGATTTTAAATTCACAACATACAAAGAGGATGACTTTCAGACAAATCCCCTGTGAAACGTTAACAATAAATAGGACAAGAATAGGTGTAATATTGTCTAAAGATGCCTTCAACCAGGGGCACCTGGGTGGCTCAGAGGGTTAAGCCTCTGCCTTCAGCTCAGGTCATGATCCCAGGGTCCTGGGATAGAGCCCCACATCAGGCTCTCTGCTCAGCGGGGAGCCTGCTTCCCCCTTTCTCTCTGCCTGCCTCTCTGCCTACTTGTGATCTTTCGCTCTGTCAAGTAAATAAATAAAATCTTTAAAAAAAAAAAGATGCCTTCAACCTATTCATATTTATATTTTAATGTCTTAAAGACAAAACATTTTGCAAATATTTCAAGCTTTTGTCTCTAATAATAATTGAGACTTTCCTCCTCAACTGTCTGTCATCAACAGTCCCTTTATCCCCAACCATTTCTCTAGAATGACTGCTAATTCAAGTTTTAAGACCCTCAGTCTCAGGAAGCAATTTCAGTTTTATATATTATTTAAAGTGAAGAAAAAAAAAGAATTTTGTAATCTTCTGTCCTGGTATTAAGAATATATAACAAATAATTTCCCGTTTCTACAGTAATTTTTTTCTTAGTAATACATTACTAAAACATATACCCCAAGAGAGCTAGAATTTTATGTGTTCGAATTTTTATCTCTATGTCTCTAAAACCTAGGAAAGTATCTGGCACACGTTTGCTGCTAAATTGGGATTCTTTGAATGCATACAGGAGTGCTACGGACAATTTGCCCCATCATTAACTGGTCTGTAGTAAAATTAGCAGTGACTATATAGCATTCCCTAATGAAGACTCGCCTGTCCCATGAATGAGAACACACAGAAAGAATTGGTAAATACACAGTCATGTCAATCGCTGATCTTTAGTGAATTCTCCAGAACTAGACATCCTGGCTCAAAGTGTGTGAGCAAATTCAGGGATCTTGCTAAAAATGTCTGATATTCCTGTGGAAGGTATATTACTGCCAGCATTATAAAAGTACATGAACTACAGAAGTTAGTCCCATTAAATTAAAATATATATTAAAAAATATATATTAATTTTAGCATCATGTATAGAGATGTTGAATCACTAATATGACATAATGTGTCGACTATACTGCAATAAATTAAAAATGAAAACTGAAAAAACTGTATGTTAAATTTGAGGTATATTGATTTTTGTTAGGACAGATTTTCTTTTCTTCATATTCAACTCTATAGCCCACCTTCATTAAATTTTCCTATATTATGAAGTATGTTATAATATATTTTATCAATATTTAGTAACTTTTTACAGATAAAAAATATTGGATAATATTTTATCTGGTGATTCCAAATGTTATATATCAATTTGTTATGTTTCAATTTTTTGTGTATCCTTAATCACTCCTAGAGATGTATATTACCTTCTAATAAACTATAATTCTATTTTAATATATGATTTTAATATCATTCTATTATGACTTATAAATAGGCCTTAATATCAGAGGGAGAAGTCATAGTTGGGCTGGCAACCTTAATTGACATTATTCTTCCTCAAAAGTAGTAAACTGTAGTCAAGGATTCTTCTAAATTAAATCTGAAATGATGATATACTCTTGTACTACACAGCAGAATTTTATGGAAAAATTTTTTGCATGATATTGACATCTAAAGATTAATTTATTTGGTCTATAGTCTATGTTTACATTTTCAATTTCATGAAACTATTCTTTCTCTATTCCCCTCCTTGTTTTTTTTTCTCCTTATTAGAATTAGTTTAACTGTTACCTTTTTGTATTTTTTTTCCTGAAAAAACAATTCTTTGGGTTAATCATCAGTGCTATATTTCTCTTCGCTATCAATTCTCCCTTTATTTTTATTTACTCTTGAGGCTTACTTGATAATAGTCTGCTAGTTGATAGACTTGATTTCATTTAGTTAAGTATAATTTTATTTGGGCTTTAATTTTCTTGGCCAAAAATCTCTATATTAGAATATATACCTTCTTCACTCTAATTTCTGAAAAATTTGTAAACCTGCGATTTGGCTCTATGTAATCATGAAGTAACTGGGTGGAATGAGGACTTTTTTGAGGATTTTTTTTTTTTTTAATTTCTATAATTTGGAAACATCATTAGAAAATGGAGCCTGTCAAATCTCTCCTTTGACTTTTTAAAAGGGATTTTAGGTGTGTGTGGGTATATTTTAACTCCTAACCAATGGTTACTAAATTGAAACTCTCTCCTAGACACTTTTTTTAAGATTTTTTTGTTTGTTTGTTTGACAGAGAGAGGGAGATCACAAGTAGGCAGAGAGGCAGGCAGAGAGAGAGGGGGAAGCAGGCTCCCTGCTGAGCAGAGAGCCCGATGTGGGGCTCGATCCCAAGACCCTGAGATCATGACCTGAGCGGAAGGCAGAGGCTTTAACCCACTTAGCCACCCAGGCGCCCCTCTTGTAGACACTTAAAAGTGACATTTGTGTTCTGTATGATTTACAGTTTTATTTAATTGTTCCATACCCTCAGTCATACCGCATTTGTTTTTTCATATTATCCTTTTTTCCCCACTTGACTGCTTAAGGGTTAAAGGATCTTTGAAACCACTATTCCAGTGCATTTTTTTGGTTGTATTCATAGGACCTTTAAAAATATATTTGCTATTTTTTTCCTTTTCAGTAAAGTTCATGATCATGAGCTATTCTTTTTGAATGATTTAACATTTTTCTTGATATCTGCATTTTGTTGTAAATATATTGATCCCTGGTTATTTTGATATTGTTATTGTTAGCCTGAGAACCATTCCGTTATCAAGATATTTGGTTCACTTTGTTTTACTTTGATAGTTCAGTCTTCAGAAAATGCATGGTTGAGGGAGTGATTTTTTTTCCCAATCTTTTCTTCGTGGTTTTGTTTCGTTTTTGTTGCTTGTTTGTAACCCAACATGAAAATTCTATTTTTAGCAATAGAGGTTTTAAACTCATTTACATTTACTTTCAAAATTGACATAATTGGTCTTTTGTTAACTTTGCTGCATTTGTTTTATTTTGTTGTTTACACCACGCATGCTCGATGAACCGCTTTTCCCCTGAATCTTTTCTCTAGTTTCGTTTTTAGGAAAAAGTATATCATGTTTTATTAGCCTTCTATACTTGATATAGGCAATACTATCTATATTTTTAAATAGGTATATTTACTAAGAAACAAAAGTTGAAAAGCCCTTGTGTGTTGTTAAGCTGTAAATTAAGTGGTGAAACCAGAATCTTAATATGGTTCTGATGTTAATGCCCACCTTGAGGAAAAGAAAAAATTTTGCTTGTATATTTTACTAAGGCTAATAGTTCATACATTGAGCCATAAAATGATATTTGGAACTGCAATAGAACATAAGCTGAGATGAAATGGAATGAGCTCATCCCAGTAAAGTATATCTGTGTATTGCAGGGTCTCTGCATGTTAATTAGTGTAATATTTTAAAAGACATGGTCAGTAATTTTCATTTGATATAAGTGGCCATTTGGCAACACGATAGTGCTATAAGAAGCTGAGTAATGGGATCAAAAGGACACTTGCCTTAGCTGACTATTACTTCTTATTTAATATACATTGAATAGACTATTAGTCAGGAAACCTTGTAAAGAGTCTATGGCACCATTTATAGCTATTGAAAATAATTTAGCTAAATCGTGGTGGGATGATTAAAATAAAGTGTTACACATAACAAAATACATGAACAAGGAGTTAGAATGATTTGGTGATGCCCTAAAAGAGAATATTAAAAGTCATCTGAAAATGGTGAAGCACATAGTCTTTATGATTGCTAAGGTCAGCTTAATACATGGTCAGAGTGGGTAAGAGCATAATGGCCTTGGTTTTATATTTATTTAGTTTAGGCGCATGCAAATGAAAATGATTAGGTCGCAAATATAAAAATTATGGCTTATAAGAATTATGTCTGGATCTGAAAGTCACAAGCAAATACATATCCTATTGTAGGTTACAGACAGTAACTTCTTAAACTATGCAGGGGAAACATAACTTTACCTATCTTAGGCTGTCAGCTGGAACCTTAACAGAAAGACAGATTAACAAGAGAAAATCAGTGTATTGGGGCGCCTGGGTGGTTCAGTGGGTTAAAGCCTTTGCCTTCGACTCAGGTGATGATCTCAGGGTCCTGGGATCGAGCCCCGCATCGGGCTCTCTGCTCAGCAGGGAGCCTGCTTCCCCCTCTCTCTCTGCCTGCCTCTGCCTACTTGTGATCTCTCTCTCTCTCTCTGTCAAATAAATAAATTAAATTAAAAAAAAAAGAAAAAAAATCAGTGTATTAGCACATGCAACACACACCACAGGGAAGAAACCCAAACAAAAAAGTGACTCAAAGCAGTCGTTTAAGCTATGGTTTATACTATGTTTTCAACAAAGAACAATAAATTTGTAGAGAAATGGCAAGACGAAAGGAAGCAGTTCTAGGCTTCCAAGGGCAGCTGTCTGGGAAGTGGAGTAAGGTTTGCAGATTCCTCTGCTGTCTTTTCTAGACTGATTAAGAATTTGTCTCCAGTCAAAGGAGATATTATATCCTGCCTTTAGGCTGAAAAGGGGAAACTTTCTTTTGGGTTTACTGCTTCTTAATTGCCTTCATCTCAAAATAACTTTCATGTCAAAGAGGCATGTTTCAGAGTGACATATTCAGGTTTCCTTCAACTTCCTTATTTACTTCAACTTCTTTAGGGAGGAATGCTGGTATCAGAAGTAACATGTAATAGAGGTGAGAAATATTTGTAAATAATTTTTATAATTCTAAGGCATTAGTAAATCTAGCACTTGAGTGCAGGAATATATTGGACATTGTATCTCCGTTGAGTTTCTGAATATATCAATTAGTACTGGACCTTCCAATCTCTGATTATGATGCAGTAATGTATTAAGGATTGCAGATGATGAGTCCCGAATATGGAGCTTTTGGAACATAATTGGTGTGATGCGGAGTGAGGTTCTTCCATTTTGTGCTCATACAGCAAGTAACACAAATGACACCCAGTTAACGATTACATTTCTGATAAACAGTAAGTTTTTAGTATGAGTATGTTTCAAGTGTTTCATGGAACATATTTACTAGAAATTATTTTTTATTTATCTGAAATTCAAATTTAACTGGGCATCCTGTATTTTATCTCGTACTCTAGGCTTATGAAACACACCTTATTTTATTGTAGCTGACCAGGTGATTAAATGTTGAGTTTTGTTGCTTAGAAATCACAATCAAGCCTTTTGGAGAATATGGAACATTTTAGAAAAATAAGATTCTCTCTAAAAAAAAAAAGTCAAGTTAGTGGTGTATATCCATGACTTTTGCTTACTCAGTAAGTGCTAAAAGAGACAAATGCCAATGCTACTAAAGAGAAAAGCTTCAATTTAAGTGAACCTGTCTAAAAGAAGAACAGACATATACAGTTGTGAGAAAAGAAAACCTTTCTTCTTTTTGCCAGCGATCTAACACTGCTAAATGTTCATAATTTGAAACTGCCAAAAGCGACTTCTCTGCCTCATGCTGTAGTTGTGGTAAGCCAAAACAGGAAGGTCAAAAATATCAGGATTAACTTGGCATCCAATGGGAAATTAAGACAACAACAACAACAACAACAAAAATAAGGAGCCTAATTCATTATCCTCTCCCAGAAAACTCCAATGGGTGCTATGTTTGGCAAAGATAGTAGTATCCTTACACCTAGTAGTAATTTATAAGATGGCAGGCAAGGAAGGGAAGTTACTAGTTTTACCTATTCTTTTTCATTGTCAGAGTCAAATACCAAGTCCAATACCAAGACTAAAGCCACAGACTGAGGTCTATATATCTATGGCCAAAAGACAAAGTCCGAGAGTGGACTACACATTAAAATTTTAAGGTTTAAAAGATTTCTGGTGCTGGGCATCAGTAGGATGGGTTCTTGATCCCAATTAAATCTTTGGGCAGTAATCTAAGATTTTAAGGAAATTAGAGCCCTGGCATTAAGCTGGATGGGGGCATGTGGTTATTCCTTTCAGGGCCTTTACAGCCCCATCAATAATGAATGGGCAGTCTGAAAATTGTTAGCCTTGGGCTAGTACTGACGATCAAATGTAAGCAGAGGACCTGTACCAATGATCACTGTATATTTTTGCAATTTGTAGCCTTTTCTAAATTCAAATGTTTATTGCAATGTCTTGTTTTTCCATTCACTAGTATATTTTATATGTGGAGTCACGTTTCAATGATCAGATAGCTCAAAGTTTGCAGAGAAACATCTGGATAAAGTTACATGTACTTCATGTTTGTATTCTGGAATAAGATATTATAGTACATATAAGCATGGGCATAACAATTTCTGCATTTACAAAATTGGCATGTGGACAATTCCATTGGATTAGAAATTTTTAGATGTATATAAATGAGGATCAATATCTATATATATCAGGGACATGTGTGAGTTCTAAGTTCTCAAGGGGTAGTCATGTAACATTCATTGTTCAGGTGTGTTTGTGTGTTCAGTATCTTATTTTCCTATGTGATTCTAGTAACCAGAGAAGAGCACCTTCTTCAGCAGGGTTTAGGTTGGAAATAGTTCTTGATTGCTTAATTCAGACCAGAACCATTAGGCTTTTTTCTTTGAAGCTGGTAGAGAAGTATCACTCTTATGTGATCCCTAATGCTGAAAAGATATGACTCCCAAGCTCTCAGCCAGTATGTGCCCTGCCCTATGGAGATAGGAGAGCGAAAGGGGGAGGTCAGGGAAAAGAAGGGAAAGAGAAAAAAAAAAAAAAAAGTGCCCTGGAAGAAGTTAATGTATCTAAGGACCCTAGAGACTATTGTTTTCAATCTAGATGTTGCAACACATATGTGGGTTATAAAATTAATGTAATGAATGGTGGCCAGCATTTTTTTAAAAACCAAACAAAATAAAGTAGAACAGAATAATTAAAAATATGAATGTGTATCATATAGAATAAAAAATATTTTATAATACTTATTTATGCATATATACATGCATGTAAGGTTTCCCAGGATTGTAATGTAGAATGTGTTTCTTACTTTGAGTAGCTGTCAAGTGTTTGAGTCCAGGGATGAAGACATTTCTAGTTCTTGGGACTAATTTTTTTTTTGGGGGGGACTAATTTTTTTAATAGCATAAACTACCCCCTAACTCCCTCTATTATCTATCTTCCATTTTTACTTTGTTTAATTTAGTGTTATAAGCACCTAGTGCAATAACTCATTTAATCCTCCCAACATCTTTGTGAGGGAGGTATGTTATTATCTTATAATGGTGAGAAAAATCAAGTCACACAGTGTTCAAATAATTTTGCCTAACTTCATTCAGCTGGTAAATGGCAGAGTCAGGGTTATACTGGTACCCTAGAAAACCATCTCTTATTAGGTAGAAGAAACAGAATACAAAAAAAATCTATATTTTGTAAAAATACGTAGTGTTTTATAGGAAGAAGAAAATTTTGCTGAAAGTAACAAAGAAGCTGTCCTATTAATTGTGGTGTCCTAAAATGGAAGTCATGACTTCTTGTAGCTGAGATTCCTAGGGCCATCTTGGGCCAGTTCCTTTTCTTATGGGAAAGTGCTATGCTATGATTACTGTTTATAAATTAGTGAACAATCCTTGAATCCTTAAATGCCCCACACAAGTCTTTAGAATAAAATGAACACTCTTTACAATGACATCAATAACTGTTCTTGAAACCAAATATAATCGTTGATTTTTTTTTTAGTTTCAAGATTATATTCATAGTATCTATCCAGAGCCCCAAATATGATGTTTTTTGGTAGTTAAGAAAAATGTTATTTATATTGTAAAAGTGAAATACCAAACTTAAGATCATATTATCTCTATGTGTTATAATCTAGTTCATAAATACTTAACATTATTCATAATAAGGTCTGTGGATGAACTAGGCTTCCACTTGAAGATATAGGGAGTATATGTTGGTTCACATCCCTCTCAGGAGACTTCCTGGAGTAATCTGGACACTCCCCACCCCACGGCACCCTACCCCCCACTGAATGCAGAGGTCAAGGAGAAACCAAAGAAAGAGGAATGCCATTCTGTTTTGGTAGGTGGCAGTTTCACTAAGCAAGGGAGCTTATACACAAGGCTTGGTCTTGTACAGCAGCAAAACAAATGGATCCTGCACCTGACAGATAAATCTTAAAAGTTGGTAAAGAGGCTTGAACTGGATTCAGTCATGTATACCATGCAGGTGTTCTCAAAATCACATCACTATCTCAAGGCTGTGTTCTTGGAACAACAGCCTGTGTGAGCAGCAAGACAAGCAGAACCCATATTCCAAGGACAGGGGAGGAAACTCCAAGTGCCTGGGTCCAGCTCACAGGTCAGTCAGAGGTCATGTCTTTTCAGTAATGTTCCCCAACAGCCTATCTAATTATTATATGATTTGTTTGATCCACCATATACATATAAGCAATTCATGGATAATTTAGCTACTGTGCATAGCTTTGGAAGAAATGAGTAAAAATGCTCATACTAATTCTTGTACCTGTATATGAAATCTTCTCTATGTGAGGTATCTTACATACTTAATTTCAGAACAATTATGAAACATAATAAAATGAGGCTTAGTGAGGTTAACAAAACAAGACTGTTTGGTATATTAGTTGAATAATTATCATATAACTCTATATGCCTGAGCCCAAAGTATATGCTTTTTCAACTAAGCCAACTGCATTTTTTGTGTATAAGTTGGAGACCTGAGCAAATATAGTTGAATGAGAAGTGTAGAAAGCATTATTGTCAGAAAAAGTAGAAATAAATCTACCCATTAATAGATAAAATAGTAACTTGCTAAAGAGAGGGTAAGCTCACCAAGATGTCTTCATCATTTCTTTCTAACATTTTTCTTTTACTGTGATCTTAATTTTTATTCACATTAGGTATACTACTCTTAATTATCCTCTTTAAATGTCCTAGTTGCTCTTAGCAACATCAAATTATGATGACTCCCCTAGTGCCTTCACGGCTTTAAGTATATTTTACTGCTCTGTGACTTGCAGGGCATAATTTAAAGCTAAAATTTAACTTTTTAATCTCTTTTTGGTTCTGTAAATTTATTGCCTAGGAGAAGTAAAAGAATAATAGGAGAAATAATTCTGTAATGAATTAATATTATAGAACCGCCTTACCAGGTTTTCTAATCTACAGGGTCAGCTAAGCAGGAAAGGCTGAGGAAAATGTAAGGGGGTCATGGTTTCTCTAGTGACAATGGAAAAACTTGGCATCACTGCTTGTGACAGTGCTCATTGCCACCATGATGGGATTGTGAGATCAACTGGAAAATACTTAAACATGGTCATGAAGGTAAGTTTCTAAAATAAAGGTAACTGTAGTTACCTGATAACTGTAGTAAAAGTCTGCCTCCCTGTGCAAAACCCCAGACTTTGATCAAGGACAAAAGTTACGTGCCAATCAAAAATCATATGCTCTCCCCACACTGGAATAAAAGTCAGTTTAAAAGCAATTTCAAGACATTAATCCCCCTGCTAGAAAGTAAGATGAATTAGGCAAGGTATGTGTAAATACTAAATGTAAAAGCTTGAGATCAGGATATTCTGGAAATATTTTGTATTGCCTGCATAGGTGGTTTGTATCTCTTCACACAGTGGAGCTATGCTAGATGAATTCCAACCATGTGAATTTGAACTGACTGTTGTGAATAAGATTCTGTCTCCTAGCATTAAATCTGAGACGGAGAAACTAGCAGTAAACGAGTGGCTAATGAGAAAGTAATTGACTTTGTGGGACTATATACTCCTTGTTCCAAAAAAATAGATAATAAACTGAAAGGGATATATTGTAGCATGAGAACAAGGAAGAATTGCCCTAAAGATTTCATGATTAAAATATATACATCTGAAAATTTATCCAAGAAGGAGAATACTTTTTTAGAAAATGTATTCTTTGTGATCAAATATAAGAGATAACATGCATATGAATGTACATGTACACACATCCAGAGGTTGGCAAGAAAGAGAAAAATTCTCAGAAAATAGAAAATTAAGAGGAAGCATAGATTTACAGAGGTAATTTAACAATATGAAAGCCCAGCTGCTAGGGTTTATACATTCTTTTAGGACTCAGAGCGTGGTCATAGAAGACAAGCCTGAGATGCTGCTTAGGAGAAGTAAAATTATCCATCTCACAGGCGTAGAGACTGAGAAAAGTGTCTGTCTCAGCTTTGACTCTGAATAGAGAAGGGGAAAAAAGAGCTCCCTAAAAATTTTAACTGCATGACTGTTCTCAAGTAGGTCCAGGACTATAATTTACAATGTACCTACTTCCAGAAAAACCTAAGTGGTTGATTTGGTTTAGATAGACCTAAATTAGGTAGTGCCTGTATTTCTCTGGAAGAAACAAAAGCAAAGTTTACCTTAAACAGATCTCAATAAATTCCCTTAAAAGTGTTCACAAAGCATGGACTAGAATTATAAATCAAAAGTACATGCAGAAAGAAGCCACCTAAGCTAGCAGATATGGAATTTATCACAAATACAAATGAAATAAGTTTGTTTTGTATATAAAAGCAAAATTTTATATTTTTAAAAATTCTGGGATTTAAAATATAACCCAGTATAAGTTGCTTAAAAAAGACATATTTGTACATATCCAAAATATTTACATTAAATGTTATGCTCAATTAACAGAGAGTTGTGAATATTGTTCAGATGCTTCATTGTATCATACATGAGTTTGTTAGATATCCATATAATGTTCCAAGAGGCAAATAGATCTTTTGCTTGGGGTTTTATCTACCAATTATTTTTTATTAAGTATTTTTGTAGCAAGAAAATAGCATCATCTTTATAAATATTGCAATTTTAATTATGCATAGAAGACATAGTTAGAAATACTAAACCAAATAAAACAGGTATAGCTGAACTGATATGAAAAAATTAGACAAATTAAATATTAATGCAAAAAAGTTAAGTATAGTAAAATATTTGATTCTACAAGAAGATATAACCATTTTGAGGGATAATGGAACAAAACTGACAGAATTCCTAGAAAAAATTTTTTAAAAATCCAGAATCATATTGAGGCATTTTAATACATATTTCCTGGGAATTGACTGATAGGTAAAATAAAATAGTCAGAAAATCAAAGATTTGCAAAACACAATTACGAAACTTAATCTAATGTGTATATCTGAACATTTCAGTCAACAGCTGGAGAGCACACCTTGTTTTCTAGAATTTCTGGCACATTTAAAAATTAACCTTGGGGTGCGTGGGTGGCTCAGTGGGTTAAAGCCTCTGTCTTCAGCTCAGGTCGTGATCTCAGGGTCCTGAGATTGAGCCCTGCATTGGGCTCTCTGCTCAGCAGGGAGCCTGATTCCCTCTCTCTCTCTGCCTGCCTCTCTGCCTACTTGGGACTCTTTCTCTGTCAAATAAATAAATAAAATCTTTAAAAAAAAGTTTAAAAATTAACCTTAAAAATTAAAAATTAACTGATTATTAAAAAATAATAATCAGTAAAGAAAGCTTCATTAAAAATTTAATTAAAAAAACATGATATTACACAGATCTCTCTGATCATAATGCAATTTAGAAATCAATAAAAAAATTCCTGAAACAACGATTTAAAAAATATAGCACATTGAAACAAAGCACAGGTAAAAGGACAAATCATAATGAAAATTAGAATTTATTTACATTTGTTAGCAAAATATCATATGTAAAAACATGTGGAAGCATACTTAACAGTTTTATCCTTAAATATTTGAAAAAGTCTGTGATAAGTCTCCATATTGAGAATTTATAAAAGGAGTAAGAGAATAAAGGCAGAACATAAAAGAATTTCAAAAATACAGAGAAATCAACAATTTTAAATTCTTGTAATTCTAAGTCTAATGAAATTGGTCAACCTCTGAAAACAATGATGGAGAAATACAATTAAGAACTGAGAAGACGGGGTCCTTAGTGTCATAAGCACTTAGCTCAATCAGTTATGTGTCTGACTTCAGCTTAGGTCATGATTTTGGGGTCCTGGGATCAAGCATGGCATCAGGCTCCCTGTTCAGTGGGGAGTCTGCTTCTCCTTCTCCCTTGGCCCCGCCCCCTGCTTGTGTTCTCTCTCTCAAATAAGTAAATAAAATCTTAAAAAAACAAAAACTGAAAAGAGATAAAACTGAAGATGTAGTAGAAATATTAAAAATTGAGAAAATATGATAAAATATATGCCAGGAAATAAGAAAAAGTTGTTTTAAATGAAAGTTGTTCTAAAAAAAGTGAGTTTCCATAATTAACTAAAAATTAGTTATTATTGGTAGTTTCACATTATTAAATAATGAAGTGGGTTTTTTTTTTTTTTTTTTAGATTCCAGGTATGAGTGAACTCCTATAGTATTTGTCTTTCTTTGACTGACTTATTCCATTTAACATAATACCCTCTAGGTCCATCCATGTTCTTGCAAATGGCAAGATTTTATCCTTTGTTATGTCTGTATAATATTCTGTTTTGTGTATATGTGTACACACACACACGCACACACACATCCTCCATCTCCCTTGTGCATTCATCTATTGATGGACATTTAAGTTGCTTTCATATCCTGGCTATGAATATATAAAAAGCAAAATTAGAGGCTTAAATACCGAAAAACTGACAGTTGTCAGAGGGAAGGAGCATAGAGGGATGGGTAAAATGGATGAAGTGGGAAGCGGGAGATACAAGTTTCCATTTATGGAATGAATAAGCCACAGGAGTACAAAACACAGCATGGAGAGTATAGTCGATGATATTGTAATAGTGCTGTATGGTGACAGATGGTAGCTACACTTGCGGTGAGCATAGCATAAGGTATAGAGAAGTTGAATCACTATATGGTACACCTGAAACTAATGTAACATTGTGTCAACTATACTTTTTTTTTAAATAATGAAATCAATACTTAAACATTAACCAGAAAACTATCATCATACCCAAATCATCTTAACAATGAATTCCACCAAATATTCAAGAAGCAAAATATTCTAGCTTTCAAAAATTTGGAGTAGTGAACAAGAACTATAATAAATCTCTTTAAATAATCTTATGAATCTTTTATAGATTTGATACAGAAATCTTAGGAGAAAAGGATATTATAGGCTACTACACTCATAAATATAAATTAAAAAAATGAACAATATTAGAAAATTGAATCTAACAGTGATTTAAAAATATAATCTCCCCCCATAACTCAAAGTTGGATGAATATTTAAAAATCCATTCATATCATATACTGGATTAGCAGATTAAGGAAAATCAATCATGTTTATTTCAATGGGTTGAGACAATCATTAGATTATTCATACCATTCATGATTAAAGATAAAAGAACCCTAACTGGAGTGACAAAAAATAATTTTCTTAACCTGATAAACTGATAAAAACTTACAAGTATATTACTTAATAGTAAATTTTTT
>CM052898.1:172135475-172190388 GCA_028534135.1 Potos flavus
GGGAAGTATAGACATTTTAACAATGTTTATTCTTCCGATCCATGAGCATGGAATGCTTTTCCACCTTTTTGTGTCTTCTGCAATTTCTTTCATGAGTGTTCTGTAGTTCCTTGAGTACAGATCCTTTACTTCTTTGGGTAGATTTATTTCCAGGTATCTTATAGTTCTTGGTGCTATTGTAAATGGAATGGATTCTCTAATTTCCCTTTCCATATTTTCATTGTTAGTGTATAAGAAAGCAACTGATTTCTGTGCATTGATTTTGTATCCTGCCACATTACTGAATTGCTGTATGAGTTCTAGTAGTTTGGGGGTGGAGTCTTTTGGGTTTTCCATATAAAGTATCATGTCATCTGCAAAGAGAGAGAGTTTGACTTCTTCTTTGACTTAATAGTAAATTTTTAAAAGGCTTCCCTTCAAAATCAAGAGCAAGTGAAGTTTGTCCACAGTATTTCTTATATTTTACAGTTAGCAAGTAAGCAAATAAAAGAAATAATCCAAAAATTTAAAGTCATCGTGATTGGAAAAAAGATTTTGCAAAGTGAGGGTGTGTATTTACGTAGATAACCTGGAATAATCTACAGTCAAATACTTAGAATTGTAGGATTGCGAGCTGTATTAGGATAGCAAGAATGTGATGTAGTAATTAACAAACAAACAGAAACTGGTTTAATGCCTGCACACAAAATTGATGCTTGCCCACACCATGTCTGATCTTGGCACAAGAAACTCTATGATGTGTCATACACGCTGTGATTCAGTGATCCAGGCTGACGGAGACAGGAGATACTGCTCATCTCCACACCAGGCCTCTGTATTCTCCTGAGCAAGGTAGGCAATTATGCTCTCATATTAATATAAAATAGAGATATATATCTTCATGAAATGTGACACATTTATTTCTCACTACCCCAATGCAAGCTGTTCCCAAATCTTAGAGTTAAAATAATTTGAAGTGGTCTTTGAGCCTCTACTCATGGCTGTGATATTTTGCAAACCTCCAAATATTCCAAAGCCACAGTTTTGGTATTGTTAAATGAGAATAAAATGTGTTATGAGTTCACTGCAATTGCCCTCTTATACAGTATTTTATCCTGCATTATCTCTTTTTGTCTTTTTATAGCAAACAAAAGCTATAAGCTTTTTATAGCAAACAAAAAAGTATAATATATGCAGAAATAATTTATGTCACATAAAGATATATACAGATGCAATAAAAGAATATACAAGAATCATTCCTCAGAAATTTCAGAATTATAAACATATCTATGACTGAGTTTGTGATTCCAAGTATTAAAACATGAGTAGTAGAGATAAAATATATATAATGTTTAGAATAAGATAATGATAAATGCTCTGTCACCACTATTCTCTCACCAAAAAGTAATTTATGTGTTATAGAAGGCCAAGTAAGCCAAATTAACTTCAGACTGATATTCTAAGAAAGGTTTAATGCAGTTGGGCATTAGAACTAAGCCCAATCCTTGAAGACTGTGTAGCTTTCAAAGAATGATATGAAAAAGAGGGAAGCATTCCAGCAGTAAAGGAAGGATGGACATCAATGGAAAGTTACCAAGGCTATATTGATAATACTGACTAGTCTAATGTGGCTGAAATATGCTATTCATAAGTGGGAACAGTGAGATAAAGAACCAGAAGTGGTGTGAGCACAGGCCAGAGGCCAGATCATAAGGTTCTCAGTTATATTTTGTAGAAAATGGGAAAACACTATTTTCCTGATTATTGGTGAGCTTGAGCAATTTTTCATGTACCTGTTGGCCATTTATTTATATGCCTTTTTTGAACAAATGTCTATTTAAGTCTTTAACTCATGTTTAAATCAGGTTATTAGCTTTTTTGTTATTGAGTTGTAAGAGTTTCTTATCTATTTTGGAGATTAATCCTTTATCAGATATATAGTTTGAAAATATTTGTTCCCATTCTGCAGGTTGTCTTAATTCTGTTGATTGTATCCTTTGCTGTGCAGAAACATTTTTTAAGATTTTATTTATTTATTTGAAAGAAAGAGAGAGAGAGAGTACAAGCAGGGGGAGGGGCAGAGGTAGGGGCAGAGGGAGAGGGAGACTCCCCGCTGAACATGGAGCCCCAGGTCTGGCTCCATCCCAGGGTCCTGAGATCATGACCTGAGCTGAAGGCAGACGCTTAACCAACTGAGCCACCCAGGCGCCTCTGTGCAGAAACTTTCTAGTTTGATGTAATCCCCCTTGTTTATTTTTACTCTTATTATTGCCTGTGCTTTTGTGGTCATCTCCATGAAATCATGAAAAGACTATTCTGACCATGCTTTTCCTTTGTTTTTTAAGAGTTTTAAGGTTTCAAGTCTTAGCTGTAAGTCTTTAATCCATTTTCAGTTGATTGCTGTGTATGGTCTAAGATGAGGGTCTGATACTATTTTTTAGCATGTGGAAATGCAGCTTTCCTAGCATCAGTTTTTGAAGAGGTGGTCCTTCTCTTGTTCTGTATTCTTAATGCCCTTGTCAGTGGGCATCTATGAGTGGATTTATTTCTAGTCTCTCTTTTTTGTTCTATTTGTTTATATGTCTTTCTTTGTGCCAGTACCATCATCATTTTGAGTACTGTACCTTTGAATTATATTTTGAAATCAGAAAGTGTGATGCCTCCAGCTTTATTCTTCTTTCCCAAGATTAATTTTACTATTTGTGGTCTTTTGAAGTTCCTTATAAATTTTAGAATTTTTTCTATTTCTGTATAAAATGGCATTGTTATTTTCATAGTAATTACATTGAATATGTGGATCATTTCCAGTAGTATGGACATTGTTACAATTTTAAGTCTTCCAATGCATGATCAAGGATGACTTCCCATTTATTAGTGTTTAGTTTCTTTTATTAATGTGTTGCAGTTTTCAGCATATAAGTCTTTAATCTATCTAGTTAACTTTATTTTAATGTTTTTGGTGCTGTTGTACATGGGATTATTTTTTTAATTTCCAATAGTTTTTGTTAGTGTACAGTTATTTTTGTATGTTGATTTTGTATTCTGCAACTTTTACTGAAATTTTAAATCAGTTCTAACAGCTTTAGTTGTGGAATCTTTAGGGTTAGGGTTTTCTGTATTTAGGATCATGTCATATGAACACAGAGACAGCTTTACTTCTTTTCCAGTTTGGATGCCTGTTATTTATTTGTTTTTGCCTTATTTCTCTGGCTAGGATTTTCAGTAGTAGTAGTAGTAGTGGGAGTGGGCATCCTTATCTTATTACTGATATTAGTGGAAGTGCTTTCAATTTTTCGTGATTGAGTATGGTTTTCCATATATGGTCTTTATTATGTTAGTTTCTTTCCTACAATTCCTCGTTTGTTGAGAGGTGTTTTGTTTTGTTTTGTTTTACAATGAAAGGGTGTTAAATTTGGCCAAATTCTATTTTTACATTCACTAGGATGATCATATAATTTTTATTCTGTATTCTGTTAATATAGCATATCATGGTTTTTGTGTGTTGAACCATCCTAGTATCTCAGGGATACTAGGTTCTTGGTTATGAAGTATAATAATTTTTTTGAGGTATAATAATTTTTAATGTGCTATTGGATTCAGCCTACTTGTATTTTGTTGAGAATTTTTGCATCTGTATTGATCAGGAATATTGACTTGTAGATTTCTTTTTTGTAGTACCATGAATACGGTATCACCTATCATTGTTAAGTGTGGCTATTATTAAACAAATACAGTAATCATAAAGATACGTATATCTTTTTTCTATTTGCATTTTCATTTTCTTTGGGTAAATACCCACTAATGGGATTACTGGATTGAAAACTGTTTCTATTTTCAATTTTTTGAGGAACATCTGTGAGTATAACATAATATACAGTCGTTGAATCACTATGTTGTACACCTGAAGCAAATGTAACATTGTGTGTCAACTATACTTCAGTAAGAAAAAGGCAAGTGTTGGTGAGAATGTAGAGAAATTAGAACCCTTGCACACTTTTGATGGGAATGCAAAACGGTGCAGTTACTATAGAAACTGTACATAGCTTCCTCAAAAAATTAAAAATGGAGCTACCACACAATCCAGCAATCCCTCTTCTAGGTATTTATCCAAAATAATTGAAATTAGGATCTCAACAAGATACTAGCACTCCTATGTTCATTGCAACATTAATCACAATAGCCAAAATGTGGAAACAGCATAAATGTCCATCAACAGATGGATAAAGAAAACGTAATATATACATACAATAGAATCCCATTCAGCCTGAAAAAGAGAAGAAAATTCTGCATTATGTGAAAACAGATGAACTTTGAGGATTATGCTAAGTGAAATAAGCTGGTTATAGAAAAACAAAAACGACATAATTTCACTTATATGAGATATCTAAAATAGTCAAATTCATCGAATCAAAGAGTGGAATAGTAATTTCCAGGGTCTGTAGAGAGAGGGAAATGGTGAGCTACTAATCAATATGCATAAAGTTTCAGTTAAGCAACATGAATAATTTCCAGAGATCTGCTATACAGCATTGTAACCTATAGTCAACAATAATGTGTTATACCCTTAAAAATTGGTTAAGAAAATAGATCATATGTTAAGTCTTCTTACCACAATAAAAGAGAAGAAAAAGATAAACAAAAGAAATATATTACAACAACAACAACATAAAAAGAAAACGGGCAATCATTATTCTTTTTCAACATTCTGAGGTAAAAGAAAACAAAGTAGAATATTAGATAAAAAAAGAATAGCAGAAGCCTATATTTGTAAGAGATGCAATCTGCAACTTAATTGGCTGAATTTAGTCAAACAGTGCCTGAGAGGATGGGAGCGCCATTTACATAAGTGGTGATATAATATCAAAGAACAGGAGAATAATATTGCTGATAATTTTTATCCCAAAGCCCTTCCCCAAAGTATCATGGGAACATCAACAAAAAGAACTTATTTTCAGGGGCGCCTGGGTGGCTCAGTGGATTAAAGCCTCTGCCTTCGGCTCAGGTCATGATTTCAGGGTCCTGGGATCAAGCCCTGCATTGGGCTCTCTGCTCAGCAGGGAGCCTGCTTCCCCCTTTCTCTCTGCCTGTCTCTCTGCCTACTTGTGATCTCTCTCCGTGTCAATTAAATAAATAAACAATCTTAATTAAAAAAAAAAACTTTTTTTAGTTTGCAGCACAAGTAGACTATCAATGAACTAAACATATAGGACTTGAACTCGAGATTTCAAAGCCAGAAATGCAGATTTCGAGACCCATGCAGGTGATTTCTGACACCATGGGAGTATCTGACTGTTCACAGATGAATATGCTCAGTGAAACAGAACTCCTCAGGGTTACCTGGGCGGCTCAGTTGTTAAGTGTCTGCCTTCGGCTCAGGTCATGATCCCAGGGCACTGGGATGGAGCCCTGCATCAGGCTCCCTGCTCAGCAGGAACCCTGCTTCTCTCTCCCACTCCCCTTGCTTGTATTCCCTCTCTCACTGTCTCTCTCTCTGTGTCAAATAAATAAATAAAATCTTAAAAAAAAAATTCAGGACTCCTCATATTTTTTTAGAGGTGGTTTAGTTTCACCAAGATTAAAGGAAAAAAACTTCATACATAAAATAATATCTTTTGATTACTACTCTATATGTTACTGTGAGTGGGTGTATTAAATACAGAGATTGAAACAGTTTACTTTCATGTCACTTATAATCTAATAAAACATAGATTGGTAGGAGAAATGCAATCTATAAATACTGAACATGAAATTGTTGTATTTTGGGTGTTTCTCCTAAATTATTTTTAGTCACACAACAGCCTTGCAAATTATCTAAATTCTCTGTATATGGGTAAAAAAGACACGGAAAATAACACAGGGACAAAATTTGGATTGAAATACCTGTGCTCTTTTTACTTCATCAAATGAGCTGTTAAGCAGCATAGGGGCAAAGGAAATGTCTTTATGATTAAGTCATTAGGAACCTTTGAGGACCTAGTTGTGTAGAATATTGGAAGAGGTAGACATAACTCTCAGTGATTGATGGATTAGCCAAGGAAGAGGAAGCCAGAAATGACATAATATTGTAAGAAATATGATTTAGGGAATATAGCCAAGCATATGATCTTCAGGGTGAAGAAAACTCATTGGAAGATTCTTAAAGAATAAAAGCAACTAGTGTGTTTGCAAGGCAAATTGAGAGTGGTAAAAAAGAAAAAAATTATTTCACCATTGATATTCCAGGACCCTTGAGAAGAAATATGGACATCCAATCAAAAACCTAGGTCAAAAGGCAACACTTTGAACAATGAAAAGAATAAGAAAATACATGCAAATCCCGGTTATGTGGACAGATCACAAAGAATAGCAAGTAGGAACACTGATAAAATTATAGCAACAGAGAATAAGAATCCCTTAGGAAATGTCATTAAAACACAGATTCTGGATTTGTGCTTCCTCACCTTTAAAAGTCAGAAGTGCTTCACTATATTGTACACTTGAAATTAGTGTAACATTGTATGTCGACTATACTGCAGGAAGGAAGGAAGGAAGGAAGGAAGCAAGGAAGGAAGGGAAGATCTTAATAAACATGGCTTTTTGTATATTTAAATAATTTTCTTTTAAATCTAGCACAATTATTTGTTATTTTCTGAAACTACATGGTGATCCCCATACCAGTCATGTATATACTTATTTACAATGTTAAGCTATATATATATATATATATATATATATATATGTGTGTGATTTTATTAGGTATATGTTAATTTCAGAAAAAAGAGTGTGTTAAATATTAAAATACTACATGTTTAATGAACATGAGACTGAATCCAGATTCCTTAGCAATATAACAATAAATGCCATTAGCATCAGTAATTATCATTATTCAAGGAATATGACATCTAAGTTCATACATATGTATGATCCTTAGTTGATTCTGTACCCGTTTTCTAGAGTTCTGCGCATATTCTACTCATTTCTCCTGATCTTAGTTTTCTGGCAGTGATTCGTGTCTTGAATATGTAAGAGCTTCAGAGAAAGTGGTAGTTTACATTGGAAAGAACACAAACTTCACATCCTGACTCCTGACACGATTATTATAGCCAGTTTGAGTTATGGCAGATTACTCTAGCTTTCTGATTTCAGCTTTCTTGTATATAAAATAGGGGTATTAACTATTATCTTATAACCTAATATGTAGTAAATTCTCATTTATCTTGTAACCTAATATATAGTAAATTCTCAGAGAAATTCAACGTTATTAATAAAACTTGTTGCAATTATGTGATTGTGTGTTGTTTATTTCATAGCTAGGGATTAAGGTCTTGCTTGATTTTTCAGTATTTTCTTTGGTCAATGTTAACTGGACATATGTTATCAAAGTCAAGAAACGCTTTTTTTTCAAGTTAATATGATTATATTAATATAATAAACTAAAACTATAAATATAAATTTATGTTTGGAAATATGATAAACTTCATATAGAGACAAATGGCATTTTATTGTATGAAGTATTTAATATAAAAATGTGATTGAAACTCAGTCTGATATTAAACCTGATAGTCTCTTATTAGAGTTATTGCTACACATGAATATACAGAGGTGCCAAATATGTGATCTAAAATCCATTTTAAATTACACAGAGACTTTATTTATTCATCTGAATTTGAAATAGGGCTTTTACAGTGTTTTCAAGGTTCTAGAAATTCTACCAAATTTATTTCTAAAAAGAATGGTTCCATACACTCAGGATGGATGTTTTCCTCATTGGTGATATTTTACAGAGACTGATACCAGTCTACTCTCTTCTCTAAGCTTCTACTTTCATAACATAACCTCACCTCTCACCATTTCTGTCCCCTGATCTAGATCTCTGTTACTCAGTTGGTCTGTACTCCCTCTGTATCTTCCATTTTAGACTGGAACATTCATGGCTAGCTGTGACTATAAAATCAAACTCTTTCTCAAATTCTCAGCTCTGATGGAGGTGATTTAGCTCCACTTCCTGCTTTTGTTTTCCAAAAGGTAGAATTTGAAGGAATACTTAACACAATATCTGATAGAATTATCAGCAAAAATAAATGAGGAATCTCTCAATTCGTATTTCAGGTAATAATGTTTTCTATTCATATTCTAACTGAGAAGAAACTATAGTGTCCCTAAACCCCAAACTAAAATCTGGTGCTAAAATCAGAGGGCAATCATACGAGTTATTAATAACTCAATGTCTGCCTTAACTCTACCTTGTTCTACCAATTTCAGCCTTCCCCAGAATATAGTCATTTTTCCAACAGCAATTTAGATGTCAAAGGAAAACATGCTTAGAGACATGTGATCCATCAAGGATAAAATTTTCTACTCTGGAGTATTATACAAATTTTGGAATCAAGGCAGACTGATTAATAGTGTATGTTCTGCTACACAACCATCAACATAACCTTGTACAAGTAACACAAACTTTCTGAGCATATTTTGTCTTTATAATTTGGGGGTTATTAGTATTTACTTTCACAAACTTCCCAAACACTGAACAATGTCTGAGATTAATCTAGAATGCAATCTTTAATGTAGTAATTAATGGAAAAATATCCGTTAAATTTAAAAAGAGATATTTTCCTGAGATACTAAAAACTTGGAATCTGCTTAGAAATAGGAGAACTGCCTCAAAATTTTAATTTGTTACTTTATAGTGTTAAATATGTCTTGCTTTTCACAATCAAACACTTATTCTTGAGAAAACAGGAGGTATGTACACATCTCAAGTTTCGACTAATAATTTTTAATGATCTCTCTTTTTTTTTTAAAGATTTTATTTATTTATTTGACAGAGAGAGAGAGATCACAAGTAGGCAGAAAGGCCAGCAGAGAGAGAGGGGGAAGCAGGCTCCCCGCTGAGCAGAGAGCCCGACGTGGGGCTCAATCCCAGGACCCTGAGATCCTGACCTGAGCCCCGAAGGCAGAGGCTTTAACCCACTGAGCCACCATGGTGCCCCATGATCTCTCTTTTTAAATGGAATTCTGCTTGGAAACCTAACCTAAGAAAATAGTACCCATTAAAATGAGAAATTATTCTCTTCATACTATATTATTAGATTGAACAAGAAGTTATCATTTCTGAAGGTCAGAATGATTGAATCTCACCAATTTCATGATTCAACCCAATTATTTAACACTCAAAGTCTCAATAATGAGTAAATATCAGATAAACAAGTTACATTTTTAACCATACTGCTTGTTGATCAAAAGGTAAAGAAAGTCATACTTTAAAATATTACTACCATATAAAATATTGTTATACAATAGGCAGAAGCCCATTTGATCATATTCACAATGTTAAATTGTTCTCGATTGTTTTTTCAATTGGAAATGTGTTTTAAAAATATTTGTGTGCGTGTGTGTGTGTGCTGACCATGTTTATTTATGAGTTGGAATTCTTTTTTTTTTTCTTTTATTGACCAGGAATTAGGTTGTTTTAAATTTTCAGTGTCTCAGACAATGTCACTTAGAATATCACTGCATATGCTTTCTTCCATACACAAATAGGTATTTCTTTAGGAAAGATATTAAATAGTACTTTTAGACTGATATTAAAGATATTAAACTGCTGGTAGTTGTATTTTAACTTCTAGTGGTATTGACAAATTATTCTCTTAAAAGACTGGGTCAATTTATACTCCTACAATATCAAAACCCACAAACTCAATATATAATAGTATCAAATTAAAATATTTTCTAATTTTCTATGGTTTTAAAATTGATTTATATGAGCTCTGTATCTGTTGTAGGAAATAGGAAATGATATTTTTCCTATTACAAACTTTGAAAACTAATTACTTCTCCTCTATACCTTATCTATTCTGGACATTAATCTCTTCTCTGTTATATAGGTTGACAATATATTTTATCAGTCTGTAGCTTTGTTTCCTAATTTTTAAAGTTCTGAATTTTGATGTAGTCAAAACGATAGACTTCATGGCTTCTGTATTTCATATTTTTTTCTTTTTGGTTGCCATTTTTAAAAACAGTAATTCCAGTATAATTAATATACAGTGCTATAGTACTTTTATGTGTATAGGATAGTGATTCGACTATTCTGTACATACCCAGTTCTCATCACCATAAGTATGTGCAATCCCCTTTATCTACATAACCCATCCCCCACCCACCACCCCTCTGGTAACTACCAGTTTGTTCTCTATATTATATTGTCTCTTTTTGTTCATTTATTTTGTTTCTGAAATTACACATAGGAGTGAATTTGTATATTAGTCTTTCTCTGACTGATTTATTTCAACTAGCATTTTACCATCTAGATCCATTCATGTTGTAGCAAATCATAGGATTTCATTATTTTTTATAGATGAGTAATAATGTACTTTGCATATATCCATTCATATATCAATGGGCACTTGGGTTGCTTCCATAATTTGGATATTGTAAATAATACTGCAAAAAATATAGGGGTGCATATGTCACAAATATATGCCACAAAGAATGTTATTGTATGTGCCTTCTTCCATACGCAGATATTTCTTTAGGATATATATTAAACAGTACAACTGGGGTGCCTGGGTGGCTCAGTGAGTTAAAGCCTCTGCCTTTGGCTCTGGTCATGATCTCAGGGTCCTGGGATCGAGCCCTGCATTGGGCTCTCTGCTCAGCGGAGAGCCTACTTCCCCCCCTCTCTCTGCCTGCCTCTCTGCCTACTTGTGATCTCTCTCTCTCTGTCAAATAAATAAATAAAATCTTAAAAAAAAAAAGTACAACTGCTGGGTGACAGGATAGCTATATTTTAATATCTAGTGGTACTGACAAATTATTCTCTAAAAGGACTGTGCCAATGTACACTCTTTTTTTGATTACTGTTTTCATATTGTTTGGGAAATACCCAGTAGTGGAATACTGGATCATATGATAATTCTATTCTTATATGCCAAAATATTAGACAACCTAGAACAAATGTTTAAATTCCTGGAAACATATAACCTCCCAAAACTAAATCAGAAAGAAATAGAAAATGTGAACAGACTGCTCACCAGCAATTAAATTGAATCAGTGATCAAAAAACTCCCCAAAAACAAAAATCCAGGACCAGATGACTTCACAAGTGAATTCTACCAAACATTTAAAGAAAAGTAAATACCTATCCTTCTCAAACTATTTCAAAAAACATAAGAGGAAGGACAACTTTCAAATTCATTCTATTAAGCCAGCATGACTCTTACAACAAAACTAGATAAAGACATCACAAAAAAGAGCACTGATGGCCAATAGCTGATGATGTTGAGATTTTTTTCATGTGGTTATGGGCCATTTATATATCTTTTCCATATAGTATTTGTCAAAGCATTTGATCATTTTCTCAAAACCAACTGCTTGTTTATCTCCATGGTGTTAAATTCTAAGGAATTTTTTTAAAGTAGGCTCCATGCCCAGCATGGAGCCCAGTGCAGGGCTTGAATTCATGACCCTGATATTAAAGCCTGAGCTAAAATCAAGTGTCTGACACTTAACCGACTAGCCACCCAGGCACCCTGCTAGGGATTTTTTTATATTCTAAATAAAAGTTCTATGTACTGTGAATCAGTGTTGGGAATATATTGTTCCATGAGTTTATATTTTTTCTAATTTTCTTAGTAGTATCTTTAGTTGGACAGTAGTTAAAATTTTTAAAGTCTAAGTCGTCAGTATTTTCTTTTCATGTTTCATGCTTTTTGTTACTATCTAGGAAATCTTAGCTTAGACCCAGGTTGTGAATACGTTCTCTTAGGTTTTTTTGTTTTTGTTTTTGTTTTTTAATTTATTTTAGATCTCTAATTTTAGCTTTTGTATTAGATCCATATCATTTTCTATTTCTGGTTGCTGGTGAGAGGCAGAGGGAGAGGGAGTGAGACAATCTTAAGCAGGCTCTACTCCCAGCTCTATCTCATGAGAGCTGAGATCATGATCTGAGCCATAATCAAGAGTCAGACGCCTAACTGACTGAACCACCCAGGCATCGCAGGATCATTTTTAAGCTAGGTTTTGTGTACCACTGAGTCAGTTTTTTTTCTTTTTTTTTAATTTCCATGTGGATATCCAGTTCAAGGAAAACACTTACTGAGAAGATTATGCTGTATTGATTTACCTTGGCAATTTTACTGAATAAAAATGATTATCTACATGTGATCTATTTCTAGACTCCTCATTCTCTTCCACTAATCTGTATGTCTGTATCTACATCAATACCACACTGTATTGCTTATCATATTTTTGTAAGTAAACATTAAAATCTGGGGTGCCTGGGTGGCTCAGTGGGTTAAAAACTCTGCCTTTGGCTCAGGTCATGATCTCAGGGTCCTTGGATCGAGCTCCACATAGGGCTCTCTGCTCACCAGGGAGCCTGCTTCCCCTTCTCTTTCTGCCTGCCTCTCTGCCTACTTGTGATCTCTCTCTCTCTGTCAAATAAATAAAATCTTTAAAAAATAAAAAAATAAAAAAATAAAAATAAAATCAGGTAAATTTATATATTCCAACTTTGTTTTTATTTTACAAGGTATTTTGACTGTTCATAGTATTTTACATTACCATATTTTGAGGACACATAGATTCAGGGTGTCAGTTTCCTCTCCCACACCCCCCCAAAAAAGGTAGTAGATAATGTGATGGGGATACTTTGGAAGTTTTAGAACAATTTTATTAGAATAGGTAGCCAACAATTAGATTGTTCTTTACTTAAGACATTTTTTACAGCTATTCTTTGTCAGGCCAAGAATATTTTCTAACGGGGCACCTGGGTGGCTCAGTGGGTTAAAGCCTCTGCCTTTGGCTCAGGTCATGATCTCAGGGTCCTGGGATCAAGCCCCATATCGGGGTCTCTGCTCAGCAGGGAGCCTGCTTCCCCCTCTCTCTCTGCCTGCCTCTCTGCCTACTTGTGATCTCTCTCTCTCTGTCAAATAAATAAATAAATAAATAAAATCTTTAAAGGAAAAAAAGAATATTTTCTAGTTCTAGTTTGTTGTATTGAAAAGCATTGAAATCTATTCAAATGATTTTCTGTATGTACAGAAATACTTAAATTTTTTTCATTTTATTTATGATTTATATTGATGCACTTTTAATATTAAATCTTGCACTCTAAGGATAAGTGTCATTCATCCACAACATATTTCCATATATTGATATATTTGGATTTGATAATATTTTTGCATCTATGTTCATGTGGGATACTCATTTTTAGGTTTCCTCTATTTACTGCCTTTTCCTCATTTGGATGTCAGAGTAATTGTGTCTTCAAAAAACGAGTTGGGGATGCATTCTGTCTCTTTTCTTTTTTAAAAAATGTTTGTACATAGTTGGTAATATTGCTTCTTGAAATGTGTGATATAATTCATCAGTGAAAACAGTCAGGCTTCGGATAATCCTCTGTGGAAATGTTTTCAATCATGTATTCCTGTAACAGATATAGACTCATTCAAATTTTCTACTTTTTCTGGAGAAAGTTTTGTTAACTTTTATTTTAATTAATCCATTTTGTGTACATTTGCAATTTGTTCTATCATAATTTGTACACAGTATTACTTTATTTTTTAAAAAAATGTAATAGTCTTATTGCCTCTTTCTGTCCTGATACTGGTAATCTCTCTTGTTGTTGCTTTCTTGAACAGTCTAGCTAAAGATTTCTCAAATTTTTAAATCCCTTCATTGATTGTTTCTAATATTTTTCAGTTCTCTATTTTATTTATTTCCATTCTTTTATTATTTACCAATATCTATTGATTTTGAATTTAATTACTCTTCTTTCCCCAGATCCTTAAATCATTTATTTTGGATTATTATTATTGCCATTATTATTATTATTTTTACTAATGTAAGAATTTAAAGCTATAAATTTTCCTCTGGCACTGCTTAGCAGAATTATTTTGTTTTCATCATCATTCAGTTCAAATTATTTCTAATTGCCTTTTTGTTTTTATTCTCCTATAGCAGGCTAGAACTTGGACCTATCTTTTTGGGTGTCATTATTGAATTTATTACATATATAGTTGGATTTTGTCCTCCCAGTCCACAATTTCTGCTTTTCCAGTTGAGGTATTTTTTTGCCATTTGCATTGAATGAAATTATAAATTACATTAATACTATTATGTTACTATTTATATTACAATTAATATTCTATTTCTTCTGTTCTTTTCCCCTCATCTTCTGCCTTTCATTGAGTATTAAGTATTTTTAATATCTTATTTTATTTCTCCTATTAAACTTTTAAAATTTTCTTTTCCATATTTTATCTTTCACAATTGCTCTAGTGTTTGCAATATGAATCTTACTTACCACAGTGTTCCATGAAATAATAGTATGCCTCTTTGGACATAAGTTAAGAACCTTCTAATAATATACCTATATTTTCTTCTCTCATGGTTAGTGTTATTTTTTCAGACATTTTCTTCCATATATGTTATAATCTCCTAGTCAATTGTAATTAGTTTTGCTCTAAACTGATAATTATTTTAAAAATAAAAGTGAAAAAAATTATCTTTTATAACTACTCAAAATACAATATTTCTGGAACTCATTATATTTTTTAAAATCAAAGTTTCTATCTAGTACCATTTCTCTTTATTATGTAGATTTTATTTTAATATTAGTTGGATACTACTCATCTGGCAGCATGTTCTCCCAGCTTAGCTGACCTGAAAAATTCTTATTTTGCCTTAATTTTTAAAATAGGTAGTTGCTTAATAAATAATCAAGTTGATAGTTTCATTTTAATTTTATCCTTTAAAGATACCATTCTCATAAACACTGAGAATATTTTAATCCCTTAACCTCTTCTTTTTCAATAATGTCCTTTGTTATAATCATACAATTATTTTACAATTTATTGGACATTGTTGCATTGTTTTATGAAGTTAATAATCATTTTTATTTACTCAAGCATTTGTCATTTCCTTTTTTTAAATTATTTCCTTTATTTTTCTGCTTCTATCAAGATTATTTCCTTTCTTCTTAAAAAGCTCATTTATTAATATGTCTCCTGGCAATGAGTTCTCTCTCTCTCTCTCTTTTTAAGTTGTATTAAATCCAGTTTTTGTTTTTGCTTTTTTTACGTAAGCTCCATGCCCAAGGTGGGGCTTGAACTCATGACTTCAAAATCAAGTTAAATGTTTTACCAACTGAATCAGCTGGATGCCTCTTTTTTTTAAAAATCTAAAAGTATATTTACTTTGCCTTTATTTTTAAAATAGAAAAAATGTAGGAGTACACGTTAGCAATTATTTTTCTTCAGTGCTTAAAACTATCATTCCGTTGTTCATCTTATTTCACTATTTCAGTTATCATCTTTGAGTCAATCTCATTGCTACTTCTTTAAAAGTGTATATTTTTCTCTTGTTGCTTTTGAGATTTTCTCATTGCCTTTAGTTTTTTTTTTTTTTTTAATTTATTTGACAGAGAGAAACACAGCGAGAGAGGGAACACAAGCAGGGAGAGTGGGAGAGGGAGAAGCAGGTTTCCCGCCGAGCAGGAAGCCTGATGCGGGGCTCGATCCCAGGACCCTGAGATCATGACCTGAGCGGAAGGCAGATGCTTAACGACTGAGCCACCCAGGTGCCCCTCATTGCCTTTAGTTTTTAAGCACTTTTACTATGATGTGCTTGGATAATGTTTCTTTGTATTAAGCACCCTTTAGTTTGCTCAGTTTCTTAAATATGTAGTATTATGTATTTCATCAGTTTAGAAAAAAAATGGTTAATGTATTTTTTCAGTTACTGTACATGCTTTATTCACATTTACTTTTTCTCCTAGAATATCAAATGCTATTATATTAGACCTCTTTATCATGATTCATATTTCCCCTTGCAGTGTTTCTTGAAATTTTTATCTTTATTTACCCTTTCTCCTTACACTTTAGTCTAGATATATTGCATTCTATTGATCTATATTCCAATTTGCTATTATTTCTGTAACTGGGATAGCTGAGCAGATTGTTTTACTGGTAACCAAGGGAAGGAAAATGAACCCTTAGAGAGGATTATAATTGAACAGTTGAATGTAATAAGAAAAAAAAGAGAGAAGGAAAGAATGGGTTAGATTTTGAACATAGAGTTTAAAATCCTCAATATTTATATGGAGGTGAATACTGAGAGACACAAAAAAATTCAATATTAGAATCTGGTCCATATTCTTTAAATAGGCTTCTCCTACACATGTATATGTAGAGTTGGTAGGTCCTAAGATCCTAGTAGTATTGAACATTGCCTCTTCACTCACCCATTTCTACCCATTATTCTTGTTCTTATCTTTCTGGCTTGCTAATAAGCCAGTATTATCCTACATCTAAATTCTTGATTCCTATTGTCACCTTTATTCTCACTTCTGCCTCCTAAGAAAATGTTGCTACTTACCTGTTGTATTATAAGAATCACAGCTGTGGGCAGGACACTGTACCCTCCCTAACAAAGTCCTTGGCCAGCCTTTTCTGTTTCCTCTAGAAGAGATAAGGCTTAAACCTTATAATATAGAACCCTGGGCTAAAATCCTAAACTTCCGTATTGTCAATATGGTATTGTCAGGACATAGAGTTAAAGACAAGGAAATGGGAGAGATCTGGCTCATTATGTACATGATGTAAATTCTACATCTGAAACTAATACTACCCTGTATGTTGACTAAGAGGAATTTAAATAAAAAACTTGGAAAAAGTAAAGGGCTTGGAGGTAGGCATAGACTTGAGAATAATTTACTAATTTTTTTGAAACTGTTATTCATCCAGTCAACATATATTTATTACATGCTTACTAAAAGCCATACCCTTTCCTAGGAGCTGTCCCTGGAAAAACATAAAAATCAGATATGCCCCCCTGGGCTAGGAAACTGTTGCATAAGTCAATGAAAGCTTATAAAACAGATGGTAGACTAAAGTCATAATTTACAATCTCTAAACTCAGATGAATTAAATGTATAAATTCCTTTGCTTTCTGTAATGTGTCTTCCTATATCCACATGCAAACAAGTAAACAACAGGGTTGCTCATCTTAGACTCTTCCAATTTAAAATTACTTCTTTTACTTTCATTTTGTATCCTTCAGATCATCATTTCAAGGCTTATATCCATTCAAGTCTGGGTTTCCCTCTCACTTTTCTCTTGAGGAAGTAATGGATCCTGCTAGTGTCAGAGAGAAAGAGAGGTGTCCTTCATCTCTGTTCTTGTCCTGGACTCCAAATAGGTATATCTCACCTTGTCTAGTGGCTAGTCATTATTTCCTGGAATGAGCTGACACCTGCCCAGTTCTGCCTCTGTGTGTGTGTGTGTGTGTGTGTGTGTGTGTGACACTGAACTACACCTAATACTAAAAATATGTGTGGTCTGTTCTTTAGATACCATTCTTGATTTTCCATAATTTTTCCCCATACTTTTTCATACTTTTTTTTTTTTTTCATATGCTAGGTACCTACTGATATATCTGTTCTTTGAGAATATTTTAAAACTGTGGGACTCCTGACACACACTTACAGACTGCTTTTTTCCCCCCAGGCTGGTGTGTGTGTACCTTTGTGTGTTGTACTCTGGACCACCTAATTATAGTATTTTTTTTTCCTTTTTTTTTTCTTTTCCTAATCCAGAGTTCTAGCAAAACAGTAGTTGGCATTCTGGATACCATATAGCTCTAAGACACTGGACATTTTCACAGACTATGCTCTTGGAATCAAGAAATACAAGCTCCTTCTATGAGATTTACACAATTTCCTCTGAACATTTCTTTCTTCTTTTTTTTTTTTTTTTTTTTTGGAGGCTCCCTGCATAACGGGCGTGAACTCATGACCCTTAGATAGAGTCACACATTCTATAGCCTGAGCCAGCCAGGTGCCCCCCAACATTTCTAAAACACATTCCCATCACCCCAAATTAAAGTTTTTATAGAAATCTCTCTCTGTGTGTGTGTATGAGTGTGTGTGTGTGTTGGGGGAGAAAAATGATATGGAACATTCATGATATTTATCCTTTTCCTTCTATTCCTTTCTCCCCTCTGTTTCACCCAGTACTAGAAGTGACTTCTACTCATTTCTGTCTGATAGGAATTTATTCTTTTCTTTCCCATTGTAGCTTTATGACTTTATCTGCTTGGTGAATGGTGGCAGAGGCAAAAGTCCATATTACCCAGGAAAGAAAATAGAGGAATATTTTTAAAAATTCCTTTGGACATCTTTAAATAAAGAGTAGTAAATTCATATGGAAAAAGTAAAATGCTGTAAGAATTTCTGAGATGGTGACTTATTCTAAACTTAGTATATCGGGGCGCCTGGGTGGCTCAGTGGGTTAAAGGCTCTGCCTTCGGCTCAGGTCATGATCTCAGGGTTCTGGGATCGAGCCCCGCATAGGGCTCTCTGCTCAGCGGGGAGCCTGCTTCCCCTTCTTGCTCTGCCTGCTGCTCTGCCTACTTGTGATCTCTCTCTCTGTGTCAAATAAATAAATAAAATCTTTAAAAAAAATAAAAAATAAACTTAGCATAGTCAAAATACCACAAATATGTGTGAAGCTAAAATAGGAAACGAAAAAAAAAAAAGAAACCTGACGAAACTAGTGGAAAATAGTTTAGTTTCCTATATAAAATGTGGAAAGGCAAATTTTTCTTTCCAAAGGAGTTCAGCAGCCACTGATTCAATTTTATTAATGAAATTTTATACAACTTTAGAATTATACCTCAGTAAGTAAATTGGAATTATATTTATACATTTCATGACTGCTGAACTTTGCACAAAATAGAATTTATAAAATTCTACTTGAATATGTATACAATTATTTCTGCTATTTTGGGTAGATTGAAAAACTAAATCGGATGTCTATTGATTTTTCAATTTTCATTTTTATCCTCAAAGAGCAAGCAATTGAAATTAAATGTCCTGTGACAACTAATTTGATATTATATCATTATGACAGCAGTAAAAATAACTTCAATGACAAAAATAAATAGAAATGTCATATATTTATATAAGGATTTTATTATAATATTTTTTTGGTCAGCATATCTTAAATGGAGTTCTGTTAGATCTTTTGTACTTTTTGAAGTGTAAAAGCAAAAATAAGCTAGCATATGCTTTACCAGATGGTATAGATATCTTTGAAATATTAATGTTTAAGCATTGTTATTTGTCAAACTTAAACAGGTAAATAAAAATTGAAAGTAGAAGTCTTTCACTTTACTTCTTATACTATCCTTGTGTAAAATAGAATTACTTTACAACTGGACAAGAATAGCTCTTTGCTTATTTATCTTGTTAAGCCACAACATTTGGTTTTGACTTTTAGCTAGGTTAAGAACAAGTCTGGTAACTAATGATTTATAATGAGCTGTTTAATATTGACAACTTGTGGCACCCAGGGAGGTCTTGCTTATTGGTAGCTCACACCTGATATAGCTGTTCAGAATATGGTTTGGCCCCATGACGAAACCTGGTGGGACATCTCCCACAACCAAGATTCTTTACACATATATCAGTGGTTCTTCTCCAGAGACAAAACAAATTCTGCATAAGTAAAGAAAGGACCTTCAGGAGCTTTTCCAGGAGCCTCTCTGGGGCCCCAAGCTTTTCTATGCTTTTTCTCATGCTGTACTGTATCTTTTGCCTTAACAAGTCGTCCTACGTTAAGTATGTTCAGTGAGGTCTAATGAGTCATTTCAATATCCAGCTTATCCAGTCCCACTACCAGATGCATACTCATATTACCCTTTCTTCTTAATTCTGTTGGTAGTCATCTCTGTGATCTTGACAATATCCTTATATCTTACTTCAGCAAACTTGAAAAATATCCACTCAAATACCTTTACAGGAAATGGTCTTACTTAACCTACCTCCCAAATATACCACATTTTTGTTAATCCATCAATCTTAGACAGTCTCTTTGTATGTATTAAAAAAAAGAGGGAGAGAGAGAGAAAAGAGAGAGAGAAGAGTGCTTCTACACTCTCATCTATTTCCAAATAGTTTAGCTTCCAACTTCTAACAATGATGATTTTATTTCCTATAGGTTGTAAAAGTCTATAATACATTTTGAAAGTTTTGATGAGTTGATTAAGAGTAAATAAAATGAGGGGTGCCTGGGTGGCTCTGTTGGTTAGTTGTCTGCCTTCAGATCAGGTCCTGATACTGGGATGCTGGGGTGGAGCCTTCTGTTTCTTCTCCCTGCCTCTGCCTCTCCCCCACAATCATGCTCACCCATGGGTTCTTTCTCTCTCTCTCAAATAAATCAATAAAATCTTTAAAAAAAAAAGAGTAAATAAAATGAAATCTTCTGTAAAATGAAGGTGAGGTGGCTGTCCATCTCCCCAATTTCAGGAGGTTCCTTGAAATATGAAAGACTCAATAATAGGTTCAGTTTTTGTATGTTACACTGCAAGATCTCAGGTCTTCTGACTGTTGGAGCTATAAACACATACTCTGAAATTAATTTAGGAATCCCTCATGAATTTCACAGGACACTTTGTAAAAGGTAAAATATATGTCTCTCAAGGAGATAAAAAAAAAGTTTTATTGATCTTTCCTTCTACATTGGTATATGTAAACTTGCATGAGCTTTTGTCTTGACTTTGTGGTCTTTCTGTGACTACCTGCAAGCATGGGGACAGATTGTCTCCTCAGTAATAAATTGTGTTCTCTCCTTTCCATATTGGTATGGAGGACTCTTTCTGTTGGTAGAATTTATTTCCCTCACAAATGTCATAAGTTGATTCTAAAAATTAAAATTCAATGCAGAGTGTTTGTAAGCGTATGATTGTATAAATCTTATCCGCCAAGATGATTCATGGAAAAGAATGGATGATATATATTAGAAGTCATTTAACCTGTCAATTTGAATGAGAATGTTAGAAGCATCAAGGTGAAATTGCTCTCTTTACATAGTACATAATTGCTTTTGAAAATTCATGCCACAAATTGCATCATAATTGGAACATGCCTTTGATATTGTTTTATCTCAAGTATACAATACCTTATGACGCTATTTTATTAATAAAAACACTGAATGTCTTATACTACATGGATAAGTAAATCCTGTTGCAAGTTGTAGAATGTTGGATCCTGGAGGGATTCGGAATAAGCCATCCCCGAAAATATGCCATTTTGGCATGAACATTTATTTTGAGCTAGAGGCAAATGAGAATCAACAGAAGCAAACAGAAGCCTTCCCAGAGCTTCCCTGATCTCACTACAAGGAGAAACTTCTAAGAAATGAAGACTGCCATAAATCTTTCTTGGGGAAGATTTGCGGCCATGAAGACGACGGAAAGTAGGTGCTGAGATGGAGCTTCACAAACAAACCTTACTCCATTTGTGTCCCCATATATTTACCTTCCCATAACTGGCTGCACCCTAAAAGCCTAAACCCATTTTCTTTTGCCTATCACTTCTCTACAAATGTATTTTTCTTTCTTTAAGATGTTAATAGAAATTAAAGTTCTAACTACTCTTTCGAGTTACTCATCACTGACATGCGCTATACACATTAACAAACTCTGTTAGTTCTCCTTTTGTTCATCTGTCTTTTTTCAATCTAATGTGCAAAGTCCCAATCAGAGAACATAGGCAGAGGGTAGAAGAAAAGGTTAGATTTTTCCTCACCTGCAACCCCCAAATATCAACAGCACAACTTGTTGATAAGAGAAAACCAACTTTATTGATCACCAGGGTAAAAGAGAACTGTGTTTCTGGAGAGTTCTGCAGAGTGTCTCAGAGTGAGATTGCAAGATCAGATTTTATAGACAATTGGAGGTTTAGTTCAAGGCAAGACTTTCAGTGCTGGTAGGCTTGATTAGGATGGGGTAAGAATCATGATATGTTTAGTTCTGGATTGATGGAAAAAACCAGGTGTGGATTTTGAGGCAGGGGGTGCAAGGAATCTTAGGACACAAACTGTTTGTTGGTGCTTTCTATTAAAGACTTAGTGGGTCTTTTACGAAGTTCAGTAATGAGCAATCAAGCTGTCTATTGGGACCAGAGACTCCTTGAAAAGTGCAATATTATTGGAAACAGTGGAATAGCTAAGGCATGTTATTGTAGTATTATTATTAATATTATTATACCCCACTAAAATTCATTTGTTTAAGTCCCCTCCCTAGTATCTCAGAATGTGACTGTATTTGGAGCTAGGACTTTAAAAATGATAATTAATGTAAAATGAGGTCATATGGGTGGATCTTTATGAAGTATTTGCTTATCTTAATGTTTATTTTGTCTGCCCTTATATTTGATTTGCATTTTACTGGGTATCAAATCTATGTTCTATTTCATTTCTCCTCATAATAGTTTCCATTGTTTTCTAGCATTTAATACTAATTTAATGAAAACCACATATATATATATGTATATATATACATATATACACACACACACACACACACACATATTCTTTATGGTCTAAAAATCTTTAAAGTATGTACTATACCTGGTGATTATTAGTTATCTGTTCATAATTATAGGTATTGTTCTTCACTGTGGCTGTTCATTAAAATCATCAAGGAGTTTTAATGTATTACATGACTTTATGGCAGACAGATTAGATTAGAATTTCTGGGGCAGGGTTCTCTTAACCACATTCTAAGTATTTTCTAAACAATTATAGGCTTATTGGGAAAATACATACATACATACATACTATATATACTATACTATAGTATATACTATACTAAACTATAGTATACTATACTATATAATATATACTATAATATATGGATATATATTATTTCATTATATATTATGAAATTACATATATATGTATATATGAAATTTATGAAACATATATATGTAATTTCATAATAGCTATTTCCTCTGAGCAGGAGAGGCAGTGTGGCATTTTGTGTTTGTAGGAATGGTGTTTCCAGTAGCAAGTCTAATTTTAGAGCCGTGTTTACAATGATGACTACTAAGATCAACCTAAAATTAGTAAAATGCAGATGATGAATTTATTTTGACTTGATTAAAACTGTGGTAGGATTTCTAGGCAGATCATTCCACTTTTTTAAAGATTTGCTCTGGGAGCCACGGCCATACTGCAAATGATTCTACACAACATGTGGGTGAAGTTAAAAGGCAGGAAGAATGATTGGCACAAATTTCAGCCATTGGCATAACTGTTGGTTAATACCCTTCTCTGTTCTTCATTCCATCTCTCCATCCTCTCTCTTCCTAGGCTGTTGTTTCTCCGGGCAAACAATGTTACTGCAGCCTTTTCTTATGTGTGCATTGGACCATGACTCTCTCCACTATCTTTGATGTAGCTGTAAGTTTCCATCTGCCTCTAATTTTCCCAACATGTGTCAAAATCTCCGTAACAACAATTATTCCCTTTCCTTCTCTCTCCATGCACTATTGTACTCTTCTTTTTTCTTAAGGAATCATCAGAGGGAGAGAAGAGAAATATACTTGATGTAGAGATACAAATATTGGTGTCATTCACATTATGCCTTCCTTTTGGTTGTCTGAGAGTACAGGCTACAGATAAAAGCTAGTAGAGAAGGAAATAAAACTGTAGTTACACTTAGTTTATCCAAACATCTATATGGATTAATTTATATGCATGTTTTTGAAATTCAGGACTAAAATTTCCCTATTAAGAATGACACAAGGAAGTTTAAACACTTGTGATCTATTGTCCTCCAATTTACAACTTCAATGTTTTCTTTTCCACTTAGTCTATGAAAATATACCCTATACCTGGCTTGGATTCACTTTGTCACTATATCCTCGCCACTTAGGGATTCTTATTCTTGTGATTTCATCTTCTATCTTTTCATGAATAATTTTCAAAAACTGAGCTCTCATATTTAGACAGCTTTGTTGCAGCGCGACCCCTCATCGCCTATACAGCAGGATACCCTGGATGCTTGCCTTGCATGTCAGCTTGTGTATATCAAAGACAGAATTTTACATTCATCTCAAATGCCTCAATATTCTGCATACTCCGAGTCATTACAAAAATGTGAAGAGTTTCCATGTCTGGGCTTTTATTGAGTTAAAACGGCTCTCTTTTCTTAGGTTTTTGTTTTGTTTTGTGTTTTGTTGTTGTTTTTTTTTAATATGTCAGTTTTGTTGGACTAAACCTAGAGCACAGTGTGCTTATGAGACAATAGGACTTAGAAGAACTACAATGTTTGGAAAGAAATAGGTTAGTTTGTTTTGAGTACAGAATAATAAAAGGCATCTGTTTACTTGTGTATGGCTTAAGCATGTTTTCAAAATGTTAACTCCTGATATACTGGAGAAAATTTGAAATGAGTTATCTGGGATGCTGAAGGCATACATACTGTCTCATGGAGTGTAACTTCCCGGCCTCCAGTGGGAGAAGCAGAAGCTGCGATTTTCACGATCAGTCAGTAGAAAGTATATAAACATGATACTTGGGTGGAAATTCTATGATTTAAAAACAAATGAGTGAGTGATGTCCATGAAATTGGTGTAATAGATAGCTCCAAGGGACCAACACTCCACAAAAACATTGAAGCTGTCATCAGTTTTGTCAGAATTCTGGAAACTCCTGAAAGGTTTACAACAACCAAGCAAATGCTGAGTCAAGAAAAAGACAACTTTAAAACGGTGGTAAGGCTTTTCGGCTTTTCACTTGCCCTTTTCATACCTTCTTTCCAGCTCAGAAGCAGACTTGAAGATGGCAGCCTGTGTCCCCGAATGGGTCTCTGGGCTCTGGCTCCAGGAGGCACAGAGCAGAGCTTATTCTCAAAGAATTGTTTTGTCTGTTCTAACTTCCCTGGGGGCTTTCTCTGTCTGAAGTGTTGAGGCAAGGAATTTGTCTTTGTTTAGTCTGACTCAGAACTCACTCAAGTCTGAAAATCTGTGGGATCGCCTCAAAAACATTGTAAGGGAAATGAAAAACCCATAGCCACTTGGGGCAAAAGATTACAATTGAAGCAAATGACAGAGTGCAAAATGCCGGGGAGGAAAAGCTGCACCAAGAGTTTCTTCGGGAAATGAGGTCACTCTAAAAATTGTATGTGCATATGAATTCTAAAAATCATATGCATGCCCAAGTTAAGACACATTCTCAGAAAAGACCTGCATATACTCTAAGTTTTCTCCTCTGGCTGATCTGTAGACACAGGGCAAGCAGGATGTGAAGGCTAAGGCAGAGTTTTAACTGGCCTAAGGGGTGCCTCATCAGAGAGCCAAATCTATAAAAATTGGGAGAGATTTTTCTTAATTTCCCTCTCCTGCTTCCTATGCCCTACCTGCCTCCCCTCCCCCTCTGCCTCTCAGCATTCAAGAAACTGTCAAAACACTAGCTATACCCAAGCTGGATGAGAGGTGCCTTCAGAAACCACTCAGGACAAAGGATATAGGCTTACATCTCAAAACAATAAAATGGCCCAATTAAAAAAATGGAAGAAAGTTGTACACAGTCATTCTTCCAAAGACTTTTCCATAGTCCAACAAATGACTAACAAGTACATGATCAAAAACCATACTGCCTACTGAATAAATAGAGTAGAAAAATGGATTTATTGCAAGGCTTTCAATCTATAAGCCAGGAAACTCAAAGATATGGGAGCAATGAGGTCTGGGTTGCTTACAGACTAAAGGATTTTTACGGGATAAATACCAAAGTTATTTGGCTTTTAGTTGGTTGTCTACTAGCCTTCTTTCTTATTTGGATTGGGGTAGTTGAGTCAGAGGAACAAGGAAGTCTAGAGATGGCATGAACTGACTAGGCATTTGGGGATTGGCTGGTATCCTCTGCTGATCTCTGAGAAGAGCTGTAAATTCCTATAAAGATTAGATTAAACTTTTCATAATGCACCTGTACTGACTGTTTTTGTTTGGCCCTTGGCATAGATGACTCCATTTCGGTTTGGTTCTACAACATCAAAAGATGCTTAATATCATTAGTCACTAGGAAAATACAAATAAAAACCACAAGATACCATTTTTCACCAACTAGCATGGCTGCAAGCAAAAGAGAAAGAAAAAGAAAAGGAGGAAGGAAGGAAGAGAAGATCAGAGAAGAGGAGGGAAGGACAGAAAGAAAGAGAAGGAAAGAAAGAAGGGGAAAAAAGCATTAATAAATATGTAGAGAAATGGAAACCCTCATATACTGCAGGTAGGGATGTAAAATGATTCAGCTGCTATGGAAAACAGTTTGACAGTTTCTCAGATATATTCAAAATAGAATTGTCATATGATCCCACAATTTTACTCCTAGATATTTACCCAAAGCATTGAAAACAAGGTGCCCCAAACAGTCCACATGCATCCATATTCGAAGGAGCACCACACAGTAGTCCAAAGGTGGAAGCAACCCAGATGTATAGCTGAACAGGTATTAAATTATGGTATGTGCATACAGTGGAATATTAATGAGCCATATAAAGGAATGAAGTGTTGATACATGCAGTACTGTGGATGAACCTCAAAAAAAATTATGCCAAGTGAATTAAACCAGACAGAAAAGGTTGTGTATTGTATGATTCCATTCATATGAAATATCTAGAATAGGTAAATCTGTAGAAACATAAAGTAGATTGGTGTTTGCTAGTGGCTGGGTGATGGGAGAATGGGAAGTAACTGCTTAACAGATACAGGATTTTTTTAGGGGGGTGATGGGTACATTCTGGAATAGAGGTTGTTATTATACAACACTGTGAATGTGCTGAATGTCACTGACTTACTCACTTTAAGATGCACTTTAAAATAATTAAATTTATGTCATGAATTTGACTAAAATTATAAGATTATAAAAAATATATTAAATTTTTTTTAAAAGAGTAGAGGCTACAGACTTCCACTCATGTCTTGGTTTTAGGAGGAATATGTATAATATCCACTTTACATATGAAAAACCTTTCTCTACACCAGAAGAGATTCTGAAAACAATATAAGCTGGAAGGTGATAAACTTTAATTGCAAATTCCAATGGTTTTGAAAACTTTCAGGAGAAAGTTAAAGGATAACAATATATATCAACAAATAGTTTTTTTCCTTCAAATCAAAGTTCTTTCACCAAATCACTTTAAATGATAGTCCCTTTAAAAATGGTAAACCATACATATCATATCCATCTCCTTGTTTAGCAATAAAGGATGTTTTGATATTGAAACCATATGTTTTAATAATATTTATCTAATAGTTTTCTCATTTTAAATTAGTTCCTGGCATCAGAGTCTCAAGGAAGAGAAGTTGCATCAGAATAAAGAGGGGATAAGGAATAAATTATTCCATGAGTAAGTGTATTTAGACTTATTCAACATGCAACTTAAAAAAAAAGTGTATGTGAAAAAAAAGTACCTAATTTTTACTCTAAATAGATAATTCACTTAGAAAACATATCATAATTTAATATTAAAATTTCTGACAATTAAAATGCCTATTTCAGAACTTTTAATATTAAAGTCAGGGGATGTTCATATTCACTAGGATACTCTGACCATATCACATATTTTTCTGCATCGACTGTACAGAAGATCCATATTTTTCTTTCTCTTTTTTCACCTTTTCTCTTTTTACCAGATATTTTGGGGAAGACCCAGAATCTACTAGGATTATAGTAGTTAAATAGCAAATAATTTCATTCGAATTAATGAAGGAGTGTCAAATGCATGTTTTGAGTAAATATTTGAGATGTATTTAATCAATAGTTAAATATTTTTGCACCATTCATCTTTTTTCTTCTCTGCCCTCCCCCTTTAGAATTCATTTAACCATCACCCACTGAAAGCCCTGCAGGTGGCTCAGTGATACCCTCATTATTCATAGAACCAGAAGCAAAGAAAACTAAAGAAGCTTTTGTTCTTAAGCAGTCAAAACAAGATAGGCCAACAATAGTTACAAAGCAATGGATTCAGTAGTAATTAGAGATTTGGAGGCTCTTTGTGAAACTGTTATTCCTAAGAAACCCTTAATCCTTCCAAGTTCTTCTTTCTCCTATATTCAATAGCTCTGACTTCTGTCAGGTAGCATATAGTATCTGTGCCTGCAGGAAGTTTCTAAACTAAGCATATGCAATCAAGTTTCCTTTCCAAGAATCAACACTGACACATTGCAAATATACCTCCTTTAAACCGCGTTATAAAAGTACATAAAGGCATTGATTTAGTAAATTAATTTTTATTTGAGCCCCTGTTAGTATAAGATTATGCAATTAAATGATATAATGCATTAAAAGAATACGAAATGGTTTTCTACCCTTCTGTGCAAAGGAGTTGAAAATGTAACTATCCAAGGTTAATTGGTGGCAATAGTAAAAGTAGTATTTTTAGTAGGGGAATGTTTTGTTAAGTAAAACTAAAATATGTTTATGGCTTGCTGTGACCTTATTTTATAATGTTAAACTTAAAGGTTACCTTACAGAATGTAATTACCAACTTTCAGAAGTAGTTCATGGGGGTGTTACAACTTCACACTATTGAATTAAATATTTACAACTCTGTGTGACGATGAACAAAATGCATTGAGATAATACTAATAGATCCAGAGTAAGAGTAATGACACTGTTTTTCCATGTCTAGCATCTAAGATGAAAATCCTGTGGAAGCAAAGGTCTGGATGGCAGAGAGAACAGAATAGCAGGAAGATATTTTTTAAATGATTCTAAGAGTGTTCTAATTAAAAAATTCTTAAAACCTTGCTCTCCATTTCTTTCTCTTTTGGAATAATTTTGATAACCAGGAAGTCCTTGTTTTATCTAAGATTTAATCAATCCTGTGGAAAATAGGCCCAATTGATGTGAAATTTGGCAGGGACTGTTATCTCGAGCTTGCATTAACCTCTGTAATGTAATGGAGACTGTGAGACTCTTGGGAGTGACAGTAACCACGGTGACAGAAGAACACCTGGTTATTGGCATTTCATCCCTTATAAAAGATGCCCAAACAGGTCCCCAGACACCTGCAGAAATTACTAGGGTGTGTTAGACCATGACAGTTGATGAATTATTATCAGACACAATCTGAAGGTGGGTTTCTAAACTTTACCATCATCCCTGAGGAAAAAAAAAATGCTGCTTGCCTAGTGGAGGAAAACTTAGCTAAATATTTTAAAGAAAAAAATTAAAATAAATGCGTAAGATAAGCATAATTCAAAACAAGACGTTCCTGAGCCCAAGTTGGATCTGCTCGAGCCCAACAGTCCAGTAAGTCGAATGACAAGTTCTTGAAGCAAGGAATATATGACTTTATTCGAGAAAGCCGGCTAGCAGAGAAGGTGGTGGATAATGTCCCAAATAACTGTCTTACCACTTCGGTGCAGGGAGGAGATTTTAAAGAGGAGAGGAAGGCGAAACAAGTCTCAAAGTTTAAACAGATAATGTCGAAGGCTAATCATACTCTTCAGAGGAGCTTGTAGTTCCCAGTTGTGGTTATCTGTCTGTTTTGAGCAAGTCCCTGTTGTAGTCCCTTGACTGTCACAAGCTTTTGGGTTGGCATCAGTTTAAGTTCCCTATAAACAATATTGATTACTATCTTGGTTACAGTTTACGCTTTAGATTGTGTTTGAGAGTTACGTGACAGAATGTTAACATAGTTTGCTTTGAGCTGTAAGTGAGGGTTTCCTATGTATAGATTACCTTACTTTTAAACAATCCAAAGCAGAAGAAAATGCCATTAGTTCTGCTACAGTTAGATGGCAAAATTAGGCAACAAAATAATGTCATTAGTTCTGCTACAGTTAGATGGCAAAATTAGGCAACAAAATAATGTAAAATACAGGAATGTTCACAAGTAATACAGTGTAAATGCAGAACATTTTTCACTTCTTCCCTTCTAGATTCTTTGGCTGGTCTAATAATTCAGTTAAAACAAATTAACAGGAGAAAAGCAAATTTAATTTTGAATATGCAGGAGCCTCAAAAAAATGAGACCCAAATGTAGTCAGGCAGTTGAGGCTTATATGTCATTTTGAGCTAAGCAATGGGATAGGGGTCTGGGGCTACAAAAGGGAAGAGGGTGATTCACAGGAACGTAAGTAGAGCAGCTGTTGGTAATTAGAGGTTTACTCTGCCATGCAGGTAAGCCTTTCAGATAAAAAAATTATCTCTGGTAATAGCTCTCTTTCTAGGTCAGCCCCCTATCTACAGTATTTTAGATGGTTAAGGGAGAAGTAAGAGTTTTTCCTGAGACTACTGAGTCTTAATTGCCTTTCTTCAAAATAATCTACATGTCAAAGTGGCACGTTCTGGGTTGCCCTATTTTGTTCCTCTTCAATAGTAGAATGAATGTCAAATAATAATAAAAAAAAATTAGATACTTATACTCTTTATGCACAAGCACATAATATAGCTAGAAGTTATGCTATAAAATTTTAAGCAGAAAATATAAACAATGGTATAATATTAGCACTGGGACCAATTCTACTTTAATTGCATACAGCGCAAAATATAAGTTAGACTTCCATATATTCATGCTAAACTAGTTCTGAGATGATCTTCACAATGCCATTGGGAGTTTCCATAGAGTAGAATTTAGTAACAGTAAAGCTTACTGATTGTCCACTTAAGTTTTTACTAAAAATCTGAATATATAAGCGATTATTTCCAAATATATGCTAATTAACGGTATATAATTATATACAATATAATATATAGTATGTTATATAATATACACATATCTATACTATGCCTATATCTATAGATTTATAGATATATGTGTTTTTTTTTAAGGTTTATTTATTTTAGGGAGAGAGAAAGAGAGAGAGAATGTGCAAGAGTGGGGGAGGGACAGAAGGAGAAGGAGTGGGGGAGGGCAGAGGTAGAGGGAGAGAGAGAACCTTAGCAGATTTCCCACTGAGCGGGGGTAGGGGGGGTTGGAGGGAGCCCCATGAAGGGCTCGATCCCATGACCCCAAGATCATGACTTGAGTTGAAACCAAGAAGCAGATGCTTAATCGATTGAGGTACCCAGGTGTCCTATAATTTATTATTTTTTATATTAGCTGGTTTCTATTACAAAGAAACTATTTTATTTACTAATATTGTTCTCCAGTCTTTTCAGTGTTCATAGAAAAACCAAAACAAACATGAGCTTTTTCCATGAATAATACTAAATTATTTTGTTACTGATTTGTATATCAAATATTATACATTTTTGAGGGGGAGCTATCTAACCCTCTGTAGCTGTTTTGGTTTGGTCGAGTTTGGTTTGGTTTGGTTTGGTTTAGTTTTCCCCTCAAGGAGGGTTAAAAATTCCAAACTCAGTGACATTTTTCCAAGAGATAATGCCAAACTTGAAGAAAGAAGACTTTCTTGAGGAGAATTTTAATATATTTGGGGAGGAAGAATTTTCTCTGTCCTTCAAGTTCTTTCTAGTTGGAGTAAGAATCAAATTGACATGAGACAGATTAACAGGAGAAAATCAAATTTAATAGCTTACCTATGGGGAATCCATACTCATGGAAATTCCAAAGATAGTCAAGATGTTTATTTGAGATAAAGGGAGGAATAGAAGCCTGAGGATACAAAGGGGAGAAAGACCATTAGCAAGAAGGTGAAAGGAGATGTTCGGAAAACAAAATTTGCTTTATTATGTGGATAAGTTGTGGATAAGTTTCTTAAATAAAGAGGACTCTCTGAATAGCTTTCACCCTGTACAAGCAGGCCGTTGAGGGGAGGTAAAGAGCTTTTCCTGAATGTGCTGAGTTTTGATTACTTTTAACTCAAAATAATGTTCATATCAAAGTGGCCGAATTTAGGGATTTGTGTGCTTGGCAAATACCTACTGTAGCCTCTTACTCCATTGGATTTTCTAATTTCTTCCTTCTTATTCCTTCATCTTATTTACAGAAATTCCTTATTGTATGCAATGTGAATTTAATGATGAACTCAATGCTAAATGATTTTAGAGCATTTCTACAAATGAGCCAATGAATCAACTCAATCATCCAAATTAGTCCCCATGTAATTCTTAAAATTAGCACTTATTCTTAGATTTGAGGACAAACCTTATAAAGAAAAAAGTCATTTGAGTGCATTTATATGGTACATAATTGTTATAGACAAAAACCTAAGATGATCCAAATGATAATAAAAAAGTTGTGAGGTACTCTTGTAGCAGTTTTGGTTAACCTTTTTTTTTTTTTTTAAAGTAGATAACGAAGAAAACAGAAGAAAGGTGAACAGGAGCAACAGGCCTTGTCCTAAGAGAAGACTACCCTTAGAAGGAAAAAGACCCCATCCTGTTATTCTACACCACCCTGAAAATAGACCTCCACCCTTTCCCACATAAACAACTACCTAATAGGTAGATGAGCACACAGACAAAAACCTGATTGGGTGACAAGTGCATGGAGCGTTAATCGGCTTAAAAGAGCCCACCAACATTCTCATACAAACCCCTAGACTTAGAAACTCCTACAGCAACCCTCTTGGGTCCCCTCCCTCTTCAGGACCTTTGTACTATTGCTCAGTAAACTTTGTTTTGCTGCCCACCACTCTTCATCTGGTCTATCTCTTCATTCTTCAAACTGGCATGGCCAAGAACCATGGGCACTAAAAGAAAAGAAATCCTGAAACGTAGATATGTTTGTGTCGATTAATTTATATTTCCAGGCAAAGTGATAATGGAAATTTCTGACATATTTGTGTAAGTCTAATCAACACTTCCTTAGTACTGTCTTTATAACTCTCTAGACAACACAGATACCACCATATAAACACATGGTCATGTTACTGAAAGATCTATCACAGCCGCTAGCTCAGGAAATGAATGGGCGAGCCCTGGTACACTGCAGAGGCCAACTGCTCTGTCCTGGGGACTCTTAAGGGGGCTGGACAAATCTAAAGCATAGCTCCTGGCTCTGTTTGCCAATACTGTTGCCAAACAAACTCAGAATAAACACGTTGCAAGAGAAGCCAATAACTCAAGAGACTAAGGTTTGGAAAAGAGACAGGGAGAAATTTATTTTGGGTGTCCGCAACCAGGGAAGGTCTCAGGCTCAAGCCATAACAACTGACCTTCTTACCCACAAGATGGACATCTCCAGTTCTATAGGGAGAGGCTGGGGGTGTATGTGCAAGAGAGCAGGCAGGGAGCACATGATCATGGGTGGGAGTCTGTATATGTTCTGCCCATGATCATGGGCATGGAAGGGGACGTGTAGGGTACGGTCTTCCAGGCATTCTATTACTATCAGGGCTTTTCTGATCTGAGAGTTGGGATGTTTGAGACATTGCAAAACACCTTCATCAGTGCCTCAAGAATGTATGATAAAACATTAGCATAGTGGGTTTTAGTTAGAGGATGAATTAAGCAGTCTTGTCTACTTCTGGTTTTAACTGTTGGGGACTACAGTTGAGTGAGAGAACTTACTAACTGTCACATATTTATGACATAGATGCTGCTGATCAATACTAGTAAGCCAGATGTAATTTGACTATCATGGTTTATTATATATACATATTTCAGTTAGATAATAGAAATTACTTGTTCATCTAACAAAGTTTTATAATGCCATTTTAATTGGTATATTCTGGATATATTGAGAATTTTAATAGTTAACATCTTTATTTTGATAAATGCCTAATATTTACCTTATCTTAAATTTTATTAGATTCTAAAGCAATGAAGTATAATTTATATCTGAAGTGCTTAGCTGCACATTATTTTAGCTACTTAATTTCTTGTGTTTTTATCTCACTGAAAATATCCCCACATTACTCTTACTGTTCTTAACTTTTCTGCTTATGCTCATGAATTTATGTTTCCATGTTAACTTCAAAAACTGTTTTCTTCCCACAAAATAATGAAGGACGAAATGAAGTGAGGATTATGGTGAATTAATAATTTACAGAGAATTTTATAGGGTAGTTTATAGGGTAGTTTGAAAAACCTGTAAGTTTATATCTAAAGTAATAATAAACAACACAATTAAATATTAATTAATTAATAATAAATAAATAAATTAATTATTACAATATTAGAAGATACATATATACATATAAAATACATATATATGAATTAATTTCCCATCTCATCTCTCAGCATGTCAATCAGTAAAAATGTAGACTTAAAAAAATATGTTTGTGAACAAAAAGAGGTCACTAAGAAATATTGTCTGATTCATCCTGGGATATAATATTTCCCTTTTATAGGCCTTTTGAGATAGGGTCGTGGGTTGAATTTTCAAAAAAATGCATGGACCAGAAAATCTCTGGGTGAGAAATTAACCAAGGAGAAACAAGCAAATAGTCTTTAGAGTTCCAGACACAGTTAATTTAAAAATGTAGGAAAAGGCAGACTCAAAGAGAACTTAAAATCCTCTCCAAACTAGCAGTGTAAATAAAGAGAACTCCTTTGGAGCATTTGAAGTGATAACATAGAGCATAAAACAACAGCAACAAAGAGAAGAAATTAAAATGTGCATATCAGTGAATACATATCCCTCTAGAAGGTTTTTCCCTTTGCTCTCATTGATAGAATCGTAAATTGTATCAGAAATTTCATATGTTGGATAACTGAACATAATTTTAAAAAAAGACAGGAAAAGAAATTTGGCTACTCTGAATAAAGAGCAAAATTCTGTAGGTCGCTGAAAGTAGGTATGATACTACTAAATGCAGTGAAACTAGGTATAAACTAAATTTTTAGAAAAGGTCATTAAAAAGACGAATCGTTTTTTATTTTCCACTCCCCCATTCTGCCACCTAGAATGTATAGACCGCCATGTTTAATTCTGAGATTTAAGGTTCTGTACAATGGAGAAACATGATGAGTGTGAGTGATAATTTCTTGAAGTAGAAGTGATACGCTAGTCCTGGACTACTAATTGGACTTTAGTTTTGTATAAGAAAGTTAAAATCAACATCATCAAGTCACTACTATTTTGGTTTTTGCTTTCCTTTTCTTTCACTGCTTGCTCTCATGCACTTTCTCTTTCTAAAATAAATAAATAAATCTTAAAAAAAAAAAAAACTACAAAGGAGCCTTCTTAGTCTACTAAATGCTGTTTACCAGACAATGTACGGCTAGAATTGTAAATAAAGGGGAAAAGCTAAAAGTATTTCATTAAAAATCAGGGAACACTCATAAATTCCATTTTTTTTTTATTTGACAGAGAGAGAGAGACCACAAGTAGACAGAGAGGCAGGCAGAGAGAGGGGGAAGCAGGCCCCCTGCTGAGCAGAGAGCCTGATGTGGGGCTTGATCCCAGGACCCTGAGATTCTGACCTGAGCCGAAGGCAGAAGCTTTAACCCACTGAGCCACCCAGGCGCCCCATGATCTCTCTTTTTAAATGGAATTCTGCTTGGAAACCTAACCTAAGAAAATAGTACCCATTAAAAATAGAAATTATTCTCTAGACCCTGTCAGAGATTATACTACTGTCAGGCCTGTACCGCTGCTTTTCGTGGACTCTTGGAGAAGGTGTGTAGGAGGGACCTGGTCCACAGGATAATACAACACAGTTAACACTGTGTTAACAAGATTTTTTTGTTTTTTTTTAAGATTTTATTTATTTATTTGACAGAGAGGAGAGAGATCACAAGTAGGCAGAGAGGCAGGCAGAGAGAGAGGGGGAAGCAGGCTCCCCACTGAGCAGAGAGCCCAATGCAGGGCTCGATTCCAGGACCCTGAGATCATGACCTGAGCCGAAGGCAGAGGCTTTAACCCACTGAGCCACCCAGGTGCCCCATAAATTCCATTCTTAAGTTTATAAACTATAGTTCCTTTTTATACACATGCACAGGATATTCTTAAATATTTATAATATAGTCTCTTGTATTAGTGAAGAATTGGATAAAACCTAAATGTCCATCACTGGTATAGACTTCTACCCTCTAAATATAATAGTGCATTCATTCCATGTATTACCATACAAGATTCTCACAAACATAACATTGAGAAAAGACATACATTTCATAGGATATATACAGTTTAAACCCGTGAAAAACAAAGCTATGTGTCATTAAAGATGCATACATGTGTGATAAAACTACATAAAAATGCATAGGAATAATTAAAACTGAACTTACTACAGTAATTACTTTTAGGGAGGGAAAGGTAAGATAAATCAGGTAGCTGTTACCTAAACTCCATTAGCAAAGTTTCATTGTTTAAGCTGCATTGGTGGCTCGTAATTATTCATTATGCTGTTCTTTACTCCTTTTTATATGTCTTAAATAAATATTGCAAAATTTTAGAAATAGTACTGTTTTCATAAACTTCATTCTATGATGTCATTTCAAAGTCTAGCAAGATAATGGGATGCTTAATATATATGTATTTAATATAAATTATATTTGTATACATTATATATAATATACATCACATGTATATTCATACACACACATACATACATATATACATAAACACACATATATATATTCCACAGATGTAATACACCGAAACTGGAAATGTTCCACAACCAAATAGGAGGAATCATTAAGAAATGATTATGTAGGGGTGCCTGGGTGGCTCAGTGGGTTAAAGCCTCTGCCTTCGGCTCAGGTCATGATCTCAGGGTCCTGGGATCGAGCCCCACATCGGGCTCTCTGCTCAGCGGGGAACCTGCTTCCCCCTCTCTCTCTGCCTGCCTCTCTGCCTACTTGTGATCTCTCTCTCTCACTGTCAAATAAATAATAAATAAAATCTTAAAAAAAAAAAAAAGAAATGATTATGTAGAATAAATACATTATATGGGAAAATGAATGTATATTTTTGTGATTATGGATAAGACTGAGTAGTATATGCTTTAAATATATGAAAAATACTTTTAACATGGAGCTTGCATGTTTAGAATTTGTCTGGTTATTTTCAGATCATTTATAAAACTTTGAATAGCAAAACTGCTGCTATGGAGATTTTGCTTAATAGTCATCAAAGTAAAGGCTAAAAAAGCAAAAATTTGCATTTGTAAGAACACTGTGCTTGTGTTCATGTTTTGAAGATCTACAGCATGAAACACATGCTGAGTTCTTGCCAAATTTTGAGGCAAACCCTTCCACTCCCATTTAATCTGAAATTATTCTTTTACTTTTAGATTAATTTATATATTATTCACATTCACCTATCATCATATTGACAAAAGATCAAGCATTATATACTGTTATTATAGGCAGTAGCTGGAAAAGAAATAAAGAATATTCCATGAATTATCTGATACTGTTGGGGAAGAGCACATCTGAATCCTGCAATTTGGTTCAGAGCCATTGCAGGAGCCCTGCATATAAAAAGGAGTTTTCAATGCCACAATTTTATTTTTTCTTCCTCATGATTTTGGCTGGGGTTCATAGCTTGCTTATAGGGATTCACAGATTTTTAAGCCTCCAAATCTGCAAAATTACCACATTTCATACATATTGCCCACTATGAAATTCTGTCCCACTTCAATCTGGCTTGCTCATCTGTGGTCTGACAGATGGATTCTACCCACAGGCAGAGAAAACCTTGTTTTAAAAATAAAAATTAATTAAATTAAATTTGAAACTTCACATCAAGTTGCAGAGAATTTTTATTGAATAAAATTGTATTAGAGCACTGATAGTACTATTTAATATCCATTTTCATCTGTCACTGAAGGTACTTTTTAAATCTTTGCTTTCTAGCTTCTGTAGGTGTCATTTTTCAAATTTGGTAGAGCACTCAGATTGCAGTGGAATGATGTGTCAGACACAGACTCCTTACAATATCCTGGCGAATAAGATACCTGTTCTTGTTTGAAGCAACAATGTGCTTAGCTACACACGTAGATGATAATTGAATTATACTAGTAGTTAGAATCTGTTCCCCATATTTTCTTGTAGCCAACAGTGGCCTTTGCAACACTGCTTTTGCCAAATGGACATAAAGAGAAGTGTGTTGGGTGCTTGTGGAGCTTTAGAAAACCTTTTGAGTTTTTGAGAAAAGAGATAAACCTGTTAAATTTCCTTCTGCTTTCCCCCCCACCCCTTGCTGCCATTGTAAACACCATGATTACAACTGGGGCAACCATTCTGCTACCATCATTTGTATGTATAAAGAGGAAATCTAACATTCTAGGGATGATAGAAGAAAAACAGAAGAATCTCATGCTTCTGATGGCATGAACGAGTATCTGAGGCATCAATGCTAGAAACAACCTAACTTCAAATTTCTTGTCCTTTAATTGACACAGAACCGCTCATGTAATCCATTTCTTCTTAAGGGGATGCTTGTGGTCGATTTCCTTTCAACTGATGTGTTCATTTTATCCAAGTTGTCAAATTTATGGAATAAAGTTGTAATATCTGTTATTATTTTAGTGTGTATAAGCTCAAAGTGCTATTTCCCTTTCATTCCTGAAAGTTGTAATTTGTGTCTCTTGTTCATAATTATTATAGCTAGATGTTCATTATTTTATTGATATATTTTTAAAAGATTTTATTTCTTTATTTGAGAGAGAGAAAGGGAGAGAGCATAAGCAGGGGTAGGGACAGAGAGAGAGGGAGAAGCATAGCCCCTGCTGAGGAGAGAGCCTGATTGACAAGGGGCTCAATTCCAGGACCCCAGGATCATGACCTGAGCCAAAGGCAGACGCTTAACTGACTGAACCACCCAGGCACCCCAATTTTATTGATATTTCAAAGCAGTTTGATATCACTGATCTTCTCTGTGGTTTTCTTTTTCAATTTCATTGATTTCTGCTCTTGTCTTTATTATTTTCTTCTTTATGCCCATATTCTTGTTTTGATTTTTAATTTGCTCTTTATTTTTCTAGTTTTTTTAAAATTAACATATAATATTTAAATAACATATTTAAAATAACATATAATACATATAATGTATTATTTGCCCCAAGGGTACATGTCTGTGAATCATCAGGTTTACACATTTCACAGCACTTACCATAGCTCTAGTTTCTTTTTTTTAAGTAAAAACTTAGATTGTGGATTTGAAACACTTATTTGCTAATCTAAACATTTAATGCTATACATTTTTCTTTAAGCACTGCTTTAGCTGTATCCCATATAATTCATTATGTCATTTTCATTTTCCTTCTGTTGAAAATATTTAAAAATTTTCTGTGTGGCTTCCCCTTGACTTATGGGTTAGGTAGAGTATATTTTTAAATTTTCAAATATGTAGAGATTTTCCAAATATCTTTATATAATTACTTCAAGTGTCATCAGAGAGCATATTTTGTGTGATTTCAATTCTTTTAAATTTGTCATGTTTTATTTTATGACCTAGAATTTGATTTATTTCGGTGAATATTCCATATCAATTTAAAAGAATGTGCTTTCTGCTATAGTTGAGAGGAGTGTTCTGTAAATGTCGGGTCAATTTAGCATTGTTCGTCTTTTCTATATCCTTGCTGATTTTCTATCTGCTTGATATGTCAGTTACAGAACAGTGAGACTTTTTTTAAATTTTTTTTTCAGTTTTATCTGAAACTGCTTCATATATACAGAACCTCTTTCTAAACATGTATATATGCTTCATATGCTTCATATATACAGAACTTCTTTCTAAAAGTGTATATATCTTCTTGGTGTCCTGATCCCTTTATCATTATATAATATTCCTCTTTATGACTGGTAATGTCTTTTGTTCTACATTAAACTTTGGCATTAATATACATAGTCTAAGTTTCTTCTAGCATTTCTATGATACCATTCTTCATCCTCTAACCTATGTCCTTATTTTTAAAGGTAGATTCTTTGGGCAGATATAGTTAGGTCTTGCTTTTTCGTCATGTCTTCAGTATCTACTTTGAATCAGTGTTTTTAGACCATTTTATAATTTATTACAATTACTATTATGACTAGATTTATATCTAAAATCTTAGTAACTGTTCTCTTTTCAATTTATCTCTTAGTTCTCCATTTCCCCCTTTGTTTTCTGCTTGCTTTGGGGTTGTATAAATTTTTAAATTATGCCATCATATATCTACTAATGGCTTATTAATATCTCTCTTACTATTTTTGGTTGAATTAATACTCATTATTATTTAATCACAGTAACTTCCAATAATATTAAGCTTTTCCACGGACAGTATAAAAACCTAAAGTGGTGCACCTTTACTTTCTCCTTCCTACTATTTTCTGGTATGCATATGTTACTTTTACAAATAATATAAGCTCACTATTTTTGCCTTAGAATGCCAATTGCCATTTAAAGCAAATAAAAATAAGGACAATATATTTTTATTCATCAGTATTTTAACTATTTTTTTTAGTATTTTAACTATTTATGGAGACTTCATTTCTTTGTGTTGATATGTTTTTTATGTATAATATTCCTTCTGCCTAAAGAAATTAATTTAATATTTCTTGCAGTGCTCTTTCACAGATGATGGGTTTTTATAGCTTTTGTTTTTCTTAAGGAGTCATTATTTGGTATTTATTTTTAAGAGATATCCTAACAGCATATAGAATTCTGGATTAGTATTTTTCTTTTTCTTTTCTATTATTGCATTAATATTATTCCATTGTCTTCTGACTTGCATAGTTTCTCATAAGAAGTGTATCCTTATAGCTGTCTGTGTGTGTGTGTGTGTCTGTGCAATGTGTCTTTTTTCTTTGTATGGCTTCAAGATTTTTGCGATACATTTATTTTTTGGCAATTAGACTATGATATGCCTGGTGTGTGTGTGTGTGTGTGTGTGTGTGTGTAGGTGCACACACACTATATCCTCTGTAGTTGTTCTCTAAGGTTCTGGGATCTGTAGTTTTCATATATTTTATTATGTTTGGGAAATTTTTGACCATTTGACCATTGTCTCTTCAACTCTTTCTTCTGCCCTGTTCTACCTCTCATATCTTTCTGGAATTCATTTATTACATTAGTTGATATTATTCTACATCTCTTAAATGTTTTTTTTAATTTTTTGTCCCCATTTTTTTCTTTTTGCATGTCAATTTGGGTAATTTATATTCACCTGGCTTCAAGTCCACTGATTTCTTCTTCGTCAAACCTATGGGTTCAATTGTACCCTTCAGACAGGTATGTTGAACTCCTAATCCCCAATACATTAGGATGTACCATTATTTGTTCATTTATTAAAAAGATTTTACTAATTTATTTGAGAGAGATAGAGATAGAGAGAGCGTGAGTGGGGGGAGTGTGGAACAGAGGGAGAGGGGGAAGCAGACTCCCCGCTGAACAGGAAGCCTGATTTAGGGCTCAATCCCAGGACCCTGAGATCATGATCTAAGCCAAAGGCAGATGCTTAACCAACTGAGCGACTGAGGCACCCCAGGATGTGACATTATTTGGAAATGTACCTTTATAAGGGTCACTGAGTTAAAATGAAGTTATTAATCCATTATAAATGGTATCCTTATAAAAATGGGAAATTTGGATGCAGAGACATGCACACACACATGTGAAGACACAGAGAAAGTCATATGAAGAGGGATGATTGGAGTGCTGCATCTATAAGGAATGCCTGAGAGTAGCACAAGTTAAGAGGGATTATGGTCCTGATGACACCTTCTGTCATGCAAAATCTGAGACAAATATCTGTTGCTCTGATCCCATTAGCTTGTGGATATAATATTAGTAAAAAACAAAAAAACAAAACAAAACCAAAAAAAACCCATTAATCTCTTTGAGATATTTCTTCATTTCTGTTACAGTATTTTTAAAATTTGTACTCATTTCATTCTTATATATTTCTCATTGTTATACTGAATTTTCCTGTTTGAGCATATTAATTTTTCCACCAAAACTTATAATATAGATATTATAGTTACTTAAGTTTCAAGTTAAATATTTCCAAAATATATGTAATCTATCAGTCTGGTTCTTTTGATTGTTTTGTCTTGACATTAGATTTGCTTTTTTGTGTGTCTCATGATTTAGGCTAAATGCCAGCCTTCATGGGTGGAACAGGAGAAATTGAAGTAATCAGTATTTATGACTAGAGGTGGGCATATCTTTTTCTTTTCTTTTTCTCCATTATGTGGGAGATTGTGCCAGCTTAGTCAGGAGTTGAGCTGGATTTGGATTTTATTATCACTAAGGTTATTTTTAAAGTTACTGTGCCATTGGCTTCAAGTTCCTTTCGGAGTGTCCTGAACTTATAGTGCGGACTGGGTTGCTTGGGAACTTTTTTAATATTTCCCCTCTACCCTCAGTTTTCAAACTTCACCATGCTCCTACACCTCAGAAGGAGTATTCTTCCACATTTCTTTCTTTCTTCTGTGGAGGATTTCAGTGGTGTTCTCAGTATGAAGTAAATGGGAATGCTTTATCTCGTCCTGTTCCACCTTCAATCTTGGATAGCTCCTATGTTTCTGGATGTCGGGGTGAATTGGTCTTTTTGTTCATTCCTCTGCTTCCAATCTCCATGGCAACCAACCCAGCTTGAAATTTTGTCAGATATTTTATGAGTCATTATTTCCTCTTCCCAAGATATAGGGGATCTCTAATAATCTTGGTTTAGAATGGTTAACTGCCTTCCCCTTAGGTTAATGATTATTTCATTATTTTATTTTACTCTTCCTGCCACTGTCCCCCAGTGGTGTCTTTTATTGTTTTGTAGGGGAGGATACTCTAGGCAGGCTTTGTTCCTCTCTTATAGTGAATGCTTCCTTCTTCCACATTTACTCCACACAGGGAAGCATTCTCTGATTTCCTATCCTCCCAATATTTCTCATGAACAAAAAGGGAAGGTTTGTGGAGTAGAACATGATGAAAGTTTCTGCGAACTCCTTTTGTGTCTCCAGTTCCATGGATTTCTATACTCAGAGGGTCCCACTTTCCTCCTGGAGTTTTGGCGAGGGGGGGGAGGGGGGGTCGTGTGTTTGTTTTAATTTTGCTGAATTTGTATCTGTTTGTGAGATGCTTGGTCTCTCTTCTACAAGTATTTCACATTTATTTCCTTGGGAGAAATCTGTCTTTAGATTTCAGGCTACTTGCTTAACCTATGACCTTAGCACTCTGAAGAGTACATGAAAATTTATTAGTTTCTAGTTTATTTAGGGTTTTTTGTTGGTAAAGAAATCATGGTCTTTTCAGATCTCTGCCTTTTAGATGGAAGTGGAACTCTCTTTCTCTCTAATCTCCATTATATCTATCAATACATATCTACATGTACACACACATATGTGGATAATTTAATAGAAAGGGAGAGAGTGTGTGTAGATGAGCATCACTTGTCTTACTAGAACTGATTTATAGATCAGGAAATAGACACAAAGAAGGGAAGTGACTTGCTAAAGCTTACATAATTGGTAACTGAGTCAGGAGTTGAACCTAGTTTTTCTGACTTCAAAGCATATTTTTTCTACTTTGTTGCACTTTCCGCATGAATTGTCTTCCTCGTGGACTCCTATTTGTCTTTCAAAACCCAGTGTTACAGTGTTATTTCCTAAGTGAATCCCTTCCTCATTCTCTCTCCATCTCAGGTCAGTAATTCTTCTAGAATTCTAAATGAAGTTCTGTTTTAGTAAGTCTAGAGAGTCCGGGAATGCCTGCGTTTTTTTCTGCTAATTATCCTTTCTTAAGTTACACACCCAAGAAATAACAGAAAAATTGCCTCATATTTTTATTTAGGTCAGTGTCTGATGCCCCCAGGACAGAGCTCCTGCCTACAAACCTAAATCCAAAAATTTGTATCTACAGGCATACCTCAGAAATACTGCAGGTTCAGTCTAAACCTCTGCAATACAACAAATATCACAATAAAGCAAATCAAATAAGTTCTTTGGTTTTCCAGTGCACATGAAAGTTATGTTTACACTCTACAGTTTCAAACATTAATAGTACAAATAAATATTTATACAGATAAATTATACTCTGAGTTTCCTTTCAGTTATAAACCTTAAACAATAATACTCAAATTTGTTTAGTTTAAATATTCTATTTAGTGGCACAGAGAGTGAGAATGTATATATTTTTGAGTTCCTGCCAATCTTAGTCTAACAAAGTATCATAGACTGAGTAGTTTAAACAACAGAAATTTATGTATTCGTAGTTCCAGAAGCTAGAAGTCAGAAATAAGGGGACCATGATGGTCAGTTTTTGATGAGGGCTCTCTTCCTGGCTTGGATGTTGTCACTTTCTCAATATGTCCTCACATGGTGGAGAGAAAGACCAAATTTGTTGGTGTCACTTCTTCATAAAGTCATCAATCTTATCACGAAGACCCTACCCCCATGACCTCATCTAATCCTAATTTACATGCCAAGGGCACAATCTCTAAACACCATCACATTAGGGGTTAAAGCTTCAACATAGGACTTTTGGGGACCACAAAATCATTCAGTCCATAACATTGCCCAATAATTTAAACAAAACTAATTAGGATTAACAGAAAGAAGAGTGTCACCATTGAAGTGATACCTGATTTAATTTTAGTATTACTATTTAGCATTAATACTTACAAAACATATACATGTGTATATTTTTCACAATACATGTATGTTGATAAACATGACTCGTAGTAGACCTGTCTACTTACCAAGAAAATTGCAATTATTAATATTACACGCCCATCCTGGGGAATCCATTGTACACAATGCTGTCCTTTTCAGTGTTTATATGTAGAACACTGAAAAAATTACCAACTCAACTGAGAGAAGCATCTCAGAGCAAAAGTATCTCTTCTCTTTGCTTTGTTATTATTAGCACTGTTATGATTTTTATTTGCTTTCTTCCATCTTTTGCTATTTTTTTATTATAGAACATGTTACTATTTCTACAAAGAAGGACCATATTGAGAAATAATATTAGCTAAATATTTTAGTGTTCTATTAAACCATTGAGTTTTATTGGTTAAATAACATTTTGATAAATATATTTCTTTTTTCCCCCCCTCTTTCAGCTGTGCTGGACATTGTAAAAAGGAATTAGTTAAGCACTATAATAGTGTACTTTATCAGTTGGTTATTCCCACTTTTAACAAATCCATTTAATTTTTTTAAAAAAGAAGTTTTTGATATTATCAAAGATTATTGAAGGAAGAAGTTAAATGAGTTAAAGAAAAAAAAACTTTAGACGATTAAAAGGCAATTAAAGGAAAGAAGACTGAAAACCTCAAGCTCACCTACTCCCTTAAATTATACAAACTTTTCTGGTTCAAAGTTCTTGTTATTTCTTTTGAAGTTATGTTGTAGGAGATAGAAAAGGAGTAATAAGTATTTTCTGACTAAAGAATTTTCAAAGTTCAGATACACAAAACAAAGCAATTACTGTAGAAAATTCAAGGAGACATTATATGCCAGGAATAATGTAAGTCTTGTGTATTAGAAATTTTATGGAAAATATATTGAATTTTTAAAGTTCCACATTATGTGTATTATTTAAATAGAATAATGTATAAAATTAATGATATTTAATTTAAAGAAATATGTTCTCTGTTATTTTGGTTTGAAGAATCTTATATCTTGTGCATTATTAGTTTGATATAATTGTTAGTATTGTATAATAGGACGTTTTATATGATATATTTTAATATCGAAGAATAGTTCCAGGTGTGTTTAAAAGGACATACAATCTTTTATGTAATTTGGGGAACATTTTTCTTGTATACATCAACTTTCATTAAAGCACAGATATTTTTTCCCCTAAATAACAGGAAATTATCCATGTTGATACAAGTGGTGGGTATTAATCCTTTCTGATGGCTGAGTAATATTCCCTTGTATATATGAACCACATCTTCCTTATCCATTCATCTGGTAAAAAAGATAATAGGGACTTTTTTTTTTTAAGATTTTATTTATTTATTTGACAGAGAGGAGAGAGATCACAAGTAGGCAGAAAGGCAGGCAGAGAGAGAGGGGGAAGCAGGCTCCCCGCTGAGCAGAGAGCCCAATGTGGGGCTCGATCCCAGGACCCTGAGATCATGACCTGAGCTGAAGGCAGAGGCTTTAACCCACTGAGTCACCCAGGCGCCCCAATAGGGACTTATTTCGATTTAATTTTATTGGGTATTTTTTGTTTTGTTTTGTTTTGGCTAAATAATAGGAAATGTTTTTATTTGTTTGCTTGTTCCTAGATAATTGGAAAAAGTGTAAGTAAGATTCTATTGGGCAAATCTGTCCGTGTCTGGATCTTGATTGTGGACTAAGATTAGTCTTTCAACAATGATGCACTTTAGGAGTTCCTGGGTGGCTCAGTCGGTTAAGTGTCTGCCTTTGACTCTGGTCATAATCTCAGGGTCCTGGGATGGAGCCATCCAGGCCCTTGCTCAGTGGGGAGTCCGCTTCTCCCTCTGCCCTCCCCTTCCCATGGGTGCTCGCATATGCTCTCTCTCTCTCAAATAAATAAATAAAATCTTAAAAAAAATAAATGGACTTTCTAATTTAAAATATGATACACTTTAGCTAGAAACAAATTAAAAAATATGACTAAAAACCTGTTTTAAACATCTTGCAACTTACTAACAATTAATACACATTTATAATATTCCATAGCACGTAGGGAGGCAGATATTTGCTACTTATTTTTTAATACCAAATATCAAAATTAAAACTTGATGTTGACTTAGTAAAAAGAAAAGATTCTATGTTAGGAATTTTATGTTAGGAATTTTATGTTAGGAATTCTATGTAGGAATTTTATTAGATATATTCATATTATCTAATGGAATCAAAAGACAAAGGGAACATGAAGAGGGAATTCAGTAAATGTGTAAGAAAGATGTTAAAAGCCAATTTTCTCTCTCTCCACACACATTTTTATCACTATCTCTTTCTAGTATGTGTGTATCTACAGATAAATTTTCCTCTCTTTTTTTATGTACACGGTCAGTTCACAACTCAAAAATCTTCTGTTAAAGGAACCACTTAAACTAACATCTGTCATTCTGAATTCCAAATCCCCATGAGAGAGGATCTGACTGTGTTTAACTCATATGATCAACACTGAAACTGTGAATACAGTTTCATAATTTAGAAATGCAGCTTCTAGGAAATCAATCATATGAGTTTAAAATTGATGATGTTAAAAAAAAGATGGTCATCAAGACTAATAAATACACTCTAAATATCCCTTTCACAGTTAGGATCTCAAATAAACCCAAGCTTAGTCCTTGGGCCCTTCCCTCCATCCAGTTAATATGATCCTGGTAATCATGTTAGTGATGAGTGAAGTATTTCAAATAAATCCATACTTGCATTCAGAGACAAGTAGAGCATCATGTCTATAACAAGTATTTGAAGCCAGGCACATCTCAATTTAAGTACTTGCTGTGTTAGGTAATAGCTCTGTGACCATGGACAAATTATTTGGTGTTCATTTCCTAAATAGCAGAATTAAAGACAATAACATCAGTTACATCATAGATTTCTTCACTGGGTAACAAAAAAGGTAAAGAATGCAATTTGTTTGACACAATGCCTGCACATAGAAAATGTTCACCATATATTGATTGTTGGTAGTATTGGAACTTATGGTAGAAAAGCAACTGGTAAAAATATTAATTCATTGGTGGGCAAGTGCAAAGCACAGCAGTTTTGAATAGGTAATCGGCACATGATTTGAATAGTCCATTCATAGTCGAATGGGTGTTAACTATGTTGAGTAAGATACATAACACAATGAGTAGAAAGAAGCATCAGGACAGTAAGGAATATCAGAAAACAGGTGATATATTAGTTTTCTAGTGCTGTTACAGTACGTAAATCAGAAATCTAAAATGGGCTATAACCATGCTGGCGGCCAGGCTGCATTCATTCTGAGAGGCTCTAGGGGAAAATCTGTTCCCTGCTAATTCATAGTTTCTAGGCTCTGCACATTTCTTGGCTCATGGAAATTCTTTCCAGACTATCCTGCCTTCCACCTGCACTTTTAAGACCACCTGTGATTATATTGGGCTCACCTAGATAATCCAGGATCATCTCTCCCATCTCAAAGTCAACCGATTAGCAACCTTAATTTCCCCTTACTGTGGAACAGAATATTCACAGGTCCCTGGACTAATAGTCACAGGTCCCCTCTAGTGATAACCATTATGTCTACCAAGATAGGTGCAAGAGTTCGAAAGTATTTTAGAAGTTAGAGTTTACAGGTTCTTTGCCTTAGGTCAAGACAAGGGACAAAAATGTGTATGAATAAGTAAATTACTCTGTTAGGCAAAATAACTGATTGGGTTTTCTTCTCAAGATATAGATTTATGACAGGCACATTCCTACCCATTAATAAGAAATTAACCATCTGTGACAGAGTCCTTTCAAATACTTGTGTCATTTATAACCATGTGTAATAATTGGGATATTGGAGCATACTAAAAGACAGATTGAATGGATAATTAGATGAATTAGATGACTATAACAGAAGCAAGGTTAAACATTACTGTAATTTTTTTTTAATTGAGGACAAATGTATATGAAAAATGTAAAAAGTGAGAGTTCAAATGAACTTTTTATCTAGAAAAGTGGCCATCCTATTAGAATATCTCACTATGAATTTTCAATAACAAGCTTATTTTTTTGATTCTGAATATGTAGAAACTATTTAATTTTGCCATCTGTTCTTAGAATGATTAAGTATAAATTAATCGCAAGCAATAATTTTTAGAATGCACTGAATGCCAGCATATCCTAAATGTTGCACAAAGAGAACTTATTTTATTTTCCAAAATAATAAAGCAAACTTTTAAAAAGTAATGATACAGACTTTGCTGCTTTAATATAATTAAATTAAATTAATATTTAATTTAATTTAATATAATTAAATTAAAATTAATTTTTTTCTTTCCTTCAAGAATTTTGGGGAATTTATGTCTAGCATTTTACCTGTATTCCTGGTACTCATTAATAGGTTCTTGTGACTCTTTCCTACTACCAAATTTGGTACATTTTAGGAATACATTTTGATACTGAAATAATAAATTCTAATTCTGCTACAACTGAGAGAAAAGTGAAAAATAATTGTTGCAGTATGAAAATAGAAAACATAAGTTATTCAAGTTTTTGTAGATGGGTATTTTTAAAGAGCTATAAGTAGCTGAAGGAGACACTATAGTATTTCAAATGAAGAAATGAACCCAAAGTAGACAACAATAAAAAAAAAAAGCTAAAAATTATTGAGCAACTATTCACATGATAGGAACACTTCTAGGTACTTGAACAAAACAAATGAGGTTCTAGTTCTCATAGAACATAAATTCTAGGGTGTGGAAATCAGCAAGAAAAAATAAATATTAAATAATGTGATGTTTTAGTAGGTCAAGTAGTTCACATTAGATTAGCTGGTTTAGGAAAGCTATTCTAGAGAGCTGGTAAATCAGGTGACCTCCGAATGACAAGAAGAAATCAAAGACAGGGATCCTCAAAAACTGGTAACATCCTTTCCATTAAGTTATTTTTCCTCTCTGATAAAATTCACACTCTCTGATTGTAAAATTGTTGAATTAGTGTCTCATTTCCTTAACATTTCTTTTCTAATGCTTATCTTTTTGCTGCTAACACATTGGACATCTGATTTTCCTATTTTTTCATTATTATGAGCATTTACCTAATTTTTAATTGTGAATTATAAATTTTCCATATTTTTGAAATTTTCTCATAAAATCAATATTTTTATCTTCTAGCTCTTTGCTGGGTTTTTAAAATTTTTGCTATCCTTTTTTTTCTAACTTCCAAGATCTTTTTTTTTATTCTTTTCATATTATCTGTTTCTTATTTGATGAAGAGTTTGACACTCTCGCTATCTGAGACCAATTCTTGCACCTGTGCCTCTTCCACTTTCTTGGAATCCTAGTGTTATTTAACGTTGTCTCTCCTTATCTTTGGGCTTTTCTAATCGACTTTTTATTTCCTATCACAACACCTCAAACTCACCGTATTTTAAAACAAAAACAATCCCTTGATCCCACAGCTTCTTTCATGTATTAACTCATCTGCCTCATGAAAAAAAATATATAATTCTGACATGCAATCTACATTTGGTCTTTGATTTTTCACCTCCCAGAGGTGACATTGACCTTAGAACTTCCCAACATGGGTTTAGCCCCCACCGATTTTCAGAGCCGCCTTCTAGTAATTCTATTATTTTAGGAGATATCTTTGGGTTATCTTCCTCTCTTGTTTTCTAAGAACTTGAGGCAACTGCACATGTCCTTGTCAGGGGCTCGACTGAGCTGAGCTGCCAGGTGTTAAGTATCTCATTAAGACAGCAAGCCAAAATCAAAATAATTGTCAAGCATTTCATCACTTATTGCAATAGGATAAACACAAGGCTCAACAGCATTAGCTTTTTCTTGTAGAAAGGGTGTGTTGAGGGTCAAGTGGATCAACACAGATATGGGGTGTCATCTCACTTCCAAAGAACCCCACAAAAACAAAAGGCTCCTATAATGCTACGAACCCAGGGAGCCCAGGGAACAGGCTGAGGACAATGGAAAAGGGTAAGAGTGAAGTTCTGAATACTGAATACTGACTCCAAGTAAAGAGAAAATGCCTTCCCTCTCTTAAGGAGGTTTTGGCAGACGCACCTGGGCTAGGAACGGTACCTGTAAGAACATGGCCAGCCTGCAGGCCTGAGTCTCTGGCGGCAACTACCTTCAGAGACTCTAGCGCCCCAGGTACCACATCTGATGTGTGGAGGACAACTTTCCCTGTGAGGTCTGTTAAGTAAAACCTTTGTAATTTTCTATGGCCAGGCCTAAAAATTCAGTTTTTTTAACCGGGAGCCAAACTCCTCAGTCCTGATTCATTAAACATTACCTACCTCTGGTTTTCATTCTAACATGATACTCTTGAGAGATTGTGTTGCATATCCTGAAAAATAAAAAGCAAAATCTCTGATATTTAACCTCTTGGTTCCACCAGTTCCACCTTTTGTTAGCGTGTGACTCTGGGAAAACCGTACATTACGAGGGTAAAAAGGAAAGGTCTTTTCAGGTATTCCATAATTAGTTTTAAAATTTTTTATTAATTTAAGGAATTATTTAGTTGACATCATTAAAATGAGTTGCAGAATTAATTGGAGTCTACAGCTGTATTATTCCTTTACTCAGTGTTTCATCATAAACTGCAATAAATAATTTTTATTTTGAAATATGAGTGAGGGATAGTTTTCATTGCTGTGGGTTTGTGACAGGTTTAGAAAGATGTGGGTAAATGATAAAAGAAGAGTGTCCACAAATCTCTTTTAATGCTAATACTGTGGGATTGGAGAAGTGTTAAGAAGCAAATGATGTCTTAAACGGTTGCCCCATTTGTAGACTCTCTATCCCTGTCTTTCTCTGTTTCATTCCCTCACTTCTCAAACAGGAAGGAGAATAAATATAAAAATAAGGTGAAATACAGCTGACCAATATTTATGGAGTGAGTGTGGTTTCTTTGGTTTATTTATACTTTGCAACATTATTTATTTTTTTTTTACATTTTAGCAGACCTTAACCTTTAAAGAATTTTTACATAAAATATCTAATTTAATTTCTACATCCATGCCACCTCATATCCATGGCCCCACAAATATCTTAGAACAAGTGGAATTTTTTGTGCAGCATTGCTGGAAGTCATAGGAGGAAGTGAAATATTTCTAATACCTTTTAAGTAAGCGGTAGTTTATTCTTACCAAAGATTTTTCATATTAATTATATCATTTAGTCATGTAAAAAAAACTTAGCAAATTATATAGATGTATAAAAACTATGATGAGATTTTTGTGACTAGCTATGATAGCAGCCTATGATAGCAGTTACTAAAAGTGTTATATTAAGAACTCTGGTGTTTTGAAAACTAGTCCAATTATTTTCCCTCTATATTATTCCATGATTAAAAAACTTATTTTGGTAGCTGATAAGAAATGAAACTCAGTGACTTATCTGGAGAAAATATTATTCTTATTGAAAAAAATAGATTGAAAAAATCTATAGGAAGAAAACATATAAAGGATATTCTGGGTTATACAGTAAATGTATTGCTGTAAAATGCAATTTCAGATTTTTATTTGTTCCTCCCTATTGAAGAAAGTTTTTTTATTAGTACAAAATATGTATTTTTAAAAAATAACGTGATTTGACAAGCTTGTCAAAGTGTCATTTAAAGCAGATGCTCCTTTAAAATAGGCACTTTCAGTATTTTAATATAATTACAGACAACACATGACAATTTCCATTCTGTCATTGATTAATATAAATAAATTCTGACTGATCAGATCTCAGATGTATAACCTCTACTGACATTCATTTAAGTTATCTACACATGAAATGTGCATAGCAACTTTAAGCTTAAAGTATACCAAATGCTTTCAGAAACACAATTTCATTTGTTCTAATTCAAAGAACAAATATGATCACAAATGGGGAAACTAAGGCAAGATCAGGAAAGTCTCTTATCAGGGTCATCCAAGATTTATTTCAATGATTTCTGAATATTGTTTAATTTATTTCATCACTTGCTTTACTGAAAATAGATTTAGAGTGTGTTATAGAATCTAAGTGCAATGCTTCAGAATAAAAATGAGACAAAAATCTTAAAACATATCAGATTTAAATTGCTGAACTCTGTTGGAAATGGAGTTATTGTAAAAAAATAAGGTATTTAAACAGCATTTTCAGGGTGAAACATTTTATGACATGCTTCAAAATTAGAATAAAAAGTGAAATAGATTTTCTATATTTAGTTTTATCTCACGAAATTTAATTGTTTAGGTAGGTTAATATTGACAAGAGTATTTAAGAATATCTCAGATTTTTTTTTTCAATGACATTTATATACTGGGAGTAAAAATGGTAAAATAGTAGTCTGTCAGTTAAACTTTCTTTTTAAACTCTGAAACCGCCAGGAAGTAAAGTTGAAAAACTAAAATTTTAAAGCAGGTTGATAATAGATTATTAGATATCAAATGTTACATTATTCTTTATTACATTTATTTGGCTACACCAGTCAATCAAAGACACTTATATAAGGGTGTGATAATGTCACTTTCAATAACATGCTTGACAGGAACAAATTTTATACGTTGACATGACATCCAATTTAGGTACTGTCTGATTTTTCAGGCTTTCGCTAGAAAAATTTTATATTTCATATAACATTTACCACAATAAATGCTCTAGTTAAAAATCACACCTATGTATAATTTACTTTTTTTGCATAATCTTGTAAGCACTGTTGTTTGGTCACCCATATTTTTGTGCATATACAGTCTAATAAAGCTCCATATAAAAGAGTGGGGACCACACAATACACAAGTGGAACATTAACAAGCAAAATAAAGTCTCAGTAGTAGAATTCTCATTCTGGTAAAGAAATTATTCTAAAGTAGCCGAAAATGAAGAGTAGTTAAATCAACTAAAATTATGATATTGCTAGAGGATTCCATAATAAATAATAGTTTATTATCCATCATAACTGAACATTGTTTCTTTTCTTGATTCTTCCTCTAATTTTCCCAGTTACAATTTACTTTTCTGGGTTTCTTTACAATTTTAATATTTTTGCTGTGTTAATTTTATTTTTTCTGTATAGAACCATCAACTCTTCCTGAGAGGTGCCCTGCATGAATATTGTAGATATACATAAATGCTACTTTTTCAGGGTGGTTTTGTTATAACATTTCGCACACTGGGAAACATCCAAACCTGCATATTTAATTGTGGCTGAAATGATTTTGTATGCTACTAAATGAAATTCTATTTCAATATGATTTAAAATGTAAAATAGAGATCCTACCATGTCATCTTCTGAGAGTCATGAGCAATATTCAAATATCGATTATATGATTGCTTATAAAAGATTTATTTTACTTTGCACAAAATACACCATTTCTGGAAAAAAAAAACAAAAACAGGGACTAAAATTGAACCATTTGACTTAATGTAATACTACAATTACCTGGCAAGGTCTAATGACATCTATAGTCTGTGACATACCCAACAGTTACAACTTTTGGAGATGAAAGTGTAATGATGTTTTATCTTTTTCCCTTTAATCATGTTACTGTTACATGTTACTCCCCAGTTACTTTATAACACTATAACTTAAATTAAATATCAATACATATTTCTACATTCCTTCCTTCTCAACTATATTAAGCTCCAATCATTTCTAAACATGATCATAACTCTGAGAAGCACTGATTACCTAATTATCTACATCTTCATAAAAAATTTCACTTTTTTTTAAGATTTTATTTATTTATTTGACAGAGAGAGAGAACACAAGTAGGCAGAGAGGCAGGAAGAGAGAGAGGGGGAAGCAGGCTCCCTGCTGAGCAGAGAGCCCGATGCGGAGGTCTCCATCCCAGGACCCTGAGATCATGACCCGAGAAGTTTTAACCCACTGAGCCACCCAGGTGCCCAGAAAATTTCACTTCTTTGGTGTGGACTTATATAAACAGAAAGGTGTAAAGTTGTATTTTGCCCCCTATATTAAACATATATAGGTCCCAAAGCATCCCAAATGCTGCTTTTATGTATATAGACATTTTTTTTAAAACAGTGACGTCCAGAAGAGAAGTTATGGTTTGTTATTAAAGGTTAACAGTCTTAAATGGAATACTTTGTGTATTATGTAATATGTTGTCATTTCTTTTTTCTTTTTTTTTTTTAAGATTTCATTTATTTGAGAGAGAGAGAGAGAATGAGAGAGAGAGAACCTGAGGGAGAGAGGTCAGAGAGTGAAGCAGACTCCCCATTGAGCAGGGAGCCAGATGCAGGACTCAATCCTTGGACTCCAGGATCATGACCTGAGCCGAAGGCAGTTGCTTAACCAAGTGAGCCACCCAGGAACCCCATATGTTGTCATTTCAAGTGACTATTCAACAGAACTTGGCATGTCACATGAGGCCCTGGTCAAAACAGAAAGTCTGTATCATAGGATTCCAAACAGTCAAGCAGAGTTCATTAAATGAAGCTACTTAGATGTGCAAGAACCTTGCATAGTACTAAGTGTGGAATTTGTGCTAAATATAACTTTTTTTATATCGCTCTCTTATATTTTTTGGTATCCAAGATAATTGGATAATAGTTTATAATTGTCATGTTAGGGAGTCCCTCCCTTTGCTTAAAAATTCTAGTAAGTTGGAATTTAATTACTTTACTTGGGGAGAGGCAAAAAGATTATTTCCCCTTTAATTCAGGTCATATTTTAAAAATTATTCCATTTACAAACTGGCGTTTTTTTTTTTT
>CM052898.1:172190888-172227988 GCA_028534135.1 Potos flavus
GGTCTGGGCCTTGTCCATTTATTCAGTCTCTCACCTTTCACAGATAAGCTTTAGATGTTATTGCTTAAAAGGTTGTGTTAGTTTTAGGTTGATGAGCAAAGGGGTAGTTTGAAATAACTAGAACTTGTATAAAATGGGTTTAACTAAGAAAATATTATTTAAAATTTAATAAATTTTCATATTATATACTATATTTTATTTATCATGTATTACATAAATATTTGTTGCCACTTGTAAAACTCTCTTCAGATATTCCTGTCATACAAGACAAGCTTTCTTGAGAATAGAACAAACTTATTTTGATTGAATTTATAAATATAGGCCTTAAGTAAAAAAAAAATTTCTCATCACATCAGCTGATTATTTATAAAAAGAACAAATAGATATATTTATTTTAGGTTGATTTTAGTCTCTTATTGCTGAGGTATACTTTTAAAACGTCTCCAAATTCTGGGGAGAATAAAATAACCCCATAAAAATAATTTCTGCCATTTATTGAATCTTTTCTACATACTAGACAATTTGATATTCTTTACATATTTTTAATGACACTCTCTAAGAGATAGCATAGTTTGTTTATTCACATGCATAAAGTAAAGCTCAAAGAGTTTTTAAGTTCTATTAGATGATAGAGAATCCAAAGTCTAACTTCATTATGTTTCACAGTCCATCAAGTGATGTAGCTTCGTCTTATCCACAAATTGTTTATCTAAAAATTATATGTCCCCTAAAGTGAAACTCTAAATTGAATACAACGTCTAATGTGAGAGCAACAGAAATTACACTGGTCTAGAATTAAGCCTGATTCTTTCTTATGTCACTAAACCAGTGAGGCCACAACTACTAGCTAACATTGAATGATTCAACAGATTGACTTTGACTTTGAAATAATATAGGAAAAATAAAATTCAGGAAATAAAAAGGGAAGCAGATATATGGAAACATGTCTATGTTTTGCAAACCCATCCGAGTATTGTAATAGAATTTAAACACATTTTTTTAGTTAATGGAAAAATATAAGAAACAGCCTAAATATACAGTAGAAGATCAGTCAGATGAAAAGTTATACATCCATACATTGAGTCATTATGTATCAATGGAACATAACCCATTAACTAGTGATATTTAGTGGGTTTTTAAAATAATATCTGTTAATATTTTTTATAAGTAGGAAGAGCAATTTTTAACTTTATTTATTTGTTTGTTTATTATTATTTTTACCCACATATTTAAATATTGACTGTGAGACTATTAAAGTATTGTGGCAATATTGTAACATAATTTTTTAAAAGATTTTATTTATTTATTTGACAGAGAGAGACACAGAGAGAGAGGGAACACAAACATGGGAAGAGAGAGAGGGAGAAGCAGGCTTCCTGCTGAGCAAGGAGCCTGATGAGGAGCTCGATCCCAGGGTTCTGGGATCATGACCTGAGCTGAAGGCAGATGCTTAACAACTGAGCCACCCAGGTGCCCCTGTAACATGATTTTCAATGGCAAATATAAATAATTTCAATTTTCTCATGAAATTTTGTTAATTAAATGATTTTTTATTTTTTATTTATTTTTTTAGTGTTGTAGTGATTGAGAGTATATAATTGTTTAGAATACACACCCTGAGTTGAATCATTTTCTTTTGGCAGAAAGCTACTGTCAGTAGTCCAGAAACAATCTGTTGGGCTCTTTGTGGCTTTCATCACTCTCATATGGCAGATGAGTGCTCAAAAAAAAGCTCAGCCTGTTAGCCTGACAAATGACATCTATTTTTATATAGAAACATTTTATTTCATCACCATCACTTTATAGAAAGTGCAGTTATTAACATTGTCATTTAAATTGTCATTGAGTTTAATATAATGATATATTCACATTTGACCTCAAAATACATATGGTTATTTTTTCTTAGATATCCTCATTTAGGACATTATAAATATTGAACATTGAAAACATTGTAAATTGAAAATTTTCCCAGAATCCTTCAGATTCTGTGACAAAGTGCAGTTTAACATTCAACTTCTGTCACTGGACCCTACCAGTAGAAATATTTTAATTCCATGTATGCTTTGCATATTTTTTATATTAAAAAAATTAAAGTTTATTATACAACATTCTAGAGAGTAACAAAAAATGCAATGGTGCAAAACTTCTCATTTAATATTTCTGATTTCAATTTAAATTCCAGTGTATGTAGATTTTTTTTTTTTTTTTAACATACCCCCAGTTTGGGACATAAGATGAATGTCCTACAGTTCAACTCAATTCTCCCTGCAGATAGTGTCAGATTCCACAGGCTGAGGGTTGGACCCATGAGACTCCCAGTTCAGATGCCAATTGCAAATTTAGGTTGTTACCTGTGCAGACCGACTGGTTATAAATCAGAGGCTCCTATACCTCCTCTTTGGGTTTGATTAATTTGCTGGAGTTGTTCACGGAATGCAGAAAAACATTTTACTTACTAGATTACCATTTGTCACAAAAGAATATAACTCAGGAACAGCCAGATGGAAGAGATACAGACAGTGAGGTATGCGGGAAGGAGCATGGAGCTTCCAGGCCCTCCATGGGCATACCACTCCTCCAGCACCTTCACAGGTTCGTCAACCAGGAAGCTCTGAACCCTATCCTTCTGGGGTTTTGTAGAGGTTTCATTAAATAAGTATGATTGATTAAATCATTGCCCATTGGTGATTGAACTCAATCTCCAGGCCCTTTCCCCTCCCAGGAGGTCAGGTAGGAGGCTGAAAGTTCCCACCCTATAATCACATGGTAGGCTCCAACTGGAAACCAGCCCCCACTCTTCAGTGCTTTGCAAATCACTTCATTAATATAACAAAAGATACCTTTCTAATTCTCCTCATAAGAAATTTCAAGAGTTTTAAAATATCACAAGTCTCAATATTATATTATCACAGTATTATAATATTAATCCCAATAATCTATAGCAATGGGTTATGGAGTCTGACCAACAGAATCCCAAACTCCCCAAATCTTCCAAACTGGATTCAAATTGGATTCAGGTTGCAACATGTTAATAGTATTTATTTGGTTTCTGCTTTCTTTTAAAGTAGACTTATTACTTCAAATTACAATCTAAAGGAACATAATACCTATATTATCACACACAAACAAGGCAAAAATTCCTAAGAATATTGGGCTCTCCTATTACCTTGAACTTTATATTTTAGATGTTTGGAAGACACTCCATTTCACATATTCTCTTCAGAAAATATTATTCAGAGGGAACAGTACTAACACTGTGTCTTGTAATTTATTTATGCCTTTAACTCCCATTAGAATGAGTGTCTCAAAGACAGTGTCCATATACTATACATCTCTTTTTTCCATCTGTCTTAGGTGCTGGAACAGAAAATTATAAGAATTCAGTAGATATTTATTGAATATCTAGATCTACTAAGGATCTGATCGTTTGATCTAATTGTGTTGTAGTATAGCATGCCAGTCAGTTGGTTTTTATCCTACTGTAAGACCAGCTTTTTCTCAATACCCTTACAGTAACTCTTTGCCTATAATAATTTTAAATTCTCATTTTGTTCTCAATGCTCTTTGGATGTGATGATTCCCAAAACTATATTTCCAGCCTACTCATAACACTGTCCTGGGAATAATGGATATATACATACACATTTTCTCCAGTTGGGTTTTTATAGGTATTTCATTGGTTTATTCAGTCATCCTTTATTCAAATATAGTTATGAGAGTACATGCCTCAAGATAGTGGATCAGTCATTGCTCAGAATTAACATAGCTAAAACAAAACAAAGCCTTCAATTCCCCTCACTCACAACAAATCTGTTCTTCTTTTTTAAAGTCTTCTCCATTTAAGGAAATTATTATACCATTCGTATCTTGTTTAACACATATAGATTTTGAGATATACTCAGACCTAATCTATTTTTAGTGATTCTCATTCTCTGTGAGGCTGTAATCCTGTTCTAAGCTGTGATCGCTTCTTTAGAAAACTCCAATTCTAGGCTCCAAACAAATATCTCTCCCCTCTCCCTCCACTCCTATTCTGCTCATCTTCTTCCCATAAAGCGACCATAATAAAGTTTTTAAAGCATAATTATCAAGTTCCTCATGATGGCCTACAAATTTGGCTCCTGAATCTGATCTGGCCACATCTCTATACTTTCTACCTGATATTCAATGCCTTAGTCATAATGACTTTCTTTCTGTTCCTCAAAAATACAAAGCGGTTTTCTCTTCTAAGGCATTTTCTGTTTGTTTATAATTTTTGGTTTTTGTTTGTTTTCTAATTGAAAAGTGTTTCAAATGATCACATATCTGACACTTCCTCTCCATTTTACTGCCGCCTCAAATGTTACTTTATCAGGATGGACTTCTCGTGATCCTGGGCAATGGATTCATCTAGTCAGTTTCCCAAATATATGACCATATTACAGCCACTTCTCTATTGTTATCACTCTATGTATATATATCACCTCCTTACATCTCCTGTGTCACAAAGTCAAGCAGGAAAATAACAGTTCCCTCACTTTCTACCCATTACCCACCATAGTGGACTAGGGATTTTACCATGACTTTGAAATTCACACACTTTATGCTTTATTGTGAATACACTTTATTCACACACTTTATTCACACACTTCAAGCACTTTATGCTTCATAAAGTTTGTATAAGCTTGTTATTCTGGTATGACAGTGGAACCCATAAAGTAGATATTAAAACAGACAGTTATTAACAACCAAAAACACTCTGGGATTCTACATGATTATATAATTCAGGGTGAATAAATGCCAACAAGTATGAGCCTGGAAAAATGGATCAGCATGGTGCAAAACAGGAGACGGGAGGTGACATCCTCAATTGACTGAGTTGCCCAAAGAGACTCAGGGGAAAAAAATCTGAGATATATTTGTATTGATAACATAAAAGTATCTAATATAAAAACAAATTCCAGAAATAAGTCTAAATTTGCTATAGACAAATAAATAATCAAATAATTCAAATACATGCCTGTTACGACTAAGAAGATATGTATCCCTAAAAGCAAGGAACAGACACTATTGGATCTTGCTCTAGGTGATGTTGAAGCACACTGATCACAGCATGGGAAATTTCTAATAGAATAAAACTGAATACAAGTATTTTTTTTTAAAGATTTATTTATTTATTTTAGAGAGAGAGTGTGGGGAGGGGGGCAGAGAGAGAGACTCTCAAGCAGACCCCCTGCTGAGCACAGAGCCCAACCTATTCTCAATCTCAGGACCCCAAGATCATGACCCAAGCCAAAATCAAGAGTCGGATGCTTAACTGACTGAGCCTCCCAGGTGCTGCTGAGTGCAAATATTTTTTAATAAGAACAAAATATGTGAGCAATCAACCTGGATTTTCGATCCTACTAGAATATGTCTTATCCATAAGAGATAATTACAAATCAGGACATAGCGGAGTATACAAACAGAAAATGACTTCTCTTACATTAAACTGTACGTGAAAAGTTTCCAAACAAAATGCTATGCTGTGACATTTTACATTAAATATTATCTTTGCTATTCAGAATTTAGTTCATGTGGAAGGTTTATTCATAATAAGCAATTGGTAATAGAAAAAACAGATCAAAGGCATAAATAAAAAATTAAATTTCAATGTCAGACATAGTGCTAAAATTCTACAAAATAGTGTGTATAAATATGAATAGAGATCAAATATGTATTCGGAGGTTTAAATAAAATTAGCAGGTATACTAAATGAGGAAAAAATAGCTGAAATTATTTTGAAGGAGAGAATTAATATTTACTTTTGTTGTTCTATTTTTTGCTTTCCTTTTTTCTTTCTGAGGACATTTCAGACATAAAAGGGTTAGAATGAAGATTGAACAAGTGGATGTTTGTTTTCGCTGAAGCAGAGTTCAAGGCACAGAGGAGGAGTTAACCAAGGGGTATCTCAATATGAACCTTGCCATTAACTTAAATGAAGTCCAGAACCTTTATCATACTCATAATTCACTTTCATATGGGATATATTTAGTTGTCTTTCCTAGAGAAATGATACTGCACCATACAAGATTAATATAGCTTGGGCTCTGGTGGCCATTATGTTGCCACAGGTTTTTGGTTTTTCTACAGTATTTTGATTTATGATACCCTTCCTTTTAATCAAGGTTCATTATTTGTACATTAAGGTTGTAACTTACTCCATCATATGGGGACTTCTATTAATCAGGGAGCCTATATAGTTCAGCTTGACATGACTGTCCTTTTTGACAGTATTACTCAAGCAGAGCAATTTGTTAAATGTGCACACCTGCAATGGCTTAAGATTCACTTCAGCAGCTGAAGAAACCTTTGCATTCTGATGCAAAATGACTCTTGTGTGTCATTTCATATGTCATTTAATCTAGGTGATTGACTCTTCAGTTTAACTAACTCAACACATTCGTTTTAATTTTATAGGTCTTTGCTTTAAAAAAAAATGCAAAATCCAAAATCATGTTCTATCCTGGCCTTACCATAATCTCTTCTCGATAAAGTAGTGAGGAGACAAAAAACAGAGCACTCTTTAGGCCTTGGCCTTTGGTTCATAGTGCTGACTCTCTTTCACATAGATACTGTTTTTATCTGTGAAAGAGAGAGAAAGAGAGAGATGTGTGATTTTCATCTGAGAAAAGAGAGAGGCTTAAGATCAGGTTCAATATTTATAAGCGTTTTAAGTCCTGAAATTCCATACACTTCTAATGCATTGCAGGTTTATGGAAACTACATTTCTGTGTAACATTATATTTTGTTCCGGAACTCCACATTCAAAAAGATCAATTCTGATGAGGTTTATTTGCTATGGAATATTAATAGTGAAATTCTGGTGAAATAATACCACTGAGCAAACTCTGCTTAGAGGCTTGAGATTTAGGGAGACTTTATTTGAAGTTTGAATTTACATAGCCAATTCAGGGAATCAAATGCTTTATGTCAACATGTGAAGAGTAAAATGATAATAAGATGTCTTGGTTCAAGATATGTATTAACAATGCAGAGATATATAAACCTAAGTCCTCCTGCTAGACTAGGTATGTAGATGTTTCCAGAGGCTGGACAGGCAAATATCGATTAAAGCAAGAGCATTTAGAGTAATTACAGCTATGAATAATTTGAAAGTTGCCTTTTCTTTTGCCTTGTTAAATTTATAGTTTCCTAATTAAAGTACTTAAAAGTTTAGCATAGGTGTGCTATTCAAAAGTCTTGTTTCTATTTTATTCACATTTGAAAAACAGATTTTGTATTATTTGGATTTTATTTTAAAGGTGAAAAATGTATCTAGTTAAAAAGTCATTACCACACAATTCTTTGTTTATATACCAATGTATTTTTATAATTATATTTATTAATAATAGTTCTTCCTCCATTTGTACAGTAACTAGATTTAGATAAAGCATATATTTTAATGCTTTGTTTCATAACAAGAAAAACTTGCAGTAAATACAAAATACAAAGGAGGGGAGACAGGGAGAGACAGAGACACAGAGGAAGAGAGAGAATCAGAGAAGGCAAGGGTTAGCAGTATACAAATACGATAAATGTGGCTCCCCTATGGATAAATGGCAAAGACATATGCTGTAACAGAGATAAAGGAGTTCTTAGAATCACTTTGGTGGCACAGCTGAACTGAGATATCCACATAAGTCTGACTCCTTAAGGGTTCTGAAGTTAGTGATTACTGCTGTGTTATAAACTACTACACACTTAATGGCTCAAACACACACACACACACACACACACACACACACACACACATTTATTGTCTCACAGTTTCTGCAGAACAACATTCCAGGTATAGTTTAGTTAGGTTCTGTGCTCCAGTCTCCCCAGTCTGCAGTACAGTAGCTGCTGGAACTGCAGGCTCCTCAGAGGCTAGACTAGCCAAGAGCCACATTCATGCTCCCTCAGGCTGTTGGCAGTATTCATTTCCTTGTGGCTGTGGGAGGGAGGCTTCATTTTCCCCCACCCATGATTCCTTGCAGTGTAGGCTTCCCCATCATGGCTGCATACTTCATGGGGGTTTACTTCTTCAAAGCCAGTGGCATAGAAAGGATCTCTGACCTCAGGAAGGGCTCAGTTCCTTTGATATATTCAGGCCCACAGAGGATAATGGCCTTTTTAATTAACTCAAAAATCAATGGATTTTGGACTTTCATTACATCTGCAAATGCCCTTCACTTTTTAAAGAGGAATATTTCATAATTATAAAACCCTTATTTCATCATGAAGATGTTTTCTAATTGTGTATATGCTTAATAATAGATCTTTAAATATACACATCTAAATCTTATAGAAATTAAAGGAGGAACAGTGATGGATTTCAGAACACTGAACCTAACAACAGCAGCATGGTTACAATGTAACTGGTATTCTAACACATACTGAGGGGAATGCAAAATAGTACAACGGCCTTGAAAAGCATCAGAGTTGTGTCCTATGTAAGCAAACAGCATTTTACCAAGCACTCACACTCCCAGCTATCAAGCCAAGAGAAATGACAATCTATGTCCACACAAATATTTTTATATGAAATGTTCATAACAGCATTAGTCATGATAACCCCAAACAGGCAGTAATGAAATGACCTTTAACTGGAAAACGGATAAACAAATCATGACAATACTATCTAACAGAATATGACTAAACAATACAAAGCAGCAAATTACTTATATAGACATCAATACAGATTAATGCAATATCTTTATACTAAGTTACAGAGGCTAACTACAAAACAAACACACAAACCAAACCAAAACAAAACCCTGCATCTGTATGGCTCCATTTATATGACATGTTGCAGAAGTCAAAACCATAAAGGTAAGAATTACATAGTGGTCACCACGGGCTAGACATAGAGGGAGGTGTCTGCATTGATTACAAAGGGTTCAGGAGAATGTTTTGTACTGTTAGAATGTTTGGGGCTGATGATCCATTGTATCAGTTGTGGTGACGGTTACAAGACTATGTAAATGTATTGGAATTCACTGAAATGTCCCCTTAAAACAAGTTCATTGTACTCTATGCAAATTATTTGCCAGTAAGTCTGATATAAAACAAGTTAAACACCTTTCGAAGGCTAATTTTTTCTTCACCTCATTTCTCTCGGCCATGATTTTTGACATGTACTTATAGCAGTCCTTACTTTAAGCATCCCTAATTTGTTAACCTGTGAGATATAAGAAAAAAATTGCAGGATAATCCTTTGTCTTTATAAATATCACTACATAATTCATACTATAGAATTATAGTTGTTTTCAAGCTTTTTAATATGAAACATTTCTGTTTTAATGTTTTATTAAATGTAGAGTGCTAAATAAAGAGAAATAGTGTTTCTAACATTGCTACAAATACATTAACATTTCCAAAAGCTAACTAAAACATATTGCTTGATATTTAGTTATACTATCTCAAAGCAATCATCTAATTCGCCTTTTATGTCTTATAGATGGAGAAAGGGATATTAAGTCATTGGCACTAGAGTTAGGTATGAGTCTTGAGAGACTGAAAAACTTGTATAAAAACTCAGTTTACATGTTTACACGATAAGGGCTTTTTCTAGAAATTTCAGTTCATATAATGTCTCTATGCCTTAGTTCCTTCCTTCATGTTCCAAGTACTTTGCTCGTATTATAACCCTACTCAAAATTTGTCATTGTTAGTCATATAAGACTAAACCCCTTAGCTCACAATTTGGAGAAGTGTACAGTTAGATCTCAATCTCATTCTGAACCTGTCAGTTCCTCCAGTGCCTACTTCAGCAGATCTACTATGTGCCAAACTCATGTTAGAATTTCTTACACATTTCTCATTCAGTCCTACAAGGTATATATCATAATTCCATTTTAAAGATAAGGAAACAGACTCAATGAGTTGACTTGTTCCAATATCACAGAACAAGAGTGTTGCATGGAATAGAGAAATGGAAGAGCAAGTAATAATATATAAGACTTTTGAGAGTTCAAAATGTACAGAAAACTGCTGGATCCAGATCATATTTTCAAAGTAGTTCCTGGTAGAGGACATAGACTTTTAAACAAACACACTGAAATCTCAGTTACTCTAAGGCACAAGACAGTGGTAATAGAAAGACTAGAGTATTTATTTATTTATTTTAAGATTTTATTTATTTATTTGACAGAGAGAAAGAGATCATAAGCAGGCACCGGGAGAGGGGGAAGCAGGCTCCCCGCCAAACAGAGAGCCCGACGCGGGGCTTGATCCCAGGACCCTGAGATCATGACCTGAGCCGAAGGCAGAGGCTTAACCCACTGAGCCACCCAGGCGCCTCTAGGGTATTTAATTCTAATTGAGGTTAGGGTTAGGAAATATGTCACAGTAGTGGATTTGCTTGCATTAGTCTTGCAGGATGAGTAAGGCTTTAATGGTCACAGAACTGCGCATGCATGAACTCGATAAAAGAAACCACAAAATTTTATAGATTACGTGGTAATTTTCTGGAGTGTTTAGCACCCTGGCTCTAAAAGGAGAGGTTACAATGTAGAGGGTTAGTAGTGATGTAGGAGCAGAAATAAAAAATTCTGAAGATAATGGACTATAGAAAATGGAGAGAAAGGGATTCCAATTTCAATGAATGGAGTAAGTGATTAAGATGGTGGCTAGTAACAGAAAATGATGTTTCTCTGTTTAAGTGCTCTTTGAAAACATATGCTGGCAAGAATGAGGGAGAAAAATAGTTGTCAGTGTGGATCTGTGCTCTTATGAATTTTAGGAGGATACAATTCAGTCCATAAATTGAAGCCTTAACCTCCAATGTGACTATATGTGGAGATAGGGCCTTTAAGGAGGTAATTAGGATTAAAAGAAGTCATGGAGTGGGGCCCTAATCCAGTAGGACTGGAGCCATCATCAGAAGAATAGATACCAGAGTGCCTGCATGCAGAGGAAAGGCTATGTGAGGACATCGAAGGTAGGCAGCCATTTGCAAGTCAAAGAGAGAGATCTTACCTGCTGACACCTTGGTCTTAGATTTCCAGCCTCCAGAACAGGGGGAAAATAAATTTCTGCTGGTTAAGCCAGTCTCTGCTATTCTGTGTTGGCAGCCCTAGCTGACTAATTCACACACATACTGTGATCGTTATTTTTTTTATTTCTTTATACATCTTATAATTCTCTTTATATAATTTTTAAGATGAACCAATCCTCCTCAAGCTATCATTATCTCTTTTACAACTCCGTACATTTCATAGGCATCCTTGGTCAGAATAGGGTAGGAGGGAAGGCTAGAGAGAATGGCAAAGGGCAAATTCCAGCTGGGTATTTCCTGTTTTAATGAAGATAAAGTAAACCTCTTAGAACTCCACTTTTGTCTTACTAAGCTGAACTCCATCTAATAATCCAAGCTGAAAGAGAGTCTGAAGTTCCACCTGAGTTCCGTGGGCAGAGCCTTTGTGTCCTGATGCCTATGACAGTGTCTAGCAGGGAGTGGGCATGCAATAAAGAAATATATATGGATAAATGAATAAATGAAGTGTCTTGCCTCCTGGAACAAAAAGAAAAAAGCCCCTGTTCAGCAAGAACAAGGAAGAATGAAACTTATATATATCATTAGCAGTAGGGCCCATACATTTTCTTTCTTCTCTTTCATTTTGAACAGTGTTATATATAACATTTCAGGTCGTCACGTATGCCTAGGTATTTGTGGTAGAAGGTAATGAGAAGCCAGCCTGCTTCCAATCTCTTACTCATTTTATGGAAGATAAAATCAAGGTCTACAGAAATGATGTGTTCACAGAAACACAACTAGCTAATGACAGTCCTGGGAGAGGGCTCACCCTGGAGTGTGCAGACAGATCCCATATCATCCTACGAAGAATAGGAAAAATGTGTATATCACTCTAATCCAAATAGCAGTATACCTCTCATTTCTTCTCGTCTACTTAACTGGAAAATTGAATTTCCTTATCTTTAGCTTGCCAAGTGTCCTTGATTCCCTTCCTAGTTTCCCCGTGCATTGGTGTGTTGTAGTCAGGGAAGAATCATGCTTCACATTTGCCACCACCTTGGGCTGTGTGATAGAGATCTTTTTGTTGTTGTTGTTGCTGTTTAGGAGATTTTGTGTGTGTGTGTGTGTGTGTGTGTGTGTGTGTGTGTTTGGATTGGTGTTTTTTTTTCTTATATCTCTTGCTATTTCAGTTTTTATCCGTCAGCAACATTAAGGATCCAAGAGATATTGTTGAGAATTATTTGCTGATTTTGACTTGGTCTTCTGAGCCCTAGCATTTTATAAATATCGGAATAGAAATGTGAGTTCTATACATTATCCTATGGGAAGTTCACTAACTAGACTTATGATACTGTTCATTTCCTCTGTTATTACTTACATCAAGCCTAGTGAAAAGATCTGTTGGGCCATAACCAGAAGGCAGTTTTTTTTTTTTCTTTCCCAAATACTTTTATTTTATTTTTTCAGTGTTACAAGATTCATTGTTCATATACCACACCCAGTGCTCCATGCATTATGTGCCCTCCACAATACTCACCACCAGGCTCGCCCAACCCCCCACCCCTTGCCCTCCAAAACCTTCAGTTTGTTTCTAATTACAATTTAGACTGTAACAAAAGCTGCAGTTACAATTAGTAGAAAACATATTCTGTTTTGAAAAATACTGAACAACTGAATAGAACCTCCTATACTTAGGTGATGAACAAACATAATGTGAACTTATGCCGTCATTTTATTTCACAACTGTCAATTTAGCAGGAGTATGTAAATGGATTTTTTAGACCCTCCCTCCAAAAGAAGATAAATTATTTTAATACGATACTTTTGAGATATTCAGTAGCTTCTTTAGTGAAGGCAGGAAAAACTTAAGTAAACTTTCCAGCCTGTTTTCCTTGCTAGATCTGCCATTTGTTCATACAAATTTGGGTGAACAAGATTTATCTGATGTTTTGGCCCCACTCACCCCACATTCCACTGTGCACAATATCATCAATGAGTCCAGCGTTTAATACCACGTAGGATATGGTATTAAAGAGCTGCTCAGTATCATTCCAACAGGATATTGTAATCTGAGAATTTGATATGCTGTAGGGCAACAAAGATGGGGGTTATGCTACTTTTCTAATCACTTCAAGTGGCTGCCAAACCCCAGTCTAATATGGCGTTTTCCTTGTAAATAGTGCTCATTAAGGTAGGTGAATAGCTTTCAGAGCGTTTCCCATAGAAGTACATTTATATGTAGCCATCATAGAGAAGACACCCCCACATATGCAGCCCTCTATTATGAGTAGCAAAGGAAAGAAGAGACATAGGGAAGCAAAGATTATATAAGGTTATATATATATATATATATAATATGTAATATATATATTATACATACACACATGCATAGATATGTTTAATTTTCCTCTGTATTTCCTAGAAAGTAATGTTATCCACTGATTCAGAGATTATAGTGCCTCGCAGTGGTGTAGGAGGAATTCAACTTCAGTAAAGTTGGAATGAATAAGTAATATTATGCCAGGAATTGGGAGCTGGACTCTTGACTTAATAAAGAAATTTAGCCTTTACAAAAGTGGATAATGAATGTAAAAGAGAAACTATGCACCCTTCCTTTGGGAAATATGAAATCATGTTCTCTTTTATGTTTCTTTCAAAGAGAAGTTCAAGGAAACATCTCATTGGAGGGGTTAGTGAATATAATATTCTTCATCATAGATCATAATTATAATAGAACACATATTCCATGTCTATTCTTAATTCCAAAAACCTATAAGTGGTTATGTCCAATAAGTGGTTATGTTTCTGATTATTAACCTTACTTCACAGGTACAACCTGTAATCTCCCTATGACCAACCTTCTCAAGTAGTATACCCCACACTGTCTCAATTTTTCTGTCTTAAAACAAAACTTGAATACTGCTTCAAAACTTCATAGAGGTTAAATGTTGGAGAAGTCTTGAAATTATGATGTTTGTATATCTGGGCAATGAGCATGTTTTAAATTCATGTCTTAAATGCTTTGAACTTGAAATCCTGCATGTGCCTGTACCTGTATGCCTGTGTGTGTGTGTGTGTGTCCAGTGGTGATGAGCATTCAAGTGAGTATGGATGTTAAGTCAAACAGTGCTGAAATTAAAAGCCAAAAGATTGATTGATTGAAAGTTCCAAAATAGGGGGCACCTCGTTGGCTCAGTTGGTTAAGCATCTGCCTTCTGCTCAGGTTGTGATCTCTCAGTCCTGGGATTGGAGCCCCTTGTCCAGCTCTCTGCTCACCGGGAGCCTGCTTCTCCCTCTTCCTTGCCCCTGCTTAAGCTTTCTCTCTCTCTCTCTCTGAAATAAATAAATAAAATTTTAAAAAAAGAAAGCTCCAAAAAAAAAAAAAAAAAGAAAGCTCCAAAATAAAGCATACGACAGAACCTAACTGACAGCATTAAAATAAATATGGTCAGGAATCTATGTGAATAGACATCACTAACAAAACTAAGCTTCTATTTTTGTTCTAATATCAATAACTCATTGTCATTACATTTATTAAAATCTGTGCATTATTTTATGTACAGATTTATTTATAAACAATAAAAAACTAGAATATAACAGGATGTGGTTTACCAGTCTTTAAAAAAACAATAGCATTCTTGCATGTTTACTGAAAAATAGTCCTAAATCTCAAAACTTTGTAAGGATGTATATTCAAGATGTATATGTTTAGGAAGAAGCATTATTGTTTTAAGGTATGCAAATTTTATTAGATGATGTATTTGATTGATGGCTCTCAGAAGAATTATTTTGTTTTAAAATTATAGCTGAGAAATTTCAAAACACACTTTTTCTTAAAAGCACAAGAAAGTAAGTTCTATTAAAATTCCTTTTGCATTTCCACATGAAAGTAAAAACATAATAGCAATAAACTTCACATTTTAGAAGTTAGTGACATATAGACTTGCAGAGCCGAAGAGACCAATTAAACAGATTTCACTCTCATTTCCACCGCTCTGTCAGCTCTATTTCCGAGAAGTAATAGAGAAATTTTAAATTGTTAACATTTTATAGATCTCCAGGAAAGATGATTTTCTGTAACTTTGTGCCACGTGCTCATAATATCTAGGAGAGAGGAGAAGAAGCAATAGGTAAGGGAAGGGCTAAAGAGGATGATTATTTTGCTAGGGCTCTATAACCAAGTATCAAAGACTGGGTGACCTAAACAACAGGCTTTATTTCCTCATGATTCCGGAGGCCAGAAGTCCATGACTAAGGTATCCGCAGAACTGTTTGTTCCTGAAGTTTCTGTCCTTGGCTTGTAGGTGGCCATCTTCTCTCCGTGTCTTCAGTTGGTCTTCTGTCCGTGTAGGTCCGTGTCCTGCTGACACCAGTTATATTGGAATAGGACCCATCCTCATGATCTCATTGAACCTCATTACCTCTTTAGAGATCAGATCTCCAAGTCAAGGCACATTTGATGTACTGGAAGTTAGGGCTTCAACATATGAATTGGTGGGGGGCACAATTCAACCTTCTTGGGGAAGAGCTGTCAGGTGTGATTTGGCCAAGAAAGCTCATAACACATAAGGGCTTATATGGATTTATCAGGGTTCTTTGGTTGTAAACAATCTCTATGCCCTCAAACATCTTTAGTAAAAATTCTTGGTAGGACTAGATTTCTTATTGGAGATTCGAATCATTTTACATTTAGGTTGGTATGATGCCTAAAATGAGCCAGCTTCTGAGTTTGGGGGAATCATTGACATAGGAGTTAAAACATGATTTTGGTAAAGAAATTGTGAGTTTCATGGTTTGCTGACATCATGTTAGGATGTCTGCCATTATACTTTTGTTGTCGTTACTTATTCTTTCTCTCTTTATTTACATTTTCATCCTAACAATTTCATCCCTAAAAAATGATGATCAGTTCTGTATACCTTCTCTCTCAATACTAAAATAATAAATTTAGTAGTAATTTTGTCCTTAAAACTATATTGTTATTTAAAATATTAAAAATACTTTCACAATATTTGAATCAGGACAACATGCATACCTAAAAGCATGTAAGGCTACTACATATAGGGCTTATTATATAGCAGGTGGTATGAAGATACAGAAAAGTTATATTTCCACATTCGTAAGGTCAAAAGAAACTTATTATTTATCACTAATATTTTAATTATCAAATATTGGCTAATATGACCACACTTAATGCATCATTTGATAGGATAGCTAAGTTAATAAAAAAATGTAAAGTGAAATAAATTCCTGAGGAACTTCAATTTCTTTTTCTTTTTTTTTAAATTGTTATGTTAGTGACCATAAAATACATCAGTGTTCCAAGATTCATTGTTTACGTACCACATCCAGTGCTCCATGAAATACATGCCTTCCTTAATACCCACCACCAGGCTCACCCAACCCCCCAACCCCCTCCCCTCTAAAACCCTCAGTTTGTTTCTCAACAACAAACTCTGAGGAACTTCAGAGGACTCTGGACTCTGAGGAACTTCACTTTCTAACACAAATATTATCATTCACTCAGGAGTAGTCTGGAGACATTCACATTCACTATATTGATATGTAGGAAGTAAAAAGAATTGCTGGCCTTAAGAGATAGCACTAGGGTCATGCTGACGTCCTTCTGATAACTTACATTCACTGAGTTATGGCTCATTATTCATTTAATCCTTATTTCATATAGCATTATATTATGATGTTAATGATTTGAGAAAGGCATATATTTAGTATATTATATGTAATTAAAAATGAGGATAATGTTATTTATTAAGATTGCTACAAAAATCTCAGTGACTTTTTAACTAATCATGCCATAGGCGAATTTGACTTCTGTATATATGACTGCTGTCTGCACCATGGGGTGATGATGAAAAGTTTGAGGGGATGAAAATGATAAGAGAATATTTTCTACTCATTAAACTGCATGTTGTAAAACTGTTTTCCATGATCCTCTTACATTAACTGCTGAGGGATAAAAGAATGCAAAATTTTACCAGATGAGTTATAAATTTTGCACTTGTTTATTTAAAATGGACATCAGAATATTAGGTATTTTATCTGTGTAGCTTAAAAATGCTAACTTTACCTCATCCTTGGCAACGAAATGCAGAAGGGAAGTAAATGCAATCAAGGGTAAATTTATTCCTAAGAATTACTATTAAATCTGAAATGGCTGAAATTTAATAATGAAGCAATGAGACTATTTTGTGGACTGTATATAAAAGAGAAATTCATGTCATTTAAAGAAGAATACTGAGTTCTCATTTCTTTACTGTTTTAAAAAGGGATTTAAATAGAGCAAACACAATAATTAAAAAACTCAAATTAACTAGAATGACACTAGATTTATGACTAGATTCATGGCAGTACAACTCTTGAGTTTCATCCATAGATTGTAAATGTAATAATATGATTAGGAACTTGGCTGAGGTGTATTTAATTTCACTGTTACACTAATTTATACTATCAGGTGTACACATAGCCAAAAATATCTATTTTTTAAAGCAGTGCATGGCCAAGGTAATTAGAAGTTTTAGAAATTGTTATTGGGATCCCTTCCCCCCTGGGAATTGAAGAACAATTATACACAGGAACACTGTTAGAATAGACTGAACTTGAAGAAATAATATCTGGACTGATTTACTCTTCTGACTTGAACAACTAGAAAACCAGACAAAATGTGTAAAACTAAGATTTTTCCAATGTTGGACAATAAGCAGTGTTGAGTACAGTAATCCCTGAAAAAGTTTACAGGTCTCAGCTAATGGAGGGGAAACATAGATACCAGAATTTTGCTGAGTTGCAAAGACAGGGATCCTGTAAAAGGTAATCTACTGTTTAAGGGAAAATTAACAATAAATTATGAAGAGTAAAAATACGTAGAATTAGATCATAGTTTAAAAGTGGAACAAGGGTGGGACACCTGGGTGGCTCAGTCCATTAAGCCTCTGTCTTCCGCTCAGGTCATGATCTCAGAGTCCTGGGATTGAGTCCGACATCGGGCTCCTCGCTCAGGAGGAGTCTGCTTCTCCCTCTCCTTCTCACTCATGCTCTCTCTTGCTATCTCTGTCTCTCTCTCTTAAATAAATAAATAAAATATTTTTAAAAATTTTTAAAAAAGTGGAACAAGGTAAAGACATGTGGAGGAATGTTGTAAAGTTTAAAATATACGTGAAACGGTATAATAATATTGGAAAGTGGAGTAGGAGAACTTAAAGATGCATATTTTAAACACTAGAGCAACCCCTTAAGACACTTCAGTGGTATTGCCAACTTACCCAAAACAGAGTTAAGTTGGAATCATAAACTGTTAAAATTCATCTAAAAAACAGCAGGACTAGAGGAAAGATGGCACAAAAAAGAGATGGGCAACTATAAATCAGACAAGGTTAGTAGATTTATCCCTGAATAAATCACATTAAAGATAAATCATCTAAATCTGCATTGTTTTGTGTGTGGCCAGTAGCCATATGTAGCCACTGAGGCCTTGAAGATTGCCTAGTCCAAACTGAGATGTGCTGTTAAGTATAGAATCCACCTTGAATTCTAAAGATTTACTACTGAAAACAGAATGAGAATTACCTTATTAGTAATACATTTAATATTGATTACATGCTAAATGATAGTTTATGGGTGTATTGGGTGAAATCAAATATATTATCAAATTAATTACACCTATGTTTACTTTTTAAAAATGTGACCCTAGAAAATTTTAAAATTATATATGGAGCTTATATTAAATTCCTGTTAGATAAAGCTGGGCTAAACACTCAAATCAAAGGCATTGTATGTATTAGACCTATACACTGAAGACTATAAACATTATTGAAAGAAATTAAAGGAGATGTAATTAACAGAAAGAGATGTCATGCTAATGGGTCAGAAGACTCAATATAACTAAACTAAAATATCTCCCCAGTTGGATCTATAGATACAAGGCAATTCCTATGAATATCCCAGCAGATCATTTTGTAGAATTTGACAAACTTATTCTACAGTATGTATAAAAATGCAAGGACCAAAGCAGTTTTAAAAAATAATTTTGAAAAAAAAAAGACATTTGGATTACTATCTTTTGACGATTTCAAGTTCTAATAGAACTTTATACATTACATTTAGGGGCACCTGGGTGGCTCAGTTGGGTAAGTGTCTGCCTTTGGCTGAGGTCATAATCTCAGGGTCCTGGGATCAAGCCTGGCATCAGACTCCCTGCTCAGTGGGGAGTCTGCTTCTCCCTCTCCCTCTACCCCTAACCCCTCCCCCCTGCTTGTGCACTGTCTTTCTCAAGTAAATAAATAAAATCTAAAAAATAAAGAACCATTTATGAAAACGAAGAAAATATGAAGGGTAGAAAACAGAATTGACATGGCTAAAGAATTAAGTAAACCAAGATAAAAAAAACAACACTTTTCTGATCCTAAATTATTTTAGTTTACAGAAATACATTGTGAAAGAATTAGTATTTTAAAACTCAGCTGATTTCATTTTGTGTTTCATAATATGTCCATTGATACTTTATAAAAAGTGATAATTAAAATCACTTAAAATTCACCTAAAAATGTTACTCTTTTCCAATTACTTTCCTACTACAGAGAAGTAGTAGTCATAGACTACTAGAGAAGAAGTCATTGGCGTAGGTAACTCTTACACTACATGGATATCTCTATTAAAGAGAAGATGTATTCTATCTGAACATCCTCTTGTTAGAAATTCATTATTTGAGAATAACAGAGAAAAGGAATTATAGACCAATAACACTCAGAACAGGTCTGTATTTCTACAGCAGATATTTGCAGGTAACAGTAATTTTAATATTTTGGAAAACTTATTAATTTTATGATGTGAAATGTATATTTGTAAAGCTAATCTCATTCTCAGTGAGATAACCAGACGTAGCAGAGAGGCAGTAAATAAAAAGGGGCATCTAATTTGTTGGAAACTGCGTGCATTTGCATAAGCACACACACACACACACATACACATACACACATTCTCTCTCTGTCTTTCTCACATACACAGACACACACTCTTTTGGGACCCCAAAAAACTGCTTTTCTGCACACTTTCTTAGTCTCTGAAATGCAAGATCACTGAAAATCGGTTGTATGAATTTCCAGAGAATATCTATTAACTATCATAGAAATCCCCAGAAGTTGTACAAATGCCTTTTGAATATTAAAAGAATTTAACGTACTTGGAATCATGAGTTTGTTTTTTGAACCCATCTAGAAGAGAACCTTTGACAGTCTTGAAAATCCTATTTCATCGTGAAAGTTATATGAATGGCTTTGTTCTAGATCTCATTTTCTTCTTATTCTGGAACAAGTTCTTGAACAAACAAGGTTTTCATTTTTAATTTTATGTTGGTGAATCACAAATTCTTCTCTGATTTCTGATGTCAGTTTAAATTGCCACACCCTTATGGAACTTTCTTGACAGACTGGATTAAAACCTTTATATGCTCCAGAATCTCAGACTTACTCATTCCTGGTCTTATCACATTTGAAATGATATATTCATTTTCTGTGAATGCTTAATATATGGTGTCTATAATTCTCTAAGCCAAGTGAAGGCAAAGCTGGTGTGTGTGTGTGTGTGTGTGTGTGTGTGTGTGTTTCCAACCAGATTTGTTGGCCATGCTAGCACATTGCCTGAGATAGAGTAAGTAAGCACTTAGATGGGTCCTTGGGTGGCTCAGTCAGTTAAGCGGCTGCCTTGGACTCAGGTCATGATCCCGGGGTCTTGGGATCGAGCCCCGCATGGGGCTCCCTGCCCAGTGGAGAACCTGCTTCTCCCTCTCCCTCTGCCTGCCTCTCTGCCTACTCGTGCTCTCTCTCTATCTCTCTGTCAAATAAATAAATAAAATCTTTAAAAAAAAAAGAGTAAGTAAGCACTTAGAATTTCTTTTACAGTGAATGAATGAAATGCTTCTTTTTATGAAATAACAACGAAATAGCCAATAAGAAATATTATGCCTCCAAAAAAAAAAATCAGAGATATATTGTTAAAGAAAAAGTTAACAAAGACCAAGTTGCCTTAATACTTTACCAGCTGACTTCATTTTATTAAGCATACTACTACAGAAAAGTCCCATTTTTCACCTATGTATACTAATGTCTTTTGAAAAATCACTTTGAAGATCCTCTCATCAAGAATTAAAGTCTGTTTTAAAGTCTGTTTTAAAGTCTGTTTCCTCATCCTTTGAGTACAGACTTGAATTGGGTTTTCCTCTGGCCAATAAATTTTTTTCTTTTTTATTTAATTATTATTATTTTAATATTTTTTTAATTTTAGTTTTTCAGTGTTCCAAGATTCATTGTTCATGCACCACACCCAGTGCTCCATGCAATACATGCCCTCCTTGATATCCACCATGAGTCTCACCCATCCCCCCATCCCCCTCCCTTCCAAAATGCTCAGTTTGTTTCTCAGAGACCATAGTCTCTCATAGTTCCTCTCCCCCTCTGATTTCCCCCAATTCAACTTTTCCTTTCCTTTTCCTAATGTCCTCCACGTTATTCTTCATGCTCCACAAGTAAGTGAAACCATATGATAATCGACTTTCTCTGCTTGACTTATTTCACTCAGCATAATCTCCTCTAGTACCCTGCAATTGCACTACTGGGTATTTACCCCTAAGATACAGATGTAGTGAAAAGAAGGGCCATATGTACCCTAATGTTCATAATTTTTTTTTAAAGATTTTATTTATTTATTTGACAGAGAGCGACACAGCGAGAGAGGGAACACCAGCAGGAGGAGCAGGAGAGGGAAAAGCAGGCTTCCCGCTGAGCAGGAAGCCTGATGAGGGTCTTGATCCCAGGACTCTGGGATTATGACCTGAGTCAAAGGCAGACGCTTAATGACTGAGCCACCCAGGCGTCCCTATATTAAATGTTTTAATCATCATGGCAGTATAAGAAGGTAAGTACTGAATTATCCCCATCTTCAGATGGAAAATGTAGACACAGCTAGGAATCAAGAAACAAACAGAAAACCCTGTATTTAACATAATAATCTTACACACAGATAAATGGTTTTGTTTCAGGCATAGCAAACTTTTTCCTTCTCTAATGACTTTAACCTCTCTGATTCTGTTTATCAACAGTAACATGGACATAGGAAAATAATCCATCACATGGGCTTACTGTGAAAATTGAATGAATTATAAAGGGGTCAACACAATATTTTAGCATTCCGTAAAATAAAATTTTTATTAACATTAGTAGTATTGTATCATTTTTGATGTAGGCCTTTCTTTTGATCATGGAACTTTAAAAAAATATTAAATAATCAAATTTTCCATGTTTTCTTAATTTCAGGAAGCACAAAGGGAAGATTAATTTCAATTTCAGGTTTTTTTTTTAAATATCCAGTTTCTTGTATAAATATCTGCAACTATCACTTCTTGCTCATTTTTGTTATTTATTATTTATATCTCATTTTTATGATTTCATGGTTTCATTAATCTCATGTTTTATCATAGGGCAACCTCATATTGTCCACGGAAATAAGCCCATATTTCACAAAGGATTTTCTTTTGACTGTCAGAATTAAAGACCTATTTATAGTGGGTTCAAAACAAAGCAAACAAAACTCAGGAGTTTGTTCTCTTCCTCACTCAGATCAAGAAGAGAGATTATCCAAGGCTAGAATAGCCACTCTATCTTGGCATGAGGACACAGGCTTCTTCACTGTATCTATTTCATCATTTTTAGTCTGTATCTTCTCTCTGGGTTAAACAGTATGTAATGGAGTAGCTGACCTTTTATCCTAAAGGTCAACTGGTTGTGTACACAGCAGGAAGAGGGAGAGGGTCAAGGGGAAAAGGGCATTACTATGAGCTGATTTCCTGGAAATTATCTCAAAGTATTTTTTCTCATTTTTTCAATAATCATCTGCAGTAGAAAAGAGGTTTGAAACATGAAACACTTTTGCTAAATACATTGGCACCTCATATAAATTCCTGGTTTTGCTACTAACAACAACAGAAAGCAAAAATGAATAGTGGCTAGCCACTAGATGTTTTGTCAAAGCAAAGAAGAAATGACAGAGGGTCCTTGCATAGAAGCAACACCTGTGCAGTACAGACAGCTTTTCTATTGAAAGACTCATGAAACCGTTCTCAGGAAAATTCCATAAAAATTGCAAGAAATATGCTTCTCATGTTATGCCTGCTTTAATTTATTCCTTTGGTGAGTGTAACAACCTGTGACATGCAGGTACTTAAGAAGTAACATTGTGTATCTATGTATCTGTGAGTAAAAGGTGGTCATGTAAGTAGAGATGTTATTTTGAGATTAAGTAGCTAGCTAAAAATGTCATTTTGTATGTTCTGGAGACATATCTTAAATTTTACTTTATGAGTTCTGGATTTATTCAACTAGATAAGACTTTTGTGTTATAAATGGGGCCGTATTGTAGAGCATATGCCGATAGTTCAGATGCCCTGTGCCCTTTGGTTCATACATTCTGATTAACTGCTCCTCGAATTGCTATCTTACATCAAGTTGTGATAGAATAGTGTTCTAGCACTTTTAGAGTTCATCTCATTTTAGTTGTTTTGTCAATCAGTGACTTGCTATTCTTAACAGATTTGAAATTTGAAAAACAGTCTCCTTATCAATAATTTTTTTAAATAAATTTCAGTTAAATTATTTGGTTTAGGAGTATTCTCATATAACTTTTGATTAAACATTCTCTGCATAGTCTTTAAACCTTATGACAATAGATCTATCCATTGATCTATCAGCAGGCAATAATGCTTACTTTGTTGTTATAGTAAATGTAATAATTATGACTGATCTATTATTTAAGAGCTATTGCAGTTGTTACTGGAAGAATAAAGTTATACTTCCTGCCTTCCTAGAAAGAAAATGAGTATGAGAATGGCTAAGTATTTTCTGTACCTACCACTCATTTAGTCATTTATTCATCTAGTTTGTGAATCTGACATGCGAGGTGATCCTGTATACTGTGGATATGTAATAGCAAATAAGAGAGACAAGTTTCCTGCTCTTTGGGGCTTATATTCTTGCTCTGGGGAGAATACAATACAAGTAAGCAAATATTTAGGCAAGATCCTTAGGCTTAACGACAAATGCCATGAATAAAGAATACAAAATTAACAGAGTTCTTTACATTAGAAGTTCAGGAAAAGCCTCGTAAGAGGTTTGCATTTGAGGCGATATCTGATACAAGAAAATAAAGTATGTGTAAAGGTTAGGAGGAGAAGTGTTCCAGGCAGAGAAAATAGGAACTCAAGGGTCCTAAACCTGGAAGGAATTTGACATATTCTGTGAATAAAAACAAGGCCAGGATGTCTGTAGACTCTTGAGTGAGCAGGAAAAAAAAAAAAAAAAAAAAAAAAAAAAAACACCTCTACGGCGGGAACAGAATGGTGGCTTATTAAGACATCTGATTATCTAAGTGAAATAGAAGTTCCTGAAGAAAGTTCGCAAGGGGTGGATATGAACTTGGGCCATTTATAATTAGTATATTCAAATGCTAGCACCAACTTTGAACAGTGAAAGGAGCAGATGCACAGCTCAGCCAATGGTTGAATGAGGGCTCAAGGTGGTGCATGAACTCCTAGAGGGAGAAGTTTGTGACTGGGGCTGAGTTCATTCTTTTTGGGTAGGAAGGGGATTCTCCAAAGTCAAATAGAAATAGTTGATTTTAAATGTAGGAAATGCTGTCACAGAGAAGCATGGGTCCAAAAGGGGGAGTGAGGTGAGGAACTGGGAATGGTCTTATGAAGAATCCCACCCTCCAAGTATTTATTTTTCTGAATAATTTCCTTTGTACTCTTCATTTAAAAATCTTATTTCACATTATTTAAAAAAAAGTTTCTCTTCTTCAGAGTAACCAATTTTCATTTAATTAGAGATTCAATATAGCTTGATCCATCCTTCTATTAATGGAATAAGAGGAAAAGCTGTAAAAAAGAAGTATGACTTTCCTTCTGTTCATTGACCACCCTTTGGGGAAATAGCAGCATCCTGTTATGTAGTGTACCCAGAGGTTAAGGAGAGGGGCAGTGAAGGTGGTGAGAAGTGGGCACCTGAAAGGCCTATGTGGAAATAGGAGGTACCCTTGAGTCTGAAGCAGCTTCTAAGTGTACAATTCAAGGACAGTAGACAAAACCTCCCCTTTCCCCAGACTAGTTTAAAAAGAATGGAGCAAGTTCATGCACCTCGAGTCAACATTACAGTGTGCACAGTGTCAGTCTGTGCCCATCATTTCATTCAACCTTGTTTAAAAAATAGAAATTAAAGGTTAACTTGTTACCAGGCAGTGGGACAGGTACTGGCGGTAGAGTGAGAGATCCAGGAAGAAGACCCCCATCTAATGGAGCTCATGTGTTCCTGGGAAACTAAACCGAACAGGTAACTTTTATGACCATGTATGATGCATACACTGATCAAAGAGCATTAGATGAAATTCTCCAATAAGGGTCTAGAGGAAATCATTTGTGTTGGCTGAGTTAGAACAAAGAAAACTGCATGAGATGTGTTTTGGTAAATGAGTAGAGAATTAGCAGAATAAAGATAGAAGGAAGGGCATTAAAGCCATAGGGAACAACGTGTGCAAAGGGACTGGCCCCCTGAGCACACATCCTGTGTAAATAAGTTAAATGAGATTGCCATGGCTGAGATAGATGGTGAAGCGTGAGAGCTTCAACATGTGATGATTAGGAGACTAGGGAGGAATAACTTGTGAATCATCTGGAACTCCGGAGTGAGGTGTCCAGACTTGAGTCCAAATGTTATGGATAAAGTGGAAAGATTTTAGCAGAGAGCCAATATCTAGTTTAGAAAGAAGAAAGACCACTTTAGAAGTAAGATTTTCTTACTTCTTTGAGTTATTTTTTGGGTAGTCATTCATGTCTGATTATCTATCCTTTTTGAAGATTATCTATCCTTTTTGAAGTAGCCTTGCTTATTTTTCAACGCCTTTAGATCATTAAGTTTTCCCTGTCTTTGCACTTATTTCACCAATAAAGAAAAAAATCTTCCTTTCTTTTCTAAGAAGCATGTCTCTTAACCTACAGTACCCCTTGAATTTCTCCATCCTATGAAACTTATAAAAAAACCTTCTTCTATAAGCCTGTTTAAATCTACTTTCTGGAAGCAGAGCTGTAGTGTTGCCTAACCCCCACCCCCATTCTGCTTTTGAATTTTCAGCTCTATTAGTTCCTGGTAAGTTTTGTACCGATTACATCATGCAGTTCTCCTGGGTGCACAAGAATCAAATAAAGAAGCTCAGCCACCCATGTCAATTCCTGTGCTTTTTACAACAGAGAATCTTTCCTAATTAGCAGTTGTCGGGTTGGTTCAATTCCCTTGTCACCACCAAGTTCTGTACCTTGCCTACCAAAAAGCTGTTCCTAGATAAGTGTCTGATTACTTCCTTTGACTCTTGCTATATAATAAATAATTAATAATTTCCTTTGATCAATATTGTCCATTGATGTCCAATAATTTATATTTCTTTATTTTTTATTTATTTTTTTAAAGATTTTATTTATTTATTTGACAGAGAGAGAGATCACAAGAAGGCAGAGAGGCAGGGAGAGAGAGGAGGAAGCAGGCTTCCTGCTGAGCAGAGAGCCCAATGCCGGGCTCAATCCCAGGAACCTGAGATCATGACCTGAGCCGAAGGCAGAGGCTTAACCCACTAAGCCACCCAGACGCCCCTGTTTCTTTCTTTTTTTTGACCTGAAGTTTGGTATATAGCAAACTTGGCTTTAGTTTATGTTTTTGAATATATACTTTCTAAGCGTAAGTAGGTAATACTTTTGCAAGAAAAATATTTCATCTTTTCCCTGCCTTCCCCACCTCTCCCATATGATCGCATATTTATTGTCTCTCTGGTTATACATCACATTGGAAGTACATTTTATGCCAGAAAATCTCTGTTGTGAGCAAGGAGGCTATTTACTATTTCAAATTTCAGACTTTGGGAAGGTCACGGGGTGATCCCATACTAACAATTTTGTTTGTTTTGAATTAAGAGCATAAATAAGCATGGCCAGGCAGCCAGCTCCTCTAGTTTGCACCCTTTCAGGTCCTTCCTGGTGTGTGTGTTTAGTTGAGAAGTGACAGATAAAATTTGGTCTCTGTGGCTGAGGCATTGCTGCTGGGGAGAGGACCATCCAGAGCCAAAGTGAGAGCATGACATTGTGACTACATGATTTATAATAAGTGTAGATTTGTTCTTTGTCCCAATTTCTGATGTAAAGCTCCCCAAACCCTTGGAATTTTCTAAATGATAAGAGCAATAAAGGTGTCTTTTATTATGCTAAGGAGGTAACTTTTAGAAAGCACCTAGGTTACCTAAGGATGGGGACTGGTTGCCCATGGAAACAGCCTTGTGATTAAAGGGTTGTAACTTTTAGTTTTACCCCATTCACTTGGGGAATAGAGATGGGCGGAGGTTAAATCAATTGCAATGGCCAGTGATTTGATGAATCATGTCTATCTAATGCAACTGTCATAAGAACCCAAAAGGACCAGGTTTAGAGAGCTTTCAGGTTGGTGATTGGGTAGTAATTTGGGGAGAGTGTTACACTCAGAGAGGACATGGAAGCTCTGTGCTTTTTCCCTATACCTTGCCCTATGTATCTCTCTCATCTGGGTTTTCCTGAATTATATTCTTTTATAACAAATTGGTAATCTAGTAATTAAAATATGTACCTAAGTTGTGTGAGCTGATTTAGCAAATTAATTAAACCAAAGCGGGGAGTCTTTGGAGCCTCCAATTTATAGCCAGTTGGTCAAAAGCACAGGTGACGACATGGACTGGGTCTGGTATTTGAAATGTGGTGGGGGCAGTCCTGTGGGACTGAGCCCTTAACCTGTAGAATCTAATGTTATTTCCAAGTAATAGTGCCAGAATTGAGTTGAATTGTGGAACACCCAGCTCGTTTTGGAGATTTAGATCTGTGGGAGTTTCCCAACACTCACAGTGACGCTGTTTGACTTTACCAGAGTCCTGTGTGCCCCAAAACAGCAACAGCCAAGAAATTCCCCAACCTTTCTGTGTTCTTGAAATGGCTAATTGCAAAGAATCATTCTTCCCGTTATTACTTAGACAAGACCCACTGGCAATCCCTGCCTTACACATGACAAGGCCAGACGAAAAGTCTCCGAATTCTCATTATTTGTCTCCGGAATGCTGAACTGAAACTGTTTATAGCCACTGAGTGATCCGTACAAAATTCCCACTAACTTGACCAGACATTACTCAGGCTTCTCCTTCCCCAGGTGTCTGAACCTTCATGCACTTCTGATCATTGTGAACAATTTCTGATCATAATGAACAAGTCCTCTTTCCCAGCCTCTCATAGGAACTGCCAGAACTCAGGGGAACATGCACCGCCCCCACCAATCCACTGTCCTGTCACACCCTCACCCGTCCCACTTCCACACCCCTGGTTATTCCTAGTCTTGTTTTCTCCTCTCTGCAAAAGAAAAGCCTTTTTCCTGGTGCCATTGGATACACTTGCAGATCTCCTGGTAGATTTTCCATATGGCAATAATCCCCCAGCCTTATTACAAGAGTGCCCCTGCCCCATCACAATAACCTTCCTCCCTTTACTGCAATATATATATATATATATTTTAATAAATTGGTCCTCACTGAAGTCTGGATTTGTTTTTATTTGATAGTATGTATCCAAGGACTAGCCTGGAGTATAAGGTGAGAGGCCTCCCTTTCCACTAATGCCTCAAAGTCATATAAACCTTTTCCTCATATGCCAACTGTGAGAACAGCAAGAGGAAGATGGAAAAACCTTAAGATTGAATTATCTCGGAGATTCTGATTTCATCCTCAAAATCCTGTTTAAATTAGCTGGTTATACTAAGTTTTTAATTGATTTTTGTTAAACTTATGTTCCCCATATTTTTTCTATACCTAGAAGATTGTTGTGAGAAGAGTGAAAGTAAAAGAGAAATTTTAGAGAATTAAATAAAATACGTATTTTCTGCACATCGGAGTTCACAAGTAAATTTGTGAACTGGTTAAACATATAAATCTTAGACTTTGAAAATTAGTCTTTTTTTTTTTTTTTTTTTTTACTCTCCTCAGCCTCTGTTTCTTATTTTGCAAGTCTTTTCCTGGAAGCTTCAATCTAGCATTTCATATATTTTACCTACTATAGTGATTTGTTTTTAAACATTTTCTTTTGATGGGTTTAAATGCCTTCTGCTGAGACAGTTGGCTATTGCCAGGAAAAATGGGAATCAATGATGCCCCTTGCGAAAATAATTTTGTTCATTTAAGGAAGAAGAGATAAAGTAGCATATACATGCTACTCCACTCTAGCACCTTTCTCTTAAGATCTTGTGCTCTACTCTTAATGTAATGTGGCCATATTACTTTTGAATATGTGATTTAATTTTGTAGATGCAATTAATTTTTTTGGCCTACTTTCTTTTAGTAATGAAGCTACTACATACCTCCTATCCTGAAATTATTTCTAACTCTAAATATTTTTATACAAATAAGAATCTGGGAAATTTTTAAGTTCTCTGATTGGAAGATTTTTAGGGCCATATGTTACATTCTGTAGAATTTCCTAGAATGCCATTTTCCAAAAACATAAAAAGCATAAGCTGATTGTATAATATATTCACAGCACTATTTACTCAACTAAGTTCTTTCGAAACCCTGTAAATCGTCCTTGGTCTACAGAAGCACCCTTCATGATTATTTATGAATATTATTTATAAAATGAAATTCAATGACAATGCGAAGCAACCTACTTAGCAGTAGGTTAAACTCTACAGAGAATATATATTTAAAAATCCGATCCTGACAGGCATACATTATACAAGTACAGATGTCAGGCATGAGATAATTCATGCTGGTAATTATTTTGAAAGAGCAGGAAATAGAATATTATTGTTATAGAAATTTGTCAGGAGAATCTTGACTTTTAATAGATTGCATAGAAATATGAAATGACTGAGGATACAACATTTAAAATCTTCACAGGCAGAAGAAACTAAGTGGGTGGTCAGAAGGAAGGCAGAGTCCGATTGTTGAGGCTGGGAAAAGTCCTGTTGAGACAAGGACGTATTATAGCCAAAGTCTTTCCTCAGAAGCCCTTGAAAATATTTATAAGGGGGTATGAAAATGACTTCGTGAAGAATCAAAGAGAATGACAGTAGAAGAAGATACGTTCTCAACAGCAAAATGAAAGCTTCTGGGGAATATTTGCATAAAGTAGACTATATACAATGTGTATGCCTACTAAATTGCAGATTTCTTTCTGTCAGATGTGGCTAAGTTTGTCAATTACTTTGAGGCCGTGGAAAGTCTGAAACAAAACAAAACAAAGCAAAACGCTCTTGCATGCACAGCCCCCTCTCACTGAGGGGATGCATAAAGCCACAAAGCAGAAACACAACAGTTCAATCTCTGATCTTTTCTGAAAGTGATTTTTTTTCTACTTATTAATCTTTCTTAGAAATATTCACCTAGAGAGGAAAAATACTTTTTCTTTTACCACAAAAGAAGGAAGCCTTTGAAATCCCATCTTTGTTCTTCACAATGTGGACTTGTATAACTTACAAAGAATTCTCTCTGAAGTCCATAAACAAAAGAACGTCTTGCTGTATACAAGTTATCTGTTTAAGAGAGCTTTCTTCTCCTCCTCTGTCCTGATTTGAAGTGTTTCAAATGCCGCAAAACTAAGATCTAATCATTGCAACAACTGACTGAGGATTCCCACTGAGATTTTAAGGAAAGAAACAAGCATCACGCAATATTACACTGATAGGCCCCAAAGACACTTTGGAAATTGTTTAAAGATTATTTGCTTATATTTTCTCTTTAAAAATACCAAAAGAAATCAAGTTTTCAGTGAATGATATGTACCACTGTCAGAGTTAATCTGTTTATAAGTATTTGTAGATAAAATATTTTTAAATGATGTAGAACATGCATATTATTCCAGATAGTTGAATGGCACTAAATGAAGTGGAAACACTGGTTGAAAGCAATTCTCTGTATAAAAGTTTTACTTTTTTTTTCTAATAGTGGAAAGAAATTTTAACTTGTGAGAAAGATATACTTTTACTATTATCTTAGGGTAAAATTCCAGCATGCCCCAATTTAAAAAATTTTGTCCTCTGTAACCCTTACCCATTCCTGTTTTAACTTGACTTTGTAGCCTTTGAGAGATAGCCTTCAATTATGAATACTTCTTCCTTTGCCTCCCATTCCTATTCAGAATCACCAATGTCTTAGGAAAATCAGTCTCTTTCTCTTTCTCTCTCTCTCTCTTTTAAGATTTTATTTATTTAAGAGAGAGAACTAGCATTGGGAGAGGCAGAGGGATAAGAGGGAGAAGTAGAGGGAGACATAGACTCCCACTGAGTGGGGGGCCCCATGTAGAGCTGATCCCAGGACTCCAAGATCAGGACCTGAGCTGAAGGCAGATGCCCTACCAACTGAGCCACTCAGGCGCCCCTCTTTCTCTCTCTTTAAACAAAGTTAGGAGAAAATAATCTTTCAGAAATAGATGAGGGCGTTCAGAAGATGTGAACACAAAGTGTCCAAGGTGGAAATAACCCCTTCTAAAATGTTAGCTCCATTTTAGGACACTATATCTAGAACCACAGCAGGGTAGGGAAGTAAGTAAGGGAAGTGCTGTCTTGATTTCTACAGCATAAGTTCAATTCCCACCTTCTGCTCTTTTTTGAGAACAGCTGAGTAGAATATTCATTGGGGAGGAGTTTGAGATATCCAGGTTTCCAATGTGCATTAAAAGCCACATCACCTTGATTTTTCTCCCAGAACATAGTTTTCACTTTTGTAAAATGAGGAATTAAATTAGATGATATTACTGTTTTGTTTTTATTTCTGCAGCTCTGTCATTTAACAGAAAAATTAGGAAACAGTATAGAGGAATGAGGACAGAGTGGCAAAAGATCCCCACAAGTAGTCTAGGCTCCAGATAAATGCATAAATACTTAATGTACATAGGGAATTTTCTATGAATATGTTGCATAATATAATACATAAAATTAACCCTTACACACTTAGCCTTCTTTATTTTAATCCCACCCAATTCAGTGATTACTACTAGCCTAAAGTTTGTTTTGCAAATGTGACCTATTGTGACTTTAAAAATTCTTGAGTTTTCACAATGATTGCAGGAGAAAATATTTCAGCATATTTTCTCAAGAGAGTTGGAAAATTATATACTTCACTAAAGTAAAAATGAAAAAAAATAGATGAGATAGTAAAAGTTTCAAAAGAGTCCTAATGAAAATATAAACCTCTGTGAAATGTATATTTAAAGATTTATGCCTTACATATTCTTAATTTTTGGTAGACAAATTTTTAAATGTATTTAGTAAAATTCCACCATCACTTTTTTGATAGCTTAAAGTTTCTTTTAAGTCAGTTCAACATAAAATTTAAATGAAAAATTCAATGTGTTTAAAAAAATGTTTGGTAATGTGGGATTATCAAGGAGTAAGAATTCCTGTCCCTTTCAGGGGTCCTTCTAACTTGACTAAAAATAAAATTGACATGAGTCAGAAGAAACAGGGAAAAAATCAAATTCAATAGTATACATGTGGAGCATCCACACAGACATGGGAATGTCTGAGACAGACAAAATGAGGTATAAATGTCATTCTCAACTAAGGAGAAAGGGGGTAGGGGACCTAAGACTTCAAAGGGAAGGAATGTAATTCACAGGAAGATGAAAAAGAGCAAATGACTTTCTACCATACGTAGTCCATATCATCATGTAGTTTTCTTTGGTGTTAGCTCTCTTCCTGGAGCAGATTCTCTAAATTCTTTTTAGGCAGTTGAGGGTAGAGGTGAAGAGCTAGAGCTTTTCCTGAACCTTCTGGGTTGTGAATTACTTTTTAACTCAAAATTATCTTCATGCTAAAGTGGTCCATTTTGTCCTGTCCTTGGACCCTACAGAATCAATGCAATGAATTATGATTAAGGGAGTGGCATTTTGAGAATGGCAGAGTGAGTAAAGTAGTGAACACTACCCCAAACAAAACCACCTTTTAACTAGAGAAAAATTATAAAAAGAACAATAACAACAACAAAATGCCCATCGTTTGGGTTTCTGGAAACTGTCTGAAGGGCATAAAGCAAATGGAAAAACACTTACTTAAGAAAGTCTATTAAAACTCAATAAAAATAGCTGAAGGCTATGACATTTAAGCCAAGACCTACTGTATTTCCCTACTTCCAAGCTCCTTATATAGAAATTCTTCTTTTGGTGCTCCACCCCAGGAGGGTGCAGTCATAAAGACAGGACTCTCCACTCCAGCTCTATTTGAGGGCTGTGGGTTCACCTCAGAAGTGGTAAGCAGCTGGCATTTCTCATCATTAGTCTTATTTTATAGCGCACCATTCAAAACAGAGGACTGAGGCTGCTTGACCCTACTCATGCTCTAATTGTAGCATGCAGACTCCACTCCAGATATGATAGACCAAAACTACTGGGCATAATTGCCTCATCTCCAGTTTGCCCATAGGGGAGAGTTTCCATTCAGGGAAGGACAAGTAGTGCCTTTCTGCAGTGCCAGCTTACAGACCTGGAGTGCCATTCTAATGGAAGAAGGCCCTTGGCTCACCTCCAGCTTCCATGCAGACCTGCAAAGATTCTGATCAGGGGAAGAGGCAGGCCATAATGACTTCAAGCTTCGCAGCTCTGCCTGGAAAGACTGACTTTAATTGGAAAAGATCTCAAAGAATTCCATGTCTCACGTTCTTGCCAAAAACCATGAGGACCTTAATACGAAGCAATTAAGAGCACACTGATAGCACCATGATACTACTAGCATCAAGTTACATGGCAGAGAAACCAGAAATTCAACACAGAGAACCAGGAGAAAAGATAGCTTTGAAGAACCCTCTTTGGAATCACAGTCAGCCACGGGGTTTGGGAATATTGTGTGTATGTTAGGTTGCACCAGCTTGGGAATAATCAGAACAGGATATGAGGTAGATTTGAAAACATTCTCAAACCACAGAAAAACTCATCAATAAAGGACGGAATCCTCAATGGTACAAAGAACTTAAGTATCGTTCTGACAAAATATTGGCTAGAAAATAAGCTACTCTGATTTGGGAACACATCTTAGGAAGCCAGGCTTAAAAATAAAATCACACCCATAACTGGCAGAGTGGAAAAGTATGTGTATGCCTTATGCTGTGCCCTTTTAGGAATATGCAAAGAACTATTAATTGTTAGGTGAACATGGGACAAAATCATAAACTCCTTAAAATCTGATGAAACCCTCTATGTCAGACACATATATAACAGTAAAAACAGTGGAGGATACAGATCTAACTGGCTAAGGATAATTAAGCATAATCTTTGATCAGAAAGTGGCTTAACTGACCTAGACGTGATCACTAGGTAGCTAAGAGCCCAAAAGACTAAAAAGTAAAATAAAGAAAAAAAAATTAACAAGAGTCATTACAGGCTGCACACAATGGGGAAAAAGATTCCACAGACACAGTTCAGCCAAGTTATTAAAAAAAACACATGACCAAGGAAACAATAACAACACAGTATCAGACTCCTCCTGCTCCCCTTTGGGGAGACAGTTTTTAATAAAAAAATCAAGACCAGACAAGGAAACTAAAAAGCATGGCTCATAAATAGAAAAAAAGAAAGCAGAAAAAAAACAAAACGAAACAGAAATTGGGCAGTAAAAAGTGCTTTTGCAGAAGCCCCAGTTTTGGACTTGTTGGACAAAGACTTCAAAGCAGCCACTACTAAACATGTTTGTTGAACTAAAGGTAAATATATATAAAAACTATCTCACCAAAGAATATCAGGAAAGTGATATTCTAAAGAAGAACCAAATTAAAGTCTGGAGTTGAAAATTAACGATAGCTAGAATAAAAACGTGCTAGTGGGACTCGACAGTACATTTCAGCTGGCAGAAAAAAGAATCCCAACATTAATATAGAGTAATAAAGATTATATAATATGACAAGAAAAAAAAGATTGAAAATGAACAAAGTCTTAGAGAAATATGAAGCACCATTAAGCCCAGCGGTACTTGAAGAATGGAAGTATCAGGTTTGGAGAATTCAGATCATGAAAAATGTTCAGAAACGTAATGGCTGAAAAATTTCTGAAATCTGAAAAAATGTCAATCTACAAATCCAAAAAACTCAACATACTTCAAGTATTATTAATTCAAAGAGATCTACACATCATAGTCAAATTATTAAAAATCACAGAGAAAATCTTGAAAGCAGAAAAGGAAAATGACTCATCACAAGGAATCCCTGGTATAATTAATAGCTGACTTCTCGTAAAAAAACAATGACTCCACAAGGCAGTAGAATGACATTTAAAGTGCTAAAGAAGAGAAAAATAAGTGTCTACCCAAAATCTTATAACTAGCAAAGCTATCTTTCAAAAAGGTGAAATAAAAATATTCTTATATAAATAACAGCTTAAAGTATCTGTTTCTAGCAGACCTTTCTTTTTTTTCTTGACATATATAAAAAACAACTGCATTAAAATGTATATAATTGTACTGTTGGATTTATAACATTTAGAAACATAACATATTTGACAGAACACAGAAGGGGCAAGTAACAACAGATTTATATAGAGAAGGAAATGACACTAGATAAGAACTCGAATACACACAAAGAAATGGAAAAAAGGTAAAGGCAAATGCTAATATAATAAATGCTATAAATATATACTGTTCTTCTTTGTTCTCTACCCTTCTTTAAAAAACATATGATTATATAAAATGGAAGTTAAACACCACATTCCACAATAACCAATGAGTTAAACAATAAGTTATAAGAGAAAATTAGAAAATAATTTTAGGTAAATAAAACAAGCTCACAACATACCAAATTTGTAGGTTTCAACTGAAAAATGTTAAGAAGGAAACTTACAGCTCCCAACACTTATCTAAAAAAAGGAAGAGGGATGTTAAATCAATAGCCAAATACTTCACTCTAATTAGGAAATCAGAAGAGACCAAACTCAAATCGAGAAGGAAGATAATAATAAACATTATCATGGAAATAAGTCCAATTTAGAATACAAAAATAATAGTGAAATTCAGTGAAATCAAGTCATTTTTTGAAAAAATTAGCAGATTCAACAAAACTTTATATCTGATAACCAAGAAAGAAATAGATTCAATTACTCAAATCAGTGATGAAAGAGGGCACACAACTATAGACCTCATAGAAATGAACGAATGTAAGAGAATATTATGGGGAACTCTATGTCAAGTAGTTAGATAACTTAGAAGACATTAACAAAATCCTAGTATAGCACAAACTATTAAACTTATTCCAAAAGAATTTAAAAATATATATGAATAGACTATAAAGTAAAATGATTGAATTAGTAATTTTTAAATTTTTCACAAAGAAAAGCTTAGGTCCAAATGGCTTCCCTGGTGATTTCTACCAAATATTTACAGAATAATTAATACTAATCTTTCACAAAATGTTCCAAAAATAGCAAGTGAAACACTTCCTAACATATTCTTTGAGGCCAACGTCATCTTGAAACCAAAACTAGACAAGGACATTAGATGATCAATATTCCTTGTGAAATAAAAATCCTCAACAAAGTATAAGCTAAACCCAGAAAAATATAAAAAAGATTATACAACTCAAACAAGTGAGATTTATCCTTGGACTACAAGGTTGGTTTAACATTAAAAAATCAATTGATGTGATATACCATATTAATAGAATAAAGGACAGTCATCTCAATAGAATCAGAAAAATCAATTTACAAATCTAACAGTTTTCATAATAAAATCACCGAACATATTAGGAAAAATAAGAAACTTTGACAAAATCATTTATAAAATTCCAGAGCTAAATTATCTTTATTGGATGAAAATTGAATGATTTCCCTTTAAGATCATGAATGAGACATATCCACCCCTGTGATTATAAATGACATGATTTTATATATACAAATTTTTAAAGCATCCATTTAAAATATTAGAGTTTGGCAAGTTTTCAGGATACAAGATTAATCTACAAAATTTAATTATATTTCCATATACTTGCTGTGAACCATCTAGAAGTAAAATTAAAACAATAAAATAAAATTAAGCAA